>WAAD01028956.1:0-40483 GCA_013389945.1 Fregata magnificens | reverse complement strand
AGGAGGGTGTGCGACAGTGGGGGGGACAAGGGGGTGCGACCCCCGGGGTGCGGGTGTGCGACGGGTGCACGGGGTTGGGGGGGACACGCGCGCACCCCTCTGCACACACACGGGGGTGGCACTTGCTGCTGGGTGGGTGACATGGGTGACATGGGTGACGCGGGGTCCCCACGCACCCAAAGCAGGGAGAGGGGCACTGCGAGGGCAGAGCCAAACCCCAGTTTCCTCCTGGGTGTGGGGGGCAGCTCACACCCCAGACGCTGCACACGCTGCTACTAAAACTGCCCCAAAAGCCCCAAACTGACCCAAGGTCGGGGTGGTCGGAGCAGCGGCGGGCAGCGAGCCGCTGGCATGGGCTGGTGCTGGCGTGAACGGTTCAAGCCGGGCACTCGAGGAAGCCTCCCGGGCTCCCTTTGCTCCTCTTTGCCTGAATTATTTGATTGTTTATGCATTAATTCCCAATAATTTCTTTTGCCGCTCAGTTTCTCCCTTCCCGGGGGAATTCGCTGGCTGTTTACCCAGGGTTTCCTGTACACACCTCTGGTAAAAGCCATGGAGCTGACTGCCTGCTTTAGTCCGGCTTGTGTTTTTCCACCTCTTTGCATGCTGGGTTCCCTGCGTAATTTGTTTGGGGGTGTTTTAATTTGCACCAGAATCGGTGAGACTCTGGTTTCAAACCCTTTGACTCCTTTTAATAGCTCCTAACCCCAAAAATGCCTTCTTCCCCAGACCCGGGCTCTGGGTGGCATCACTGCAGGAGCAACTTTAAGGACAAAACATCATATTTCTCTTTCTGCTCCAGTTTTCTTATCGGCTTATTGCAAAACCCATTTGGCAACCCGCTGCCTTCCTGTGCACGAGGCAGGGAGCAGCAAACCCCACTCCCCAGGGGCCACCGGTGCTGGGGGACAGTGCCCCCAGCGCAAGGCTCACGGCTGTCGAAATTGGGCCATCTCATTACTGCCAGGCATGTGCCCTGAGTTCCTCTTCCCCATGTATACCCAAGCAAAGGGAACTTTAGCCTTCGGCCTCGGTGGCTGATGGGCTAAGGAGCTCCAGTGCAAAGGAGGACACCCCTAAATATGCTGCTGAGCCCTGGAGTGCAGCCGCATCCAGGGGCTTAGGGGGTTATAAAACCCCGAGAAGTATTTTTGACTGTCCTGGCACCGAGTGGCTTTACCCTGTCTCTCCTCGATGTGATTTTTATCTCCGGTTATTGACATAAAGCCAAAGCCATGAATAGTTCACTGGCAACGAAGCGTGCTGCCGGCCACGCCGTCATCCCTCCTTAATGCTGAACAACCCCCGTTAAAGCCTTAACGGGAACTGGTCCATGAAGCAGAGACCCTTTTGCTCCCGTGGCATGCTTCTTACGGAGGAGCAAATTATTCCCCAAAGTACGCACCACATGGGTTTTTCTGGGGTTTGGTGCTGCTTTAGCTTCACAGTAACTGCCGGTGCCATGGTCGAGCCCGATAATTGCATTATGCCTTGTCTCGGATGCTGGTTATCTCTCAGATGGGCAGAGTGCATTTGGTTTTGCCGGAGGGGTTGTGGTGTTAGTGGGTGACTCCCTTGGTTTGGGCAGGAGGCTGTTAAGTCTCCGTGGAAATGTCATTTCTCCCAGATATGGGGCTGGTAGGGTACAACAGTTACCAAAAGCAGGTGATCGACCAGAAAGTGGTCCCACACTCTTCTCCCGATCCAGCCATTGCTTCCTCCGGTGAGCACCAGAAAATCACGGAGGGTAAAACCAAACTCAAATTCCTGGTATAAAAACCAGCACAGGGCTCCTTTCTATCTCCAGGAAGCCTAAAGGATACGAGCACCTGTTTTCCTCCTGCAATAAATAAAAAACAAGGTTTGGGAGCTCAAATAGTGTCTGCCCCCAACCCCACGGGATGCTGCAGGGTCTCCCAGAGGGCAGCTGATGTAGGGATGCAGGGGAAAAACATGTAGGGAGCATCACCTTTGCTGTAGCAAGAAGGGAAGTGTTGATGAGGGAATTAAATATTGCCCAGGGTGATATTTGCTTCCAGCAGGATCTGTCCCTGGAGACCTGTTGTGCTGGGAACCGAGTCGGGTTCAACCGAACGAAGGTGGCTTTAATAATGCACGGGTGCCAGCACCAATGGGTTTAATGCTTTTATCCAGTTCGCTCTAAAGCCACAGCTTTGGTTAATCCGGATTGACTTCCCGTGGTGTGGACGAAAGCAGGAGGTTTTGGTACCATGTGGGAAGCAGAGGCTCGAAGGGAGATTGATTCAGGGAGGAATTCAGGCAGTTTCTTGGGGGAAACCAGAAATTCTCAGAAAAAGTCATTTGGCTCAAAGTGAACCATTTTATTTGACCTACAAACAAAGTCATAAAGTTCTTTTGAAGTTGTTATATCTTTTATCCAAACTCCCTCTCCCCTTTTTAGCTTGGGTCAAGTGACTAAAAAACCCTCTAGGAAACCGAAGCTCCCCAAAAAAATACTTTTCATGGAGAAAACAAATTCAACTCTGCTGCTTCTCAGCCTGGGGGCAGGAGGGGAAACTGGGGCACAGGGACGCTTTGGTGGAGCAGCTCCATTTCTGCCAGCCAGAGTGGAGCTGCCCAATGCCCTCTGAGGTGCTTTTTAGGGGAAAATAAGAGAAACACAAATTCTTTGCAAGCTCATTTGGGGAGGAATGAGGGTTGGGGATGGGGGAAGGGATAGGTCAGACCCTTGGGGGATAAAAGAGGGGGCATTGCCTGGGGCTCCGGGCGAGGAGATAGGTCAAGGCCCTTAAGTTGCTTAAACCTTGCTTTTGGGTATCTTGGAAATGTATCTTGGAGGTATCTTGCCTTGGGATCACTGGAGAGAAGCACTGGGGAGCAATGCGGATGGTGGGACTGGGACGGCTGGGGATGTCCTCAGCCCACACTGGTGGCCGGAACCAGCCCAGAGGAGAAAGGTGCTGAAGGTCACTGTGGCAGAAAGGAGCCCAATGGAAAGGGTAGATGAAAAAAACCAGGCAGTTTGGCCGGGCTCAAATTTCAGCCTGGTCCCATCTCATGTCTCCCAACCAGACAGGCTCTGTAGCATCCAAACGCGCCATCTGTTTGCTTTTGGTTGCAGAGGGTTTCAACCACAGTCCCAAAGGAGAGAAAAATGATGCCAGGTCGTTTGCTTCCCAGCGTCTCGAGTAGTTCCTGATCCAGAGCAAGGATTTTGATGAGTCTACTAAATGCCTATAAATTAGGGCAGGGAAAACACCCACGCTCTCCTTGTGTCTGTTGCAAAGGAGTCGGTGGGGAAGATGCGGTAAATGGATCGTGGTTTCGACCTCCGGTGTGAAACGATGGGAGCTGCAGTCACAGTCAGTGCGTCCACACCGTGCAGATTTGATTTCCCAGGGCTTCACACCGGCAGAACGAAGGGCTGCATCTGTGAGGTCCGGTGCCGGTAAATTAATGCACATTAATTATTTGGGAAGGTCAATTAAACCTCATCAACCCCCTGTGAAAACACATTCATCGCAGCCGTGATTTGGTTGCGCTTTGTTTGCTTTCGTGACGTTGCTTCTGCTGTCAGCTTCTCAAGCACAAAACACCGCGGGATAGATAGTGACCACTGGGATGGCACCGGGAATGCTGAAAAATGGGGCAGAAACCAGGATTAATGCCCTTTACTCGGTGATTCAGTGTCCAACCCATGGTCCACCTGTGCTGGCCCTGGGTGCTGCCCATCCCTTGGCTGCCCGTGACCTTCTCCGATGACAGCCCCCTCCTTCCCTGTATTCATCTAAATATCCCCTGCCCGGCCGTGTAGATACTGTTACGGGAGCGTTTTGGGATGCCGGCATCACATGCACATGCCTGTGGGTATATATATGAGGGCATGCGGCTGCCAAGATTGCAATACTGATCTGCCTGGGCTCCTCTCATCACAGGGCTCCTCTCCCATGCTGTCTTCATCTACTACAGTTGCTGGTACCTGTTTTCTGGGAAAAAAAAAAAACAAACATGTCCCACGGGATAAACAGGTCCAAGGCCGCACTGCAAAGAAAGAGATGGTCCAGCCATTGCAGCCAGATTCATCCAGACCCAACACGTGGTCCAGCATGGAGGAAGCTGGTCAGGGCGATGCCCTTGCTGTGCACGGGTGGCTGGAGGGCACCTAAAAAGCTGTGCGTGGTCACCTGCATTCAACGCCAGAGAAAAAGCCTCCTGCCATGACCCCAGGAAGGGCCGGGAGAGCCAACGAAGCAGATGCAGGTGGTACTCATTGAAGCATCATGGTGGGTTTGCTTTTGGTAGTCATAGAAGTATTTATCCCACTTGGCATCCTCAGGGATCGCTGTTGCTTTCTCCCTCCCCTCGTCCTCACCGGGGGCTCGATGCATCACTGTAAGAGCTGGCATTCGTGCCATCTGGCCCGTAGGCAGAGGAAAGGGCAGCTGCCAGCTTTTGTGCCTTCACACGCCTTGGCTGGCCGTGTCCTCTCTGGCTCCCTCGCTGCGGATGCAACGGGGTCGGGAGCGAGGGGGTGGACTGCAGCCACGGCTCCGACAGACACAGCAGGTTTTGTCCTAGGGATTCTGGGCAAAAGTAGGGACAAAAAGAAAAAAGAAAGGCTTTTGCATTTCCAGAAGGAAAAGGAGGGAGAGCGCAACGGCAAGGACAAGGCTGCCTTGTGAGCGGGGTTTTGTCTCCATGATTACCCCATTCAAGCCAACCAGAGCCCTGTTTGCTCTGTGTCCTGAAGAAGGAGATGTGCATCTTGGTACATCCGTGGCCGCAGCATGGCCTGGGGCAGCCCATGCTGCCCTGCACACTGGAGGAGATTCCCCGCTTTGGCTTATGGATGGGTTTCAAACGCTTTGTTGGGTTTTCTAGCTGGGGTCACAGGAACCTGCGGGGAGGTGGGCTGGAAGATGGGGTGATCTTGCCCCCATCGCTGCTGCAGAACTGGGTGGTGGGTTGTCTGCAGGCAACAGAGGGCATGCAGATATAAAGGCATGGAGAAACCACATGCAAGGTTGAAGTCTCTGGAGCTCTGTAACCCTTCTCTGCACCTTTTAAGGCATGTTGTGTGGCTTCTCCTGGTCACAGTGGCCTGTCTGACCCGTTTAATTGGCTGCCAGGTGTGTGGGCAACCTCTGTCTCGTTGGCTGCAGATCTGCAAAGCTCAGAGGGAAGGAAGAAGTTGGTGAGAAGAGCAGCTGGAAAGTGTTTTCTCATCTGCCTGAGCACTGTCAACCCTCTCCATCCACAGGGACAACGCCGTTGCCGAGGTCTTGAGGGAAGCAGGTTGAAGAGTGATGAAGAGCTGAACTGGGTGCAGGAAAAGCAAAACCCTGGGGCCAGGGCAGAGCAAGATCGGTCCTAGCTCCTCATGTTCATCGCAGAGTGGTTCCCAAAGTTATATTTGGGTTTTTGCAGATGTTGCAGATTAGTCAGGGTGTGAGCGTGCCTGTGGTTTCTGCCCACGTCCTTGGGAAGCATGAGCCTCGGCCAGTGCTGCTTGTGGTCTGCTCCAAGCAGAAAAGCAGTGAAATGGGGGAAACATCATCAGGGATCATGTCCGTGCCACATCTGGACAGGCTGTTTGATCCAGTCCCTGGAGCGAGGGCTGGAGTTATCCCCATGGGCTTCTCCATCAGTTATGAGTTGTCAAGGTGCTTTTTAATGCCATAGTGCTTTGCTTCGGTGAGAGGTCATCCAGGTTGGCAGCTTCTAGGAGACCCTCATTGCCTCCTTCCCTGCAGGGTCTGAATTGGAGGTAGGTGCAGGATAGCTCTGGGTCAAAATAGTGCTTGTTTGCAAGAAAGGGCATGCCCATGCCGTCCTGCAGCATGGTGGCACCAGGTTAGAGCTGAACCATTTAGCTGAGAAGGCTGGCATTGCTCTTTTCCACTTAAAATCATGGTGAGATTTGGGTCAGGACCCATCCTACGTACTCATTCAAAGGGCACCTTTACTCAAACCTTTTCTCCTGCAGTAGCTCCCGGTCTCTGAGCTCCTGCACTGGATTCATCTCCCTATAACCCCATTTCTGCAGGCTGTCTGTAACAGCGTACAGCAGTGAGATCAAAATGGCTTGTTTTACGGGAAGGGAGGCAAATGCATTTTAATTTGATTCCTGGCTGATGGGCTTGCTGAGCAATCATGTGTCAGCTGGGTCGTGGGCTGTCCCCGTCACACAAAGGGCCCTTGTCCCTCCTGACACAGACAGTGCCAGACTCTATGTGTCTGCAGAGACTCTTTCAAGTCCATTTTTCTTGACTCAACTGGTCATTCCCGTGCATAAACCAGCTTTCCACAAGCATGGGCAGACTTTCTGGTGGTGGTGATGCTGGAGGAGCAGGTCTCAAGGCCAGGAAGCAGGACCAGCGAGATGGCCACCATCAGCCCAACACTAAACCCCTTAAAAACCCATCAACAACCGACCCAGGCAGAGCCCCTGTGGTAGAGAACACGCTCCCTTTGGCAAGGTTTGATTACAGGGGCCTCCAGATGTTGTGGTGGTGTTTGCTTTACCAGAAGGAGCTGAGGACCTCTGAAATCAGGGCCCTGCCAGTCACAGGGATCGTTCGCTGAAGAGCACGGGTTCCCCTTCCTTGCCCTTTCTGCCTGGGGTTTGGTAGGATCCACCTTTCACGGCGCTCAGCTGAGTGGATGGAGCATCTTTCCTGTTCTGCAGCGCAGGAGACCAAATTTCTGCATGAACCTGGTGGGACAGGTGGATTGGGACATTGACCTGGGCTGCAGGAGATCTGAGTTGGACTCCCAGGTGTGGCCTGGGATTTGTTGGTGACTTTAGAGCAGCTTAGTTCCTCCTCTGTGCACCAGATGCAAAATGAGGATAAATAAAACTCCCTTTATCTGCTTGACTGTAAGTCCTCCATGCTAGGGACTACCTCAGTTGTGTCAACACCCAATGCAATGAGGCCATGGTCTTTGTGGGTATGCGATGTGCTGGCAGGAGGCATGCACTGCCACTTCTCGAGTCATTGTCACCTGCACTGAGATGGCACTGCCTGCCAGACAGCGAGCCATGCTTGTGGGTAGCTTTTGGATAGACACAGTCAAGCGTTGATGGCAACCTTGACGGGAGGAGAAGGGAAGGGTATAGTAACAGTATATAGGAATAATGGCAGCATGGACCATGCAATGTGTCACAGCACTGTGGCACTGGGGTTTTCTCATCTAACCCACCTCTTCCAGGGACTCCTTACCTCCATGTCCTTACAGCCTCTTTGCTTTCCCCCCAGGGTGATGGCGAACCTAACAACTCCTCCAGCCTGGACCAGAGTCATCAACAGCTCCTTGGACCCAGGTGGCACAGGAGACAATGCCTACAAGTGCATATTTGATGAGGACTTCAAGTATGTCCTGCTGCCCATCTCCTACGGCATCGTGTGCGTGGTGGGGCTCTTTCTCAACCTGCTGGCCCTCTATGTCTTCATCTTCAGGATCAAAACCTGGAACGCCTCCACCACGTACATGTTCAACCTGGCCGTGTCCGACACACTCTATGTGGTCTCCCTGCCCCTCCTGGTGTATTATTATGCTGTGGGGGACAACTGGCCCTTCAGTGTGGGCTTGTGTAAGATAGTCCGCTTCTTATTTTACACCAACCTCTACTGCAGCATCCTTTTCCTCCTCTGCATCAGCATCCATCGATTCCTGGGCATCTGCTTCCCGCTGAAGTCACTGCAGTGGGGACACGTTCGCTACGCCCAGAGGGTGTCAGTCATCGTGTGGGTGGTGACCATCGTGTGCCAGTCACCTGTGCTCTTCTTCGTCACCACCAGCGTTAAGCGTGACACCATCACCTGCCACGACACCTCCAGCAAGGACCTCTTTGGCCAGTTTGTCATTTACAGTTCAGTGATGCTGGTGCTGCTCTTCTGCATCCCTTTCCTCATCATCATTGTCTGCTACTGCCTCATGGCTAGGAGGCTGCTGCAGCCCACGCGGGGCATCTCCCGGCTGTCCCGATCCAAAAAGAAGTCGGTCAAGATGATAATCATCGTCTTGGTGGTCTTCATTGTTTGTTTTCTTCCTTTCCATATCACTCGTACCTTGTACTACTCCTTCCGGAGCTGGGACTTGAGCTGTCAGACCCTCAATGCTATCAATTTAGTCTATAAGGTGACTCGTCCCCTAGCTAGCACAAACAGCTGCTTGGATCCCATTTTGTATTTCTTAGCAGGACAACGATTTATGAAGTTTGCCGGCAACAAAATGCCAGGGAAGCCTCAAAATGACATGTCACTGGGCATCGTACCCAACAGTCACCTGGGAACCAAGCAATGACACGGACACGTTATCCAAGGATGTGAAATCCTAGCTCTGCTCTGGCACGGCCAGCGCCGTCTCTGCGACAGAAGGGTTTATTCCAGGTGTGAAGAGAGGTCAGGATGCTTCGGGGCCCAAGGCTTTTGGTGTTTGCCATGCCTTGGCTTGCACCCGCTTCAGCATGGTCCATGTTAAATGCGCTCCTCTGCTTGTCGGTGTTTCAAACTTATTTTTTCAGGAAGATGCCGCTGTGGTTATACATACAAACCCCGTATCTCTGCCTCTTCGTCCAAGCCTGCCTCTCTGTTTAACACTGAATGGCATCTCTCCACCAGCGAGGCTGGGTGACCTCTATCACGGTGGCCAAATCTGCTAAAAAAATTCACGCCCTGAATGCCTTAGATCATTTTCTAAAGCAGAAACATCATGTGCAAAAGGTCCTCCTAAAGAAACCCATCTGCCTTTCTTCCAGATTCCCTGGCACAGAGGTAGCAAGAGTTTGTGCCTTGGCAAGGGAGAAAAGGCTTTTGGTTGATGAGGAGAGTCAGCTGTGGTTCTGCTAAACAGGTTGATGAAAATGTCAAGCGCAAATACCACCCGTAGCGGGAAAGGGTCTCCCACAACTTTGCATCCCTGAAGAAATGCCATCCCAGCTTCAAGCCCCGGCATCTGCTGGCAGAGCCGGGAGGGGACTCCTAGCTCCTGTCCAAGGCCTGGCTTCCCGTTAAAAAGGGTGCCGGTGGACCTTCCATCCCACTGGAGTATACTGGTACCATCCCACTGGAGTTTACTGTTACCATCCCACTGGAGTTTACTGGTACCATCAAGCAGGTCCCCTATAGGTTTCTCCAGTGGGGTCAACATCTTCCAAAAGACCCATTAATGCTTCCCAACAGCAACGTTCAGCCTTGAAAAGCCTTTAGGAACCCGTAGCTTTCTTTCAGCTGCTGACTTTAATAATCATCTCCAGCTCATTAAAATTTAGGGTGAGCTCTTCATGTCTTGTTTTTAACCCCCTTACTAGTGACTCATGTTTCCAGCAAAGAAGCGAAGACTGTTGCTCATCCCCTTAGCTGAGTGCTGCCACATCCTCATTGCTTCTCAGAGGTGACAGCCCTCTGGGACATTCAGCAGCTTGCTGTGACGCAAAATGCTGCCCAGATGTTGCTGTCTGGTCTCCTCATAATCCCAGTTATCCCAGTGCTCCACTGAAGCCACTCAGCATATCCCTTAGTGACAGCGTGGACCTTCCCTGGGAAATCTGGCAGCGCTAAACCCTGGGTTTAGAAGGCATACCAATTAACGTGGTGCTAAGCTTAACCCCAGTCCTGTCTGGAATTGGCCTTGCATCCCACATCAACCAGGACAGTTCAAAGTAAACTGGAGAAAATATCCGCAAAACACTTCACCAGAAGGTCCACTTGGTCTTTCTCTCTATAATTGTTGGGTTAGAGAGCCAAGAGCCCAGGTCCATGGTTTCCTTGCCCAGCCTTGCCACAAGGATGCTGATTCCTCACCCCAAAAATGAAAATTGCTTGTGCTGCAGCACTGGACAAGTCATATTTTGTAAAAGCAGCCCTGACTCTATTTTAGGATTAGGCAAACACGTTTGAGCCTGGTTTAGACCAATTCCTCAGACCTCTTATCAGTTTCTCCCATCCGTCGTTCTTATGAAGTGGCTTGGTGGAGATAAAGACACGCCGTGACCTAACTGTCCGAGTTCAGCCAAGGGCAACTGGGACCCTTCAGGGGCAACTGGGAGGTTCTTGTGGTCCCGGCTCGGTGGAACCATGGTCCCATGGGGGGCTCTTGTCCCAACCAACACTGTCACAACCACAGGAGGCAAAGGAGGGGACAGCTCTCAGCACCATCGGCAAAGAAAAACAGGACATTTGTAGGGTGGTTCATCTCATCCTTGAGTGAACTTTTAGGGTAGGGTTGGGTTAAGACAGGACTTGCACCGTGATAGCACCTTGTTTTCCTTGTGCCTGTGAAGGGAGCTTGGCTTTCTGGGGAGGGTCACAGCATAGTCATCGGGGCGAGACAAACAATTGGGAGAAATTAATTCAACCGAAGCACTGAACTGGTACAAACGTGACTCCAGGCCAGGTCTTGCCTGGTCTCCTGCACTTGCCAAAAAGCAGCATGAACACCAAGTTACGTGCTCTGAATAATTCAAGAAAAATGTGCTCAAAGTTCACCCCTACGTTCCTGCTTGGTGATCCCACCTTTCTCCAAGCTGGCATGAGCCAGCTTCAAACCACCGCCTTGGGCAACACTGCTAGTCCCATCAAGGGGGTCCCTCTGTGACCCTGGTCCAGCACAAGCTAGCGGCACTGTTCAGATGGAGAGCGGTTGGAGAGGTAGCAACTGGAAATTTATAAATAGAATTTTTTTTTGTTTGTAAAAGCACTAACTTATACTAAAAAAAAAGTGGGTTTTGTGACAACGACTGTACATTTTTATTTTTGTAACATGCAGACACCTCAGATTTCTTATAGTAAATAAATATATTTCTACTATAAGCACTCTTCTGCCATCTCCTCCGATGTGTACAAAGAAGAGGGGATACTGGGGATAGAAACTGGGTTGTTGAATGTCACAGACATGTTTCAAGCTCCAGATACAGCTGTCCACACACAGGCTCCACAGTAGATACCTCCAGCATCTAAACTCCTGTAGGAGTCCATGGAAGAGCTGGTTGCCCCAAGAGACAGGTCTTCTCATCCTTGGGCAAGGTGAGATGGAGCTGAGATGGAGAGGGCTGCTGGAGAACCCCCAAACCCAGCAGCTCATTGGGGACGATTTCACTTTATCTTGCTGCTGTCTCCCCTTTTCCAGAAAGCCTGGTAACATCAGTGCTCATCGCACATCCTTGCTTCTCAGAGACAGGAAGACCCGGAGGAGCAACTCAACTGTCTCAGGTGAAAATTTGCTGCAGAGACAGGCTGGAGCATCCTAGTACACCTCAGGATGACTCTTTATAGATGGTCAAAGCAAACTTCTGGACCGCAAAAGCCACCGAGCAGGTCTTCAGACCTCCCTCTAACCCATCCCCAGCAGGGTCATGCAGCTCCTTACAGCGTGCCCATGGGCATTGCACTGCAGACCCTTACAGCACTGCTCTGTAACTGCAATGGGCTGACCTGAATCCTCTGATTTACCCCTTAAAGGTCTGGCAAAGATTCAGGCCCAGTAGAAAATGCCCCACAAGAGACCGCTGCTCCTGGAGTCCATCTGCCAAGTGAAACCTCCTCTGTGAATCTCGACCTCCACCTAATGTCTCTTGAATTAAATTCTTGCAGAAGGCTCATGCCACCCCTTCTGGCAAAACCCAAGTGCAGAGAGAGCTGCATGGGCACTGCAGGGCTTTACAGGGGCCAAAGCCCCTGGTAGCATGACAAATTTGATAGCTGATCTTTTTGGTTGTATCTCCATGGACTTGGTGGGTAGCTTCTCCTAGGCCGCTCCTGTTGAAGACCAGACGAAGTTGCTAGATTAAGTAAGTAATGCATGAATCTCTAAGTAATTAATCTCTCATCCCATAGACCATGTTTTTTCTGCTTCACCCAGCAATTCACGGAGCCACAAAACCAAGAGGTTTTACTCCACTTGTTGGAGTGAGAACTCTTGTTCTCAAAGGCTTCTCACCTTCCTCTACAGACACCAGGAGAAGAAGGTTTCCCAAACCTAACCACAGTCCCCATGAAAAAGTACATATTTTGTTTTCCGTTGCAATTTATCGGCCGCTTGCTCCCCAGCCTGGCTTTTGCTGTGCCTTTCTCTGCCAACATAATGTGTCTTTTAGGACACACTCATCTCAGCTGATGAATTTATTACAAACTGTGATCAAGTTACATTGAAATCTGCCTGGCAATAATCTGAGCAGCAATAATTCCTTTGCTCTCATCCCAAGGCTGATTTCTCCAGCCTTCAAATTAGTTTTGTGCCTTTTTGCTGCACCTGATCTCCCAGGAATGTCTTTAAGATGCAGACACAGTAAATGCCCACTGCCCTGCAGTGTGGGATGGAGAAGCACTTCATGGTCCCCTGCACCATGGGAGAAAGCTCTGCTTTGGTTTCTCTTTTAAAAACTTTCTAGCTCTTATAGTTGCCAAAACATGAAGACTCAAAAGCATAAAGCCAAAGAAATAGCTGCAAGCCCCAAAATTGCTAAATTAGTCGTCCCAAAATACACTCTGTAAAAACCCCCTCTTGATTTTCAGCCCAGGTTTTGGAGTCCCACCCCGGGGGTGTGGTGAATGTGGTGAATGCCATGTGGACGAAGGGCTCACACGTGAATAGCTTTAGCTCATGGGTTTTACAGCATCACACCCAAGCTTTTCCTGCAATGACTTCTCTGTAGCTCATGTGAGTCACTCAAACCCAAGAATGAGAATTAAGCAAGAATAATATCCATTGATGGGGAACACAGAGATCGTGCACTTACTTCAGAGAAGGAAAAAAGCTCCAAAACCACTTTTTCTAAATATCTCTTAGCACTGGGAGCAGGAAGAGCAAGTTAAGAGCACTGAGGGGTTCCTGCCAAGCAAATAAATCTGCCACAGGGACTGGAGGGATGCACACTTCTGCTAGACTTTCCCAGCATCCAAGTACAGGGCTTTTCCGTCCTGATCATGCCTTTCTAGGAAGCAGACCTTTAATCTGGCAGAGGCAGACAGCGAGCCATGTTGTTACTGTAAGCCACTTGGTACATCCACTTCTTTTTCAAGTAGTGAGTCCTGGCTTAATTTTTCTTTTGGTTTTCCTCCTTGGGGCTTGTTTTTCTAAGGAACAAGTCTGTCTGTCTGCCCCTCTGAGTAATCCCAGCTGGCAGGATGACCAGTGGGAGACCTTGGAAGACGGTGGAAGATGCGTGGAAGACTGTGGTCCTCGTAGTGCAGCCAGCATCCTGCACTGAATTTTAATAGGGAAACCTAGTTGAATAGGCTGAACCCTGCTGCAGCAGAGTCCTCTGCTGGTGCTAAGGGGATGTGGCAGCAAGGAGCAAGGGGTCACCGCATCCACCCCAGGGGAAAATGGGGTCCCCCATGGGAGTGCTAATGATGCCCTAGAAACATCCCAGGACCACACCAAGGGATGGGAACAGAGTCCCAGACTAGCGGTGGGACCATCGGGGTGCCAGCAGCCAGTCCCTGTCCCCGTGCCAGGATGTCAACCCAGGCGCACGCGGCCACTCAAGGCAGGGTCCTGGTTTTCATCCATGAGACTTTCCAGGGGATGGAGATGCTGATATTCCCTTTGAAGTTCCCCTTGCGTGAGCAGAGCCGCAGCATGCGAGACAGCCAGGGAATCAGCCTCTCCTCCCATGACCTTTGGTTTGAAGGACAAGGAAAGAGCCTGACCACCATCTGCCTTTCATCCAACCGCCCACCCACTGCTCCAGCTCCATCTCTACCTGCCACATACAGGCTCGATGCTCATTTAACATCCTTTCGTTCTTTCCTCATCAAAACTGGGGCAAGCAGGTTGGAAACCTGCTGGCCACTGTTGGGAAAGGAGCCCAAGTGCAAGCCCAAGTGCATGGATGGAGGTGGAGGCCACTTGGGACCCACGCTGGGAAAGACCTTGGTACATGTCCTTCATGATGGGGATTTGCCACCATCTCTGCATTTGGAAACTGGTTTATTTTGGAAGGATGTCCCTGATCAGCCGTTCATCTGGGCTATGAACCTCTCTGCCCAACCTCATCCATCACCGGACTGCTGGACCAGCCATCCTGGTCCCCTGAGCACTCCTGCAACGCCATTAGTGAAGCTGTGAGCCCAGCCCTGGCATGTGGGATGCAAGCCAAGCGCTGGCAAGTGACTGCAAACCTCCTCCTCTAGGATGCAAGATGATGCAATGCTTTTCTTAAGACCTTTTTTAGGTGAAGCAGCTCCACCACACCCAGGCAGATGCAGTTCTTCCGCTCCTGCTTCATGTCTGAGTGCATTTTGCAGCCTGGCAGCAGGACAAGATGCCACGTGGGTGCCAGCACAGCCTGTTTGCAAATAGGGTGCGGGTGCAATGCCCCCACACAGCGGTTGTTCCTCATGGCCTGTTGAACAACTCCATCTAGTCCCAAATGAGCAAACGGGCCTGAGCACTTTGGGATGGGATTGCAAAGCAGGTCGTTAACTCCTGGGGGGCGGCCGGCTCTTCGGTATGATCCTGTCACTGCACACTGCAATTTGCAGGGCCAAGTAGAAAGGCTGCAAGAAGGGGAGGGTGCTAAGGGGATGACCACGTTCGGTTAGCAGAGCTTCTGGTCCTCCTTGGGCAAAGCATTTGACGACCTCAGCCTTCGCGCTAGGAGAAAGGGATGTTGCTGTGGCTTTCAGGGAGCAGCTGGACACCCCAGAGCCTGCTACATGTCCTCGTCCCCTGTGCAGGACCCATGGTCACAAGGAGAGGATGCGTTTCCTATGGTCCAGGTCCCCAGGGGTACATACCCCACCTGAGCGGACCTCCAAGCATCAGTGGAGGGCACAGGAGGCCAGCTGCCCCTCTGCCAGCCCTATGGGAAACCAGGGGACCTACTCTGGCAGAGCCAGGCGTTGGTGGCACCTCCGTTGGGGTAGCCGCCTGGAGCCCATCAAGATAGGATCAGACAGGATCTAGGAAAGGGATCCATGGAGGTCTTCAGTCCAACCCCCTGCTCAGAACAGGGCTGGCTCCAAAATCAGAGCATCCTGGACATGACTCAACACACCCCAGAGCTGCATCTCAAGGGGGTCCATGGGTGCATGACCCAGAAATGCCTTTTCCTCTCCACTGGCTGTCAAGAAAGCCTAGCCAGCTGGGAGTTGTTAAATGACACAAATTGCCCCTAAAGAGCCTCTGCAGCACCGCCGGGGCCCTGTGCTCAGCAGGATGCCGATACTCCAATGTCTCACTCCTCCAGCATCCTTCTGGGATTAGCTCGCAAGGCTGAGACTTAAAAATAACCCAATGGGGGCAGCGGGCGGGCGGGCATCGCTGTCACTGCACCGTCACTAACGTCAGCTTCCCCAAACCCGTCTGCACACCGATGTCAGCCGCGAACGTGGTCCGGCACACCGCGGCTGTGCGAAGGCAGCTGGAAAACCATGGGGGTTTGCCAAGGAAATATTGAAAGCCCTGGAGCAGCCTCCCTGCTGATGCCTCCCCATCTGCTCTTCGTTAGGCAAATGAGCTGTGGGCTCCTGGCTGGGTGGTCTGGGCTCAGGGACCCCTCTGTGGTCGGCTCCTGGGGTGACGTGCTGGGGTGGGAAGCAATGACAGTGCTGGGGGGGGCAGAATTTTGGGGATTGTGGGCCTGGATGGAGCAGCATCCATATGGATGATGCCTCCAGCCAGGGCTGTGGGCAGCGGCGAGCGCCCGTGTCCCATAGCCCTAGTTCCAGCTAGTGATTAATACCCCACTGGCCTGAGCCTCATCCAGACTTTCTGGGATCATTTCCTAGAAATTCATCATCCCTTCCAAGGCAATACTTCCCAGATGTTGCAACCCATTTCAGCAGCTAGCTGGTGATGCAGGGCTCTCCTCTCCGCAGCGTGAAGCCTGAAGGAAGAGCAGCACTTTGCAACAGTCCCTCGTAGCATCAAAATCCCCCTCATCTCCAAAATATTTCCTTTTTTTGTCCCAATTAGCAAAGGACTCCAGAGTTATGGTAAATCCTCAAGCATCTCCAGAAGGCAGCTGGGTTGAAAAGTGATGTAAAAATGAATTTGTAGCAGCTGTTCTTCCTCCTGGTTGCCCATAGATGGAGGAAGAGAGCTTCACCCCTTTGGGTTCCCTCCTTCAGCTATCTGGTTGATGAGGGTGCATGGTGTTTTAGGGCTCTCCTTCTCCCCGCTTTGGCCCTAATGGGGCCTGGTTTGGGCGATTTAATGCCTGTCCTGGGAAAGACGTTGGCCATGACCTGCACAAGACCCTGCTACCCAATGAACTCACGAGGAAGAGATGGTCCCTCCAGAAGCCCACGTACCCTTTTGAGAAACTAAAGATGCCACATGAAACGTGGCCCTGGGGTGAGCAATGATGCTGGGATAAGCAAACACGTCTCCTCCTGGCTACAACTGTGCTGGTCCGTGAGACAGTCCAGGACCCATCTTCTGGGTACACATCCCATAGGGTTACTCCCTCACCACCCTGACCTGGGTGGCCACCTCCAACCCACTGGTGGGCATCCCCAGAAGAAGTTGCTCTGAAAGATGCCAGGTCCAAACCATGCCAGCGATGGTTCAATGATTAATCTGGACGTTTGCAGCCCAGAGGCATGGATCCGGCCAACGATGTCCAGGGAGGCTGAGTCATGCCAGGTGAGCACCACAGAGAACCGGCGTTTGATGGAGAGAAAGATTTCCCCCAAAGAGTTGTGCTGCCGCTCAGAGACCAACATTAGTTGAGGATGGAGATCATTTGGGGTGAATAACTGAACTCCCAGAATATGTCATGATTTTTGGAGACTTTTATTCTTTTCTCCCAAAATGAAGTGGTTTGTTCAGGAAGTGCAGAAGTATTCCCCTTCCCCCTTTTCTGATACAAAGCACTTGACTTTTCACTTTAAAAAAGGCGCTTTTTAACAAAGAAATGGCTCATCTCTTTTTTAAGCAAGCAAACCAAAATAGGCAATGGTTAAAAAAACCCAACAGAAACTATTCACTTTGACCTCCCTTTGACCGGGATCCCAAATTTTGGTTCAACCACCCAGTCAAAAAATGCCTCCTGCCGCTCGGGCCGGCTTTGTGGGTTTTGTCTGGTTGCAACTTAATGGGATTATTGTGAAACTGGTGGACGCATGCTTGACGTCGACCCTGTGTGGGAGGAGGAATCAGTTAGAAGACTGTAAGAAACCCGATTCAGTATGAAAAGAGCAAGAGAAAGACTTTGTTGCTTCATTACCCTGCAGATAAAGCATTCACAAAAGCAGGGAAAAATAAAGCAATACTTTTCCAGTAAGGGCAAATGTTTACCCTGCACGATGCAAACTGACCCCAGGTAATCTCAGCTTTAACGACATGGTTTAATACCACTGAAAAGGGCCTCTTTTGTATTTCTCAGGCTGTCATCTGGAGATGTCCTACCTGCCGGGGGATTTCCTACAGGTGTCTGAAGATATCCTGGTAACACCAGTGACGCTTTTTAAACGTGTTGTGAAACGTGTTATATATAAATATATATTTTTTAAAAAAAAACTTGTTGTATTTTTTTTTAATGTATATGCATTTACATAAGCCTCAGTGCCCCATCGCTGGCAGAGGCCACCGGGGAAGGGATGGGGGTAAGGAATGAGCAATGTGATACCTGCTCTGAATCATGCCCTGCTTTTGTGGCTGCAGGATTTTGTGAGACAGAGGTGGGACTGGTGTGCTCAATAATCTCTGGAAAATTTCCCTGCCTTGGAAACTTTCCCACTTTTATAACCCTCACACGTTGCCCTGCCTCCTCCAGGTAGGACACTGGGTGGGTGATGGAGGATGAGCCGCATGGTCTGTCACCCCCATGCTCCATCTCTTGGTGATGGCAATCTGGGTCTTGGACAGGTCTTTTACAACCATGAGGAGCTGAATAATTACTGGGGGAGATCTTCATCCCCCACTGGGGGCTCGTTACAGCTCCAGCCCATCTCCCTGTGGGACAGCAGGACAGGGACCGCTCACGGGAGGTACTGGCACCTCGTCACCACCATGCAATTCAGCACAACGAATTTTATTCAACATCAAGAAGCTCTGTAGCTCTTCACTGTGGGCTTTGGCTCCTGTTAACTCATTTTTCAGCTTTTAGCGAGTTGTTGCCCAAAATCTTGCATGCACCCTCGAGTGGGTTTTTGCATTCAGCTTGCCGTGTTCATGACCTCTTCCACGCCTCCCTATTCAGACACAGCGTGGACCTTCTGCAGGAGATTTTCTTTCTTCTAATGACATTTTTCAACCTGCTGTTTAGCTCCGGCTGCCCTGGGGAACCTTTTTACGGCCTTTTTGAATCAGTGCTTTGCATTTGCATCCTCAGTCCACTTCCACTCTATCTGCAAACATTTCATCCCTGTGTTCAGCTGCTTAATTCTGAGGAGCTTCCTCATTTCTCTCTAATTTCCCTTTTTGCAGTTAAACACTGCAGTAGTAGCTTTTTCTTTCACTGCAAATACTTTACAGTCACTGAACCTCCTCTGCTAAATCCGTACTACTTGCTAACCATGGCCAGGCAGGGGTTTAGCCTGTGCCAACTCAAACCCATCAAGATAATGCCCAAGCATGGTCAACCCTGTATGTTGGCCATACAGCTGTCCTCTCCAAGGATGCAGCACACACAGAGGGCTAGATCAGGGGGGATTTCAGGACCTGAGAGCTTTAAAGGCTTTTACAGAGGTTGAACTGTTGTGGACCTCTGCAAGGAAAAGCCCAGAGCATCTTGCAGCAGACACATCCAGTGGACCAGCTCTACCTGTGACTGTCTCAATAAGAGGAGAGGAAATTACATTGTCTCGAAAGCAAATGTTGTTGCAGAAAATGCCTTTTTCAGATATATCATGGTCTAGGCCAGGGTCCAGGGGATCTCACCACCATCAACATCTTCCCAGGGCAAGGCTGGTGGAGATAGTGAGAGCCTGGCTGAACTGGTCATCCTGGGGGATCTGCCCTGACACACACAAGGTTCTGGGACAACCAGAGCTGGTGGGAACCAAAGGGTGCTTCAGACAGGAGCGCGTTTCCATCGATATTTCTAGCCTGGGGCTTGGGTTTTTGCCCAGTAGAGACAGTGTGGTCACCCTGCTTAGGCATGACAGTGCCCTCTGACCACGCTCCTCCAGGGACAACCTCTCCGGACCTCTGCTCCAGCCAGCAGACTCTGGGCAGGGAGTCACTTTCCTGACACATAGCCTCAGTCTAATTAGTCTAAGAGGAATATTTGTTCTGGCTTTGCCCAGAGCAGCTGGCTGTGGGCCAGGACATTTTAACTTCCCAGCCTGAGCTCTGGAGAGTTGCCGGTCAGACTGTCGCAGCACAACAAATACCTTGCCCTGACCCTGTCCATCACAGCTTGGCAGCTCAGAGCCCGGTGGCGGCACCAGGAGCTCGTGCACGGCTGCTATAGAAGAGGAAAAGCTAATGAGAAGCATCCTCAACTTCCAGTGGTCCAGGACCTACAAAATTACTTGAATTGATGGTATAACTGCACCCGTAAGCCAAGTTATAGCCCTCTTTTCCAGGAAATCTTGAAATCTGCAAATTTACATGAGGGTGTAAAAGCACCATCTTGTGTGGCTACACGGAAGACCCTCTTCTTGGTGCAAAAATGTTATGGGGAACTGCAAATGCCCCTGATATGCAGCCAGCCCCCTTTTTCCAGGGAAAACAGTGTATAACTCCTTGCCTGGCTGAGCACATGTCTCTTATCCCTTGTGGATATCTTGGGGGTCCTCAGAGATGAACCCCTTTCCTAACCACTCGGCTTTCCAACTTCATGGAGAACAGAGGACGGGGACATCTCCTTCCCCCCCTAAATACCATTCCCGGCCACCAGCTTGCCTCTTTGCTGTTGTTCTGTGTGGCCTGAGGTTTTGAATGTAATCCAGAGAGAAAGCAAAAATGGAAATTCCCCAGGGCACGGAGGGAAGGAGAATGGAGAGGGAACAGTTTCTGATATCGTGGCAGCTGCGAGGTGGCCCCTTCCCCCAGGCAGCCTGGGCTGTGCCAGCTGTGCAGCCGCAGGGACCACCAGGACATGAAGCCGAGGGCAGGCTGACCTGGCGGGTCACATCTCACCAGGCTTTGCTCCTCAAGTGAGGTCATCAGAGATGCAGATCTGGAAAGAGGCTGAAGTGACTTGTCTGAGGTCGTAGAGTGGCAGCGTCACGATGACACCCTGGATGCCTGATCCAGTGTCTTGCTGTCAAGACTCTGGACAACCAGGAGAAGGAGGGCAAGGACTGTGGGATCTCTGTCTGGCTGTGCTGGTGGGGGGACAGTGGGACAGGTAGCCACGTGCCTTACAGCAACACTCAGCTCAGGTGCTCCTGTGGAGCTGGAGAAGCTGGAGGTTTTATCACAGGTGGATTCTCTGAGGTCTAATAGGGGTTTCTCCTTGCCTTGTACCCTATGGAGGGATCATTCAGGGTCTGTCTCCTTCCTCTTCCACATGCTGGTGGGAACATCAGCATCTCTGAGCTTCTCACCTTCCTCCAGGTGTGACCAAATGGACCGACAAGCTCAGAAGTGATTCATCCCACAGCAGCACAATCCAGTGTGCCGATGAGCACCCATTCTCTTGGAAAATCCACTGTCAGGCCCCTCCAAAATCAAATACAGCTGCCTTCAAGAACACAAGAGCTTTTAATACATGTTCTGTTATTGGGTTCTCTCTGTTTATCTTCTCATCTCAGAGTTTTCCCAGTATTTTCTAGGCATCCCTTGTCCTCATAGGGACCAGAAAGTGGAAACTTCAGGAACCAGCAATTCCCAGTCTGTGAACTGGGACAAGCCCACCAAAGCCAGCAGCTCCTCTCCACCCCGTGGATGGATACCTCTTGTTAGAGATGCCGGTGAAGCACCAGCTCTGCTTCTTTCCAAGCACCTCAGTGGGCACAGTGGGGATTTCTGACCTGTATGTCATTGCCATTTCTTGCTTTTCTCTGGGCATCATGTCCCAAGTTCAAACACACTGAAATGTCCCAACTAAATTGCCACTGGCTACCATGAGAAACGTGGTAGGTATCAGCCATGCACATTAATGCTCAGTTAAAATAATCCATTAAAACTGGCAAGGAAGAAGACTCAGTGTCCTAGGAAACATCACGGAGAGGAGTTGAGTTCACTGTTCAGGATCTGGCTAAAATGCTGGTGCTGGGGTTTTTGCCCCATTATTATTTCCCAGCCAACCTGCTGCCCTCCAGCCTCTCCTCTCCTCCACATTTTCTCCTCCTCTCCCCTTCATCCCGGTTTAGTGCCGGGATAGCTCCACCTTCCACAGGAGAAACCCTCCTCGGAGAAGCATGAAAGGACAAATACTTGGCTTTGCATGTGTTTTTTGCATGCTTGTGTGCGCTATTTCTAAGGCACTGGTATTTCCCCAGTGCTCCCACCATCACTGATCGTGGGAGGTCACTGTAATTCAGCGGTAGGCAGCAAAGAGCTCTGCATAATCCCAAGCCTTGTCCCCAAATATTCAGAAATTGCTAGCTGGTGCCCTTTATGGCATTAAGAGCTTGCATTGTCCATTGAAAACAAGCCGCAGCATTGGGAGAATGGATAACCATGCAAGATCCTTCCTGAGCCGAAGGAAAGGGAACCAGGCAAATCCTCAGGGATGCTTAGACCTGCTCAGCGCACATCAACCAGGATGCAAAGAGAAATCAAAAGAGGTGGGGAGGGAGGGAGGGAAGGAGGGAGAAGAGAAGTGTTTGCAGCACGTTGGACCAAGCAGAAGGACCTGCAGCAGCTGACCTCCAAGCATCAAAGGAAAAGCCAAGGGAAGAGAAACACCCAGTGCCAGGGTGATTTCCCAAGGGAAACAACCCTGAGCTCGGTATTGCATCTAGCCACGGTGCCATGGAGAACTGGAGAAGGGGCCAAAGCCTGGATCCCACAGGGGGAAGGGCAGAGCTGTACTGGTCTCTCCTGCCCATGTGTGCATGTTCAAACATGGGGAGATTTTGCAGCCAGCTCAAAGACATTGTAGGGAGATGGAAAAATATGTCCGAGCAGGTCATGGAGATCTTCTGCATCACTGTTTGGAGCAGTGGCCACTTGCATCTGTGTCTAGATGAGGACAGGTGAGCTATTTCTGGTCCATGGATGAATTTTTGGCCAGCTGTGCTGCTGGGATAGCCCTGGGGCTCCCTCTGGAGGAGACCCCTTCCCTTCTGCTACACACTTTGCTTCAAGCGCCACAAAATTAGTAGGACCCACATGAGAGCTACAGTCCCCATGGCTGGGTGGTCAGTGCCAACACGCAGGGCGCAGGAGGTCCCACATGTGCTGCTGATCTGCTTGGAAAAGCAGCCAGCCCTGCTGATGGGCCATTTTTACCCTTTCTGACCTCTTCACACCGTTTGATCAAAATTCCCATTAACTCCTGAGTCCTGCCTAGATCAAGGTGCCAGTGGCTGCTCAAATATAGTTAGTTATAGTGGTGATTTTTAACCCCAGGCATGAAAGGGCAGCAGAGCAAAGTAGTCTAGTTTGAACGTACATGATTTTGGAGCTGGTCCCAGAGGGGCAGGATGTGTCCGTGCCCCCAAGGCTGGCAGCGTGTGTCCCTCTCCTATGTCTGGTACAGTCCAGGGTCGCTTGGCCCCGGATGCGGCTTCGTGGAGCTGAAACATTTCCATGCTTTGCCGATGGCTGTTCTCCTGCACGTTATCTCAGCCCAGCTATCTGCATCTCTACCAGCCCTTATCTCCCCATAAACACTCTCCCCGTGCTTATAAACTGGCAGCACTTTTAAACTGGCAGCACTTTTAAACTGGAAGCACTTTTAAACTGGAGGCACATCCCTTCCCTGCCAGCCGGTTTTGCAGGCTGGGTGAGCGCGGTGACACGACGGGGAGATTTGGGGCAGTAAATACGTGGTTGCAGCGATTTTTCCTCTATTTTTTCACCTTTTCTCTTTACACTATACTGGGATCCAGTTTGCCTCAGCCTGGATGCACTGGGAGGGATGGGAGAGGCACGTCAGGAGGTATTGCTGGAGGAGAAGGACCTCCAGCCTCCGCGCAGGAGCGATGCAGGGCTCGGTGGCTCTCTCCACTTAGCCACGGTGGGTGAAAGGTGCAAGATGCCCCCGAAGGCGCTGAGCCAAGCAGCCCTGGAGGGCAAGCACAGCTTGGAACAAGCAACCAGTGGGAATGGGACTGTTTGGGCTAAGGGAGAGGCTGATTAGAGCTGCTCAAGGCCCCCAGAAAGCCGACCTTGCTGCAGCAGCGAGGGTGAGGAGCTGGAGCAGAGGGCCCAGCTTGGACATCCCACCACACATGGGACCCGCTTTGCCCCCAGCTGCTGAGGCCAAGCAGCCCAGCATCTGGTTTTGCTGTGATTGCTGGAGACTTAGTGATTTGAGGGCATTTGTGGTTGCCTGAAACCCCCTCCCAGCCTTGGTCAGCAATGCTTTTTGGGAACCAGGTGACTGATGGGCCTCTGCATCTCCCAAAACTGCCTGGGGCCCCCCAAAGCACTACTGCTCCAGCACCAGTGGCGCTTTGTGCCCAGAGCCACATGGCTGACAACCATCACACCTCCTCTGAACACCTTCCAGGAAAGCATTGAGCTTCAGCCCTTTGACTCTCCCACCTGCAGCAACCTTCCCTACCCCGCTCCCTTCTTCACCCCACGTCCACGGTGTCAGTGAGGTGTCCCTTGTGGGACAGAAAGTAGAAAGTGGGACAGAAAGTAGGTGCTTCTTCATGCCACGGATCCTTCTCCAACCTTCACTTAACCAAGTAGTTTCTCACCAACCCAGTATTTCACTTGCTTTTTCCCCAAACCAGATGCAAACTTGGCTCTTTGTGCTCAGCCTTTCACTTAAGCCACCAGCCTCCAAACTTGGGGGTTACCTTGGTCCAACCAAGGAAGACAATTGCCATCAATGGCAGCAGCCACAGAGGTGCCATAGCCTGCGGAGGAAATATCTAAAGTGAAGCAGGCATGAGAGGCATTTCTGTGCTGTGTACAGATCCGTGTACCAGACCCATCCTTCCAGCTCCAACTCCATCCTCATCCTCATCTTACTTTCTATGAGTGCAAGATGTTCTGAGCAAACATTCTCCAGAACAGCGGTTGTGGGAATTGGGACCTAATTCTCTCAAAAGCCTCAAGGTTGATGTTTTCCACAGCCTGAAGAACATCTTTAAGGTGACTGGGATGGTGAACCTGGCTTGGCAGAGCGCCTAGGTAAATATGGATCCCTATCTGGGTGGGAGGGTGGGTCACCTGGCCTGGGTTCAGCAGATAAATGTCAACCATGGGAGTGTGAGTCTCTAGCATCAGAGAGGAGGATACTTCCAAAAGACAGCCGATGCCATCTCCAGGGATGCAAGGTGAATTGTCCACTGGGGGTGGCTGGTTCTCCACGTGGTTTATAGAAGCAGCCTCAAGACTCAAACATGGACCTTTTAAAACACATCTGGACTCATCAAACCAAAATTATGCATCTAGGATGGATGTCCACCCGGTGTAGGTACCTAGACTCTCCATCGGGAGGGATGTAGGTGCTTCCCAGTGTTGTTCATCTCCAGCTGTGCCTGTGCTGCCTCTCCAAAACAGTTGGAAAGGGGCCCATCTCCAAGTGGAGCAGGTCAAGCAGCTGCCATGCCCAGATGTTTCTCCAGGAGCAACCCCCTCCCTCGCCTCACAAGACCGCTGACATCTCTGCCAGCTGTGCTAACATCTGGACTTTGCTATCCTGCAGGAGCACCTGCTTCAGAGGACAGAAGTTCATCCACTTCAGCCAGAGCTTTTATCTCTGATCTAATGACAAACACATGGTGCTCATCCTCCACAGCACATGTGGAGGTTGTCTGGGATTTACTGGGGAGGGAGGAGGATGATGAGCTTACCGTGTCTTCACAAGGCCACTCCATGGGGCAAAGCAGCCCAGTCTGCACTCCCGATGTGCACTATGGTGGGTGGGAGAAAGCCTTGTATAAGGGCTTGGAAAGGGCTGGCATTAGCAGCCCCTCCACCTTGCAAAGGAGTAGACAGAGCCTGGGACAGGCATGTCCTCGTTACACCAAACTGTGGCTTCAAGGACTTTTCTGGTCACCTCCCGGGCACAGGAGAGACTCCCACCTTCCCACACAAGTGGACAGTGTTTATTTCCTAAGGGTGTCCTCTCCTCCTTTCCCTTCCACAAAATGGCTGAGGTTGGCAGGGACCTCTGGAGACCATCTAGTCCAGCCACGTGCTCAAGCAGGGAGCGGGTCCATGCTCATGGGCATGGGCCCATGTCAAGGGCCATGTCAAGATGGGGTTTGAGCACCTCCAAGGATGGAGACTCCACAACCTCAACTGGCAACCTGTGCCAGTGCTTGACCACCCTCACACTAGCAAAATGATGTTCTTATGTTTAAACAGGATTTTTTGTGTTTCTGTTTGTGCCCATTACCTCCTGTCCTGTCACTGGGCACCACTCAGAAGACCCTGGCTCCATTTTCTTTATTTCCACCGCATCAGGTATTTGATAAGATCCCCCCAAGTCTTCTCATCTCCAGGCTGAACCGTCCCAGCTCTCCGCAGCCTTTCCTCATACAAAAGATGCTCCAGTCCCTTCTTCATTTTCATGGCCCTTCACTGGACTCAGTCCAGTATGTTCACATCCTTCTCATGCTGGGGAGCCCAGAACCCCACCAGGAGACCCAGGTCCTGCTCTGCAGAACTTCTTTCCAGCTGCTCCGCACCCAGCCTGTGCTGGTGCCTGGGGTTAGTCCTCCCCAGGGGCAGGACTTTCCATTTCCATTGATTGAACTCCATGAGATTCCTCTCTGCCCCTTTCTCCAGCTTGGCCAGGTCCCTCTGGATAGCAGCACATCCATTGGGTGTCTCAGCCACTCTTCCCAGTTTTCACTTTTCCTTTTGTCAGGGCTTCCTAAAGGACAGGGAACCATGGGGCACCCCTAGGCTGGCAGGGCAGGGGACTTTCCAGCCAGGACCCATCCCACCATCCCCAAGAGAGATGACTAGGGCAGACTTGGAGGGGGGACAGCCAGGGAAAGCTCCCAGCACCAGGCAAGTTCGTGGTGATGAGTATCATTCCATGGGAGCCCATGGCCAGGCAGGGCTGGGCCATGGTGGGGCTGGAGATACCTATGGCGTTGCTGGGGCAGGGGCTGATGGCCCTGGGCTGAGCTGAAATGGGGGTCCTGGGCCCATGGGCAGGATGCAGGGAGGCCCCAGGGGAGGCTGGGCAGGGCATTTAAAGCGAATTAGTGTCCTCAAGCCCCCAACACTTGTCTCTTCAGTCCTAAGTGGCCAGGACTGATCACAAGGAGGAGGGAGCAGACAGCATGGATGGTGCAGGACAGACATGGACATGGTGCGGGTCTCTTGAAGACGTGGCTAGTGAGCGTTGGTTGTCTGCTTAAGATCATAATAGCTGTGAGATTGGGGGGGGGCGAGAAGAGATTTTTTGCTCCTGGTTTGGGCCATGGAAAATTTCACAGAGGCTTTGGCTCAGTTTCTCTCCTCCCGCAGCACCAGCTCCAGCTGAGATGAGAGTGGCTCCATGCAGAGGCACCACAGCCCAAGGTGATGGAGGTCTCATTTCTGCTAGGGATTTTCCATTGCCTTTAGATCTTTGTCTTGCAAACAGGCACGGGAGACACTTCTCCTCCTTAGCATGTGGTCGGCACTGTCAGAGCAAAGAACCCGTCTCGGCCAGCATCTTGGGGCGGTCTCACCCTGTCTGATCTCCAGCCGTGACACTCGAGAGGGCTCTGGGCAGGCTACGAGGGATGAAAGTGGTTTGGTTCCCCATTGTCCTTGTATGGGAATTTGGATGGAAACAAATGTGTAAGAAGGTAGCCAAAAGGAAATACTCTGCGAGAGATGTCAAAGCAGATTTTAATAAATGTTTACAAACCGCCCAGCAGCCAAGAGCGGGAATAAAGAAGGAAATAACTATAGAAAGGACAGGTTTACTATTTAAAACTTCTTGAATCATTCCTACTCAAAAGAACAATCAACTCTTACTCATTTTACTCGAAAACAGAGACCTTTGGGAGTCTGCAGGACAGGGCTGCCTCATCCCGCACTGGAGCAGGTGAGACATGTGGCGTGTGGAAGAGGGACCTTCCCAAATCCGGGATGGAGTCTGTGTCCCTGTGGTACCTGCGTGCCTCTCAGGGACAAGGTTTTTCTTCTCGGTGGCATCCCTCCATGGCAGGGATGTCCTGCTGACTCCGCTCTGCTTGAGGAGCAGAGGTCCTGGGCACCAGAGTTGGGGAGGGGAGAATTTTTTCACCTGCTCCAGCTGAATTTAGACAGGAGACCCACTCAGTGGGTCCAGACCACGTGGATTTTAACACTGAACAATTCCCAAAGCTCGGCTGAGGCCTCTGCTTTTGTGCTTGCCTTGGCTCAGGGCCATTGTGTGAGTCATAAACCACTTGCTGTTTGTTTAATGTACCAATTCCAGCTCTATTGAATCTCTAAGAGGGAAGTTAATTCATAAGCCGAATCAATATTAACTGCCTGAGGAGGAGGAAGAAGAGAAGGAGAAACCAGCCAGTTCAGCGTTACCGCCACACCAGTGAGCTGTTTCATGTTGCCTGCTGGTGCGAACACATCTTCCTCACTCAATGGTCCGAGGATGATGTGACGGTCCTAGGATGTATGTGACAGTCCTAGGACCTACGTGGACATCGTTGTCCTCTCCAGGCCCTGTGTAATACCTACAAAGACTTTCTGGGGATGTAAGGGAGGAACACAACCCACTGGAGACATCTGCTTGGAAGATGCCCAAAGAAATCAGCCTGTCTGCACGCAGGTCCCAACACCCTGAAGAGTGAGTTGGTGACGTCTCGGATACCCGGGAGCTCTCCTACGTTAATGCCTGGCAAGCGATGGGCATACAGAAGAGGGAGGAGCGGGACCGGTCTGCTGAAATGCAGAGCAAGGAAGAGGGAGAAGAGCCAATGGAGGAACACGTCCAGGAGCCGGTAGGGTGGGAGCCAAGCCCTTGAGCTGTCCTGGTTGTTTGCAGACATAAAAACCTTGTGCATACATGAACACTACGGAAGTAAGTGCTGTCTCTGGAGGTTGTGAACTGCCAGCCTGGGAATGGCCAAAATGGATCATGGCTGTGTTGACTCATGGGCCACGTGGTACCTCTAAAATACCGGAGATTGGGGCATTTGGACACTTACCCAGGAGGCGATCAACCACATGGGATGCATCTCAGCCCTTACACTGGGACTGAGCAGAGAGGCACGTTCAGGCGTGCCAGGGTGAGATGAGATCGCAAGGTGTGTCATGCCCAAAGGTCTTTGTTAGCCAAGAGTTGTTTGCACCTGCTCTTATCCTGGTGGAGAAAACCAGTGTTTCCTCTTATGCCTGTATTAAAAAACAGATGTCAAGGTGCCTGGAAAAAAGAGATTTAATGACGTGCTTAATTGCAGCCGCCTGGTCGCAGCCTGTCCCTTTGGCCTCTGGAAGACAAGGTTCTGTTGACCGCTAATACACTGTGCTCAGAGCCGTGTGTCTTGGAGACAGAGTCCACCACAAAACATGTTAGAGGAGATCCCATGGCTCTTTCTCCAACTACCCTGCTGAGATGAGCCAGTTTGGACCAAAGAGGTCCAAGCCCACCAGCTGCTGCAATTGCAGTTGGTCTTGAAGGCAACGTAGCACCTTCATCTCCCCCTCCAACGGAGATTCAGAGTACAGCACAGTCACGTCTCCATGCGGGAGATTCTCCTCGAACCTTCCTGGAAGCCCAACCAGCTTCTTGTCCATCATTCCCGTTATTTTTCTGGTTTTATTTTAATCCCATGCTTGTTATTGTTCAGTTTTCCTTTGAATAATTTTTTCTGAGTATCCAAGAATAGAGAATCATGTCAGATAATAACAGGAAGGAAGTGAGAATGCCTAGGATTACTGGATATATTAAATTAAACCTATTTCACAAGGTTTTTTTCTGTTTATGCTAAAGACCCGTTTGGGCCTTTATCCCTAAAGTTTACGTTAGAGCAGCTGCCACCCTGCTGAGATCAGAGCTCTCGCTTTGACGTGCATGGAAAGGGAGGAACCCAGCCACTGGCAGCTCCCAGCCTTAATAAGGGGGTTCAAAATGCTGTATGTCTGTCTTTCCCTGAGCCTGGTGCTGGGTCTAAGCTGCCTGGCAGTGTCCACATGGGAAGAAAAAAAAAAAGAATAAATTAGAATAGAATAGAATAGAATAGAATAGGAATAGAATAGAATAGAATAGAATAGAATAGAATAGAATGAAATTAAGTAAAATAAAATAGAATAAAATGAAATAAAATAAAATAATAAACCAAAACAAAATGAAACAAAATAAAATAAAATAAAAATAAAATATAGTAAAATAAAACCAAACCTTATTTGCAGGAAGAAGGATTTAAAAATATACATATTGGAGAGGCTGATCTCCTGCAAAAAGGGTAATGCACAGCATGCTGGAGCGGTGTTGTGGGTTAAGTCACCCACTGCTGCCTGCACTGTGTGCTGCCTGAGCAGGGCACTGCCTGTGCTGCCTGCCGGCACATGCAAGCGCGAGGGGAACAAGCTGATCTTGTTTGCCCTCAGATTCCCCTCCTCCCTCCCCGCCGATGTGCAGAACTTCGCTGCTGCCTTGGTTTTGCAACACATCCCCAACGGGACGGACCTGCTTGAACATTTTTGGCTTGGGCAGGTCTCTGGCGTCCTGGGCGGCACAAGGACGGGCAGGTTGAGGGCAGGAGGGCCCTGCCTGCTGATCCAGGAGGCTTCACCCATAGCAGACATGGGGTACAACCCTCCATTTCAGGGTCCTGGAGAGTTTTCTAGGTGTTAGCTGGAAGCTGGGCGTTCACCATTTTGTGCAACTGGGGAAACTGAGGCACACATTGGGGTCATCACAGCATTGCCCCAGGAGCTCCCTGGTCCAACCTCCCGCTCCCAGCAGCGACGGGCACAGACCTCCTTGCTCAGGATGGTCTTAAAACTCCGCAAGGATGGATCTGACCTCCCCATCAGCATCTCCTGAGAATCTCCTGGCCACGCTTCTGTGCTGGATGGGCAGCCAAATACCACGCTCCCTTCCTGCAGCACCCAAAACCCCAAACATGGTGCTGCAGGTCACCACATTGAAAGAGAAGGTACAGCACCCATGCCCGGTTTTGCCCAAACCAAGACAGTTGATGGCCAGGACCCCCCAGGATTGTATTTTCCTTGTTATAGTTTCACCCTAGTGTTTGTACAAAACGTCTGGGCACCGGCTCTGCTCTGAGGTTTGTTTAGAAGATGCTGCCAAGGGTAATGCTGCTCCCAGCACTGTTGCATGAGGACCATGTCCCTGCAAAAATTGAGTCCATGCTGGGAAGCTCTTCCTGTCCCCCTCCTTATCCTGGGCACTGAGCTGGCCCTGGACCCCTAATTCTTGCTCCTATAGGGGTAATGTTGCCCATAACCCAAAGCAAACCCTATAGCAAGCCCCGAGTGGGTTTGCTGGAGCTTTGAGCCCTTCTCTGCTTGCAGAAAAGGCGATATGAGGTGTTTCATGATGGATTAAGTGGGAAGAAAAAGATGGGAATCATCCCCATTTGAGAATGGAGGTGAAATGGTCCCTCTGTGGGGATGCTCCCAGTAAAGCCTCCAGCGAGTCATGGTTCAGTCATCTCCCAGCAAGCAGCACAGAATAACCTGTTATCTATAAATCAAGGAGTATTAATATCAGGGATATCTCCAAAATCTTCCTATAAAATGTTACCATCACATCTGGTTTAGCTGAGTAGAAACCTCAAGCACTGGTGGGGTTTTTTGCCCACCTGTAAGTGGCAGAAGAGAAAACTTGTGTCGAAATTTCACCTTGTTTCTGTAATTCTGCTCTTTTCCAAAAAAGAAAATGCAGTTGCTTTCATATAAGAAAGAGACAAATTATTGGAATAAAAAAAGCCCCACTGGGGATGCGGCTTCCCCTTTCACTTTCTTCAAAGGCATGGTGTGATCTTCTGAGAAGCAGAACCGAAAGGGAGAAGCGAGGACATGTGAGTTGCTCCACACAGAAAACTTCATCGACGATGCCGGACATGAAACAGATGTTTTTTTCCCAAAATAAATGTCTGGTTTGGTCGCCTTTGCAATGGAAGGAACAGGACACTCTGGCTTAAATATTTGCCGCAGTGACTGCGTGCGATGGACCCACTTGCAGGCAAAGGAGAACCAGCCCAAGTGTTGAGTGGGTCCCTGCGTGCTCCTGGGAAGAAAATGGCCCATGCTCTGAGTTTTAATTCCTCGAAGATTTTGGTCCCTATGGGAGATACCTCATGCCTGGGTGTTATTTTGGCTGCTCAAGAGTCCCCAAGGTCCCCACCGCATCCTCACAGCCCTTGGTGAGGGGATGGACGTCCTGAGTCAACAGCATTGCATTTAATGGTGTTAACGAGCAGAAAGAGTAGCAAAAGACTTAAAATTCCCATTACAGAAAGGCACAGACTAATTGCACGGACTAAAAATTGCACGTCTATCCAGCTGGGAGATTTGAGCTGTAGCTTGGAAGTCCCAGCTGAACTCATTACACACAAAATCCCTTATCGCTTGCTGCAGGAGCAGCAGAGCCAAGCATGGGGTTCCTGGGAAAGCAGCAAGAAGTTGCACCAACAAGTATTTTTTAATGAAAAACATTAAATTTGTGGTGCACAAAACTGCTGGGTGCCTCGTGACTCACACCCAGTCGGGTGAGAAATTTGCCCGTCTCACCCTCGTGCTGCCTCAACCCATCCACAAGACCCAAGTGTTGGGTGGCCACCAGGCAGCTGACAATCTGTGGTCCTGCAGCAGCACATGGTGGCAAGTTGGGACACTTGTGCTTGGCTCTGGTTTACGGTGATGGACCATGATCATGGAGCCCCTCAGGTTGACTCATACCTGAGACGCTGGTTTTCAACCTTAAAATAGCTATTTTCACCCTACGAATGTGCCCGGGTGTGTGGTCCTGCTGGGATGGTGGTATCCCAAAAGCAGGCATCTCCATCAATGTTTCCACCCTTTGTCCCTAGTTGTAATTGGGGGGGCGATCGTTTTACAGAGAAAACTCTCCAGCTGGAGAACAGCCTCTGGTCCAACAGCCAAAGCAAACAAGCTGTCAAGGAAACAGCAATGAGTTGAGGAAATTTATTTTAAATCCTTCCCAGAGGGGAAACACCAAAGGTGCCTGCAGGTCTCATGTGCTTTGACGTCCTTATTCCTCCCTGTGGATGTGGTCCGGAAAGCGGAGGAGCCTGGAGGTGGTGAGCCAAAGGGACACGGCGTGCTCCTCCATCACCCCCTGGGCAGCTGGCAGCGTGGCCAGATCCTGTAGGTCCCCATGGGGATCTGAGCCTACATTTGGACACCCTTTTATTGTCACCTGATATCTGGACCCATCCCTGGGGCTGCTGGCAGAGCCCAGTTCTCGCCAGCATGAGGATGGTGGAGTTCCATGCTGGGTTGCACCTCTGCTCCATACCATGGTCTCCCATCATGGGGGATGGGGACGATGGGTGTTTATGAAGAGGTGTGTTGGTGAGAAGACCAAGATGGCCATCGCTGTGCTGAGCCGCAGGAGCTCGGGGCTCTCCCAGGATGGGAAGAGCCACAGAGGAGTGAAAACCCAAAAGGGCTACAGGATCTGCTGACATGGGATGGAGAGGAAGGAGCCAAAGGAGGGATGGTGGCCAACTTGGAGGTGTTTGAGTTCCACTCAACCATGCAAAGTTCAGAGATGTCCCCATCCCAGACCCCAGCTCTGTCCTCAAAGGGAGAAGGTGCAATTATTTGTGAGGATGAGGCAGTAAGAGCCCCTGACCTCCCTCTTTGCAGAGCCTCCTAGCAGTGAGGGTGGAGAAGACCTCTCAAAGATGGCTACAAAGTGTGAAGGCCCACCTCAGAAACCTCAGTCACAAGATCCCCTCATGCCCTAAGCCCTGGGATTTCCTGCCTGCAAAGACCCACAGATGTGGGTCCCAAAATCTCCCTTCCCAACCTGCTTCGCCAGCAGACGGACAAGGTCTCCTGCACCTAGGCCACCTCCCAAACACCTATCACTTTCCTTCTGCTGAAGTCATGGATGAAACTGGAGCCTAAGACACCACCCATACCTGGATCCCCGCACTCCGCACAGCTCCTTGAGGATTCCTGAGCAAAGAAAAGCAATGAGCGGAAGCAACGCTGAGTCCCGGAGGCACGTCAGGGTGTGCTGGCGAGAGAAAAGGAAGCCTGCAAAGATCAAGGCATTAATCATCTATGTGCTGGGGGGAGGAGAAGCTCAGCAATCCCTTCCTCCCCTGCTGACGTCCACGGGGCTCTAGGAAAGCAAGCTGGAGAGGAAAATGAGCTGAAACACACTTCTTCAGAAATGCTGAGGCATAGGAATGGCAGGTCAGCTCCCACATGGAGCAAAGCCAAGGCTTTTTTTTGTCTGAATTCCCATCAAAGCCAAGATTTCCCGGCACTCCTGCGGAGGCCTGGCAGAACGGGTACGTTGGGCTCGTAGGCTGTTGCTGGGACCTCGTCACCTCCAGAAGGAAATTTGGGCTGCATGGCCAGAAACATGGGCCTGGGACCCATCATGGCAAGGGGGATTGAAGGTTAGACCAGTTTCTCTGATGCAGACGTCCAGCAGCGAGAAGGCTTGTCTTCTTCTGTTGGGGCTTTCACCCCAGGTAACGGCACCGGTTTGACTGCGGTGAACGTTGATTGCAGCAAGAGGACAGAGGGGACCATCAGAGTGGACCTCAAGAGATGAGACTTTCTCCACCAAACACTTTCTCTGCCAAAAAACTGGGGACTCAAAGGCAGGTGCTGGGGTAGCAGATGTCTGTGGATGAGCCGGGGGTGACCATCTCCTCTGACCTGGTTATAAAAGAGAAAGCTGCTATCAAATGTCACCTCCCCACAAGCAATCTCTACTAGGTCCACCACCCTGGCAGGCTAGTGTTGTCAGGAGGACACGAGAAATTAACTTCATTTCCGTTATAAATAGCTTTTAGAAGTAATGAAATTTTTCATGCAAGACATCTCCGGTCTGGTAAGCCGTGGCAGAGCCCGAGGGAGAAAGGACCCAGCCTGCATCCCTGGTACGTCTGTGTTGGGGGAGAACCTGAAAGCCCTGTAGGACCCTCCCCATGGGGACGTCCAGCATCTGGTGGTGGGGACATCCCTGCCCTGAGGCTTTCGCAAAGCTTCAGCATTTGAAAAATGCAGATTTTTGCCTCCAACGAGAGTTTTGCATTGGTTGGAGGAGCACGGTCCCAGCTCCCGGCTGCGTCCCTGGCCTCGACCACAGATGCTCCTCTCTCCATCCGCACCATCCTGCAACCCACCAGCAGCTGGAAACCTGGAGCCCAGTGGGAAGGTGCAATTACCCTGGGCAGCAGCAGCAGCAAAGGTCGCCTGGAATCAGCCACTAATGCAATTACCGGCAACATCCAGCCGGAGGCACAGAAACCAGGCGGCCAAAGAGTCTCACGAAGCCAAACCCAGCCACTGTACCAGACCTTTTTGCCAGGGATTAATTCAGTCGGTGAGACTCCAAGAGGAACCCAAGCTATTCCCTTTCCCTGATTATTTTTCCCAAAGAGCTTTGTCTGCCTTTTACATGGATAAAAAGAGGTGTAAAAATGATGCCTTGCTTGAAATCTTTTTTAGCCTTGCTGCTGCCTCTGAATTTGCCTCTCCCATCCCTGCTCAACCCCCGAAGTGTTGGTTTTTTGGGGGGTTCCCATTTATTCCAGGTGCTGTAGGGCTGGGCTTGAGGCTACGGGTCCGGCTGCTGGGCTCAGTGGAGGCGGTTGGGGCTGGCAGGCAGCCAGGAGCCGCTATTTTATTTTCTTTTCTTAACACTCCCTCCACTATTTACAGTGTCACCACAGTGGGACAGCTGGCTACGAGGCGCTCACCTTGGGGACCTGCAAGGACACCCTCCGTGCCAGGAGGGAAGAGGACACCAGCTCCTTTTCACCAGCTCGGAGCTCGCCCCAAAGACGGAGGCAGTGCTGGAGGTAGGATAAGTGCTCACGCCGGTGGCTCATCGGAGGAGTGAGTTGTGTCTGTTCTCAGCCGCATTCCCCTGATGCTTGTGGAAAGTCCTGGGTTCCCCATCACAGGCTGCTGGGCTTGTTTGCACAAGGCGTGTTTTCTGCTCTACTCTGGGGAAAGACACTTTTTCTCCCAGTTTCCGTCTCCCCATGGCGGCTGAGGGAGTGGGGAATTTCACAAGGGCACCGAGCCATCGCCAACCCAACCCCGCAAGCCCAGGCAGCCCCGGGATGAGGGTGATGGCTCCAGCCTGGCTGTGGTTGCAAATATTCACAGCTGCTCCTGCCAAAGCCCATCTCCCCCGTGGCCCCGCTGCCTGGCTTGGCCGCAGGCTTGCGCCAGGATCGATGAAAGTCCGCCGTAGCGCAGGCGCCGGTGGGATGCAGACGGGCTGTGGCTCCTCATTCCACCTCCCCATCCATGCAGCCGAGCCTCTGCCCAAAACTGCTCTCCTCATATTTGGGTGCCAGCTCCGGGGGCGCATCGCTTAACGAGGTGATGCCGGGGAGCCCCCTGCATGGTGCTCCATCATCCGGGCGATGCTGACCGGCACCTCCTTGCCTTCCACCTCTACTGAGACCCATCACAAGCCCCTAAAAAGGAAGGAGGGGGATAATTGTGGCGGGCAAACTGGGCTTTCAGGGAAAGGAAGGGCCAAGCCCGTCATCCCACATAATCCTGGCATCCCTGGGCTGTTTATGCATCGGCCCTTTCATACCCAACACGTCCCCCCGGGGTTCCTTTCCTTATTGCTCTTTAATAGCCCTGCTCAGGAAGCGTGGAAGCTTGGCGGCGTGGTTAATGAGTACCGAAGCCACCGACCCCTTCGGTTGAGACCCGGTGCCGTGGGGAGACCCCGTCCCCCCGACACCCAGCTGCTCATCGCAGCAGCTCCCAGCCTCTATCCAGGACAAGACAGCTGTTGGCTGGCACATGAGCATCCCACCCCGCAAACCCCACTTTTAGGGTTGTTGGAAGCCCCCCACCACCCCATTCAATCCAGATGTTTGCCCATGACCGTAAGGCTAATCCAGATGTTCGCAGCCCCCCTCCACGCTGCTGCCGGACCCCCAACCCAGCTGTTCCCCCACCCCGCCCCAATCCAGCTGTGACCCTTCCCCAGCCCCCTCCGNGTACTGGGCAGGATGGGACCTGAGTGGGTCAGACTGAACCAGGCAGGATGGGACCCAACAGGGTCAGACTGAACCAGGCAGGATGGGGCTGGACCGGGCAGGATGGGACCCAACAGGGTCAGACCGTACTGGGCAGGATGGAACCTGAGTGGGTCAGACTGAACCAGGCAGGATGGGACCCAAGAGGGTCAGACCGTACCGGGCAGGATGGGACCTGAGTGGGTCGGACTGAACCGGGCAGGATCAGACCCAACAGGGTCAGACCGCACCAGGCAGGATGGGACCTGAGTGGATCAGACTGAACCAGGCAGGATGGGACCCAACAGGGTCAGACTGAACCAGGCAGGATGGGGCTGGACCGGGCAGGATGGGACCCAACAGGGTCAGACCGTACTGGGCAGGATGGGACCTGAGTGGATCAGACTGAACCGGGCAGGATCAGACCCAAAAGGGTCAGACCGGACGGGGCAGGATGGGGCCAGACCGGGCAGGATCGGGCCCGAATGTGTCAGACAAAACCGGGTCAGGATGAGACCCGAGAGTCAGACAAAACCGGGCTGGATGGGACCCGAGTGGGTCAGATCAAACCATGCAGGATTGGACCTGAGCAGGTTGGACCGCACCGGGCAGGATGGGGCCAGATTGGGCAGGATCAGACCCAAGAGGGTCAGAGGGAACCGGGCAGGATCGGACCCAAGCAGGTGAGACTGAACCAGGCAGGATTGGACCTGAGCCGGTCAGATCGAACTGGGCAGGATGAGGCAGAACTGGAGAGGATGGGGTCAGATCCAGAGAGCATTGGGTCAGATCCGGAGAGCATCGGTGCTTCGGTTGGGCCTTGGGGTGACCCCAAAGCCACCCCAAATGGTGGCTGCTGAACTTTGCTTTCAGGGAGGTTTAGCAGCTTTTGCCGTGGAGCAGGGCTTAAAATCACACCGCGATCCCCACGGCAGGGCTGGTGCGAGGCTCAGCGGGTGGGATCGCTCCGGTCCCTCTGCTCCCATGGCCTGGGGTGCTCCCAGGATGTGCCTGCATCTCCCAGGGCATCCATAGGGATCAGCCCCATGTCGGAGGTGCTGTCGCATGTGGAGTGTCCTCAAATCTGCTCGAGGGACCTGGTCTTCCCCGGCATCTCTGCTGTGGGTGCCAGGAGCCTGGCCTCTGCCTTTTTATATATATCTATATGTACTTGTACGTATATACATACAGAGGTATAAATACATTTGTATATATGAGCATGTGTGCATAGATGTGTGTATAGAAGCATAAATGTATTTGTATATATATGGATAGAGTTATGTATATACATGTGTGTGAGTCCATGTGCTCAGAGACATATATTTGTGTATATAGGTATGGAAGTTTGTATCTATGTGTGTGTGAATGGAGACATATATATTTCTATATATATGTAAAGAGAAATGTATGTGTGTGTATACATGTGTGTGTAGAGCCATATATCTGTTTGTGTATATATGTATAGAGGTATATTTATGTGTAGAGGTATATATATGTATAGAGGTATATTTATATGGAGGGGTGTATATGCTCGTATATGTATGTTCATGCATATGTGTGTACATGTGGGTGAACATGCGGCTGTATATATGCCTACATGTTTGTGTGCATATAATGTATGGTTTATACAAGCCCAGCCAGAGCCTCAGCGCTGCCAGCTGAGACCAGGCCAACTCATCACACCTTCCCTGTCCCCAGCGTCTCTCATTTCCAGCAGGAAAACGCTGCCTGGGTTGCTCAGAGCATCCCTGAGACGTTGATTTATTTTAGAGATGGGGCACCAAAGCACGGGGAGGTGAAGGGAGTCACCCGAGGGCAGAGTACATCGGTGGCAGAGCCACCTGGCATCACCGGAGGGACCGTCCCTGCGCCCTGTCCCCACGGGTCCATGTTAAGCACCTGAAAATGCCACTCTGGCCCAATTCGGCCACATCATTACACCTTCAGGCTTCGATAAAAGGAGATTTCCCTTAAAACACCCAAGCCTTGGTCCCCAACCACCCTGGGGCGGGTGGGACATGTCCATGGGCACCTGAAGATGTTTTGGGACCAGCCAGGAGGTGTTTGGGGACAGGGAGGTTGTGGCTTCGGCCAAGCGACACGCGGGCAGGAGAATCCCCCCATCCCCTTTGAAATCTGCTGAGCTGGAGCTCTGGCTTCCATCTCCGCCACCCCAGCCCTGCCATCAAGGCACCAAAATGTCCCCACCGTGGTCTCCTCCCAGGGCAGGACAAACCAAGGAGGAAGGTTTCCAAGGGAAGAAGCCATCCCCCATATCCTATTTGAGGGCAGCAGCAGCCGAAATATCTTCCCACCATAGCAAGCCCGCAGAAACCCCCTTCAGATTAATATTGGGGTGTTAATTAAAGCTAATTTCACCAGAGAAGGGCTTGCATGAGATGGTTTGAAAGCAAAGGGGCTGGAGGGGAGCAAAGCCATGCCAGCACGTGCCGGGGAAGCTCGCAGCCACTGGTGGGCAGACCCTGTGGTTATTTTTAGTCTCTTCCCTGTCTGGCCGCAGAGCAGCCCCACTTCTCTTTCTTAACCCTATTCCTCCTTCGCAGGCACCTTAAACCCCCAGGATAAGGGTGACCCCATCCTACAGAGCACCCCAACACCACGGGCACCTCTTTTTTTCCTCCTGCAAGTCTCATTTCGCAATGGATTTTGCCTGGTGCCCATCACCGTGGTGTCAGGGCACCCCCTTTTCCCCCCTGCAAGTCTCATTTTACGACGAGTTTCTCCTGGTGCCCATCACCGTTATGTCAGGGCACCAGGATCGGGTCTCCATAATCCCAGGATGTTTGCTTTTAAGGGAGGCTGAGCGTGGACGATGCCCACCGGATCACCCCAAGGGTTGGCAGGGATTCCTGTGATGGTTTTTTTTGGGGTGAAAAAAAGGGATTTGGATAACCCACCAGGCCAGATCGTGACTCAGGGACGTGCCACGGGCACAGCAGCAGGATGAGGCTGAGTGTCTCGATGTGGTTTCATTAATTGGAAATAGTGGTGATTTATGGGCGATGGCAGGCTGCGATTGCAGGGTTACAGGCGGTTGCAGGTAGTGGGTACAGTTGGGGTGAGGATTCTCCAGTGTCTAATAGAAAGGTTGTGCTCAGCACATCCTGCAGCTGGCTTTTTCCTGTGATGAGAAGGGATTTTTCCTCCTCTCCTCTGGCTTTCCTAATCTTCTCAGCCTGGCAGCACTGGGGTTCAGTGCCCTGTTTCCCTCTTGCAAAGAGGTTTTTATGCTCATTTGCCTTTTTGAGGGGAGGGTCCCTAGGTTTTTGGCTGCTCATCACATTTTTGGCTCAGCTCTGGCTGCAGCTGCCCTCCGCCACCGATGGCCTGCATAGCCTTGGACATGTCGTTTAGCACCGCTCCTGTAAACACCCCTCCGAGGGGTGATTTGGGAAGAAACTTTGCAAAAATGGGGCACCAGTCCACTTCAAACCAAGCACCTGTGCCTCAGTTTCCCTTGTGTGGCTGTGGTGAGAGGGGATGGGGCAATAGGAGCGACATTGGTGACACCATCCCTGGCTCCCTCCCTGTCCCCAGCATCTGCCCCAGATGCCCACCCTTGGAAGGAGCCAAAAAAAGGTGGAAAAGATCCCAAAAATGGGGGAAAAGGCCCAAAAATGGGGGGAAAGACCCAAAAATAATGGGGGGAAAGACCCAAAAATTCATGGGCCTGGTGACACAGCTGGTGGCCTCAGCCAGTGGCATCCTGGTATCCCTGCACTGGGCCTGGGTCCTGTCCCTTGCCCTGGTGGCGTTGCCAGCTCTGGATGTCCCTTGGTGTCTGGGTACAGCTATTTTTGGGGGTGCAGTGTGGGTGCATGGGGGGGTGCATGTCTGTGCACACACGTAGGGCATGTACATGAGGGCCTGCACACGTGTGTCTGTGGGTTTGCATAGTGGGGCTGCATACGTGTGTATGGGGGGGCCCACGTATTTGTGTAGAGGGTGGGGATGTATGCACGCAGTGTGGAGCCGGGATGGAGGTGCTGATGCAGGCTGTGCCGTGCCATGCCATGCCAACGTGGCCATGCAGTGCTGTGCCATGCGGTGCCCACCCAGCCGTGCAGTGCCACGCGGTGCCCATGGTGCCGTGCCATGCAGCGCCTGCCCTGCCATGCAGTGCCATGCACAGCCGTACCACACAGTGCGGTGCTCACCCTGCCGTGCAGTGCCACGTGGTGCCCACGGTGCTGTGCCTTGCAGCGCAGTGCCCACCCTGCTGTGCAGTGCCATGCAGTGCCATGCAGTGCCATGCCGTGCAGCGCAGTGCCCACCCTGCCGTGCAGTGCCGTGCAGTGCCATGCAGTGCCATGCAGTGCCATGCC
>WAAD01028954.1:2777-14833 GCA_013389945.1 Fregata magnificens | reverse complement strand
AATCTTTTTTTTTTCATTCTTGTATCTCCTTGTATTATTTCAGCCAGTTTTACTGCGGCAGGAAGAACAAGTGTTTCCCCAGCAGTACGTGGCTTTTTGTCTTTCACTATTGAGTAAGAAATCTCAAAAGAAATTTCACAAAAAGAGGCTTCTAAAGATTTATCATTAAGTTTAGTGAAATTTTGTACTTTACTGAGTATCACATGGCTTCAAACACTGCTGAAAAAATTGTAGAGGTTTGTCTTCATGTTCTGGATGCTTAGTTTTCAAATGTCTTGCTAATCGTGATGGTTTCACAGTATTAGCAAATATCTATTTGGCAACAGCAAATATCTATATATAGGCACACTATAAGCTTAGGGCAAGGTTCATCATTAACAATGGCAGATGTAAATCTGTATTTCAAATAGTCTTGATAATTTTGGCCAACTTTTTATCAGAAGTGATTAGATAGTCATTGTTTTTACCTTCTAATGTGGCTGACAAAGAGCCTGTAGTAGGAGAAGGGGAACTGTCAGCTCTACTATTTTCTTGCTGTTCGCATGCGCTCGCATTTTTAGTATTATCTTCAGTTATCTTAAGCTGCTTGTCCATTTCATCATGATGGTTAGTTTAGTTAAAACTAGATAATAGAATCAGTAAATCCACTTAACCTGGCGCACATACACCGGAATACGTCGCAATATGCTGAAAGTAAATGAAAGAGTGAGGGCGCCACTATGAACCCCTCCACATTGTAGAACACCCACTCGTCCTTCAGGATACCTCACTTACCACATGTGAAACATGAACATCTGACATAGAGACCGAGTAAAAGTGCCAGTGTCAATCCATATATTAAATATTAGTAAAGCTTCGTTTTTCTTTTCAAGATTTAAAAAAAATATGTAAATAGAAGTTCTAAAATTTTCTTCACATGCCCCAGTGGATCATCTTGCGCACCCCCCACTTTGGAGACTACTGCTCTAGTGGGCAACAAGGTACTTCCAGTGACACTGAAGTGATTGAAGAATACTCTTAGTGACCAGACCTGACAAGGAAACGCATTAAGGTTGTATAGCTATGATTAAATAATGTTTTCCACCTGTAAGACAATCTGCACCCTAAAGAATCTTTAAGTGTATTGGCAATTAAACTCAGTCAATGCCACTGAAACGCACCAATGCCTTAGGGCAGAGAATGAAATCAGGGCTATTACACAGTTCTGAAGAGCAGGAAAAATTCAACAAACTGGAACAGTAAAAAGCAGCATATGGCTGCAGAGAGCATCCTAGTTTTAAGGGTATTTCAAGTGAGCTAGTAAAAATAGCAGCTTTGCAAAGCTGTTAAGAATTTCTTTCTTCTTAAGCAGTTTGCTTCAATGACTCCAAGCATGATTTAATTGTTTTACTTAATACCGATCATCAAGAAGTTATTACCAAAGACATGATGAATTAGTCCATTTCCCTCTACTACTTACCAATGGCATTTGCTGTCCAAAGTATCGTCACTGCAACCTGTTCATAACACGCATACTGACTGATAGTTATATTCTGCACATCTCCAATCACGTGTTTTCCCACTGAATTCAGATAAGGCGTGCAGTCTAAAAATATGGAGAAATAAACGTTTTAAGAAAAACACTCTAGCTGACGTTCCTGTGCCATACCAGAGCAAGTAATTCATAATCTGCCAACAGCACCTAATCTTAAAGATCCATTTAAGCAACCAGTTTCCAACATGACCCGCATCTTTCCACATAAATAAAGAGTTCAGTTAATTTCCTAACATTCCTTCAAGATTGAGCAAAGTAAAAGTACACGTGCAGTATTTATTCTATAAAAATAAGTACTGTATAGCAAATCTAGATGAAGCTTTTGTCTCAGGACATTGAAAACCCCAATACAAATCATTGAGCACAACCACTTTCACCAGTTGCAAAACCCTAGTTCACAGGAGTCCAAAGGAAATTACTAGTTTATAATACCAGTGCAGCCTATACCACAGTAAGAGTAAAAATGACACATGTTGGGACTCCCAAAAGAGAACAGCTTTTCCTCACTAATTACTCAAAAGAATATGAAGACTGACATTAATTTTGTGCATGTACAGTGCTTAGAGCAAGAGAATGTTGCTCAATGATCAGGCACGTATGAGAACAATGAACACTGTGAAGCTTTAGAACTGGTGCTCAAGTGCTTTTTAACCACAATACTGCTTGATCCTGACCACAAAGAACCTACTTGCCTAAATCCATCTCATCTCTGTCATCCATTCAGTAGCCACAGCCCTGTAGACCATTTTCCTGCCACTGGATCCAGTCAGAACTGGTTTTGTCTTGTCCTCACAAAATACAGCGTATTCCCTACAGTTACAGCTCCACAAGCATGTGATTATAGAAAACCTCAGCTTTCATTAAGAAAATAAAATATAAGAAAAACATTCTTGACTTTGTTGTTGAACTTGACCATGTCTTTATACATTCAAAACAAGAAAACAAATAACCCCAAATTTTATTACTTTTAAAGCCTTACAATGTTTAGGCTCATATTTTGTGGCAGGAAGAGAAGTATCAGCCAGAGAATTCAATAGCTCTGGAGCACAGTATATATGAAGATGTGCATGCACAGACGTTCTGCTTTTGAACTAGTGAAGGCAACAAAACCCAGAAGAAGTTGACCAGTAGACTATATATTACTGACTGATGATTAATTCTAAAAAACTGAGATATTCTATATGCTATGTATTTGTCTATACAGAGTTTGTAGAAACGAAACATGAAAAAAATCAAGTGTTATGATAAGCCACTGCAGGAAATTCAAATATGATTCAGAGTTGCAATCTTAAAGGCAAGGAAAGTAAAATTATTAACTGAAAAGCAGTTTTCGAAAATGGCATTTTACTGTGAATAACAATGGTAAGGGGTCTTTTATGTAACTGCCACGCAAATAAGAACAGAACAGTTTGTACAACATTGCCTTTTACAAAAGCTGGGCAGTTGGTACTTACTCTGCTGTTTGCAGAATTCTGGTGCAACGAGTGAACTCAATGACAGCATGAACTTCCTCTTAGAATAGAGTATCTCTTTCAATGGAAAGTTTGAAGTAACAGTTTTTCGCTAGGTCTGGATCTAATTAATAGCAAGCCCAAGATTTTGGATCATGGTTACTAGAATTTTATGGTCAAATGACAATTCGCCAAAATGGAATATAGCACAAATGTCTGAAGTTTGACTGTGAGTCACTGATTTACACTTTTAAAGAACAACAGATTTAGGAAGAAAACAGCAGGGAAAATGGCACTTTTCAGGAAACCACTTCTTTTACTTGAATACAAGTTGAAATACTAAAACATACAAACGTTTGTTTTTCACCTGAATAAATAATCTAACCAACTAATTTAACAACATAAAACACAGTTCGCTAGAGTTGCTGTGTGGCAAAATAAAAGCCTTTAAATCACAGCCAGCAAGCCAAATTATCTTTTGTGCTGGCTTATTCATCATAAGTATGTATTTCCATATTATGCGAACTCTTTAGCCTTGATATCAGGGAACTCTTTTCTTGAATTCTGCAGAACTCAAACAACTCCTTTGTCCANTCTTTTCTTGAATTCTGCAGAACTCAAACAACTCCTTTGTCCAGGAAGCATGCAGTGCCAGCAGAATTTTGAATTAACACTTGTCATTGGTTAAACACAGTTCCTGGTGCCAGAATTAATGGAAAAAATATGACAGATACTGGAACTTAAACAGACTCCATTGTGTTAACTAAACATGGGGATCTCTGTTCTGACTGATATTATTTCCTGTTTTTCTTTATGTAGATTAAAAAAAAAAGTCTTAACTCTTTTGTAGCAACCACTTACCTCTTGTACAAATCTGATATACTGAAATTTTGCTCATTTTAAATATTAACATCAAATTAGATTAAAAAAATTTCACAGCGAAGGATTGCAAATTTAGAAATTAACATAAAAATAGAGGAACAAAAGGATGATCAGAATGAAACAAAAGCACTACTGTTAGGTTTCCCGATACATGCTCTCAATGATGAAATTTTACCCACATTCAGCATCTGAGGTAATTTCTTTGGGTAGACAAAAAAACCAACCTGTGACTTGCACTAGCATTAATACAAACATTACTGCTGTAAATTAGGACCGCCTTGTGAATGTACATTGAGTTTGTATTGACGATGGCCACTAACTGCCCCAAAAGGGATAAATTCCCAATGTAGTCAATAGTCATACTTTACTGACCAGACAACACAGATGACAAAAACCTTTAAAAAATGAAAACAATAAGATACAGCCATTTAGCAGACGTTTGAACAGGTTTGAAGTATTATTGCTGCAACCTGCTTATTACTGTTATTATGCTAGAGATTGCTTTCTTCTTAGTTTAGCTGCAAAACAGACCACATCTGCTACAGTACTAAAACCACCTGTCTTCACTGAAAGTGTAGACAGCAGTTTTCCGCTAACCTGGTCCTTTAACACTGTAGCTAATGAAAAGTTCCAACTACTTCAACTAGGTGAAGAGATGCTATTCATCTTCAATATTCATATTCAATATTAATCCTTGCAAAAACACATTTTTAATACACTCCCTGTACACAAACTACACGTCTTCTGCCTTGGGACACACTTTACACCACCCTCCCCCAAAATTACAAATCAGAGAAAAGATGTATAAAGCTTGAAATAATCCTTTCCTATGAATTTTTGTGTAGTGAATCTTCCAATGACTACATTCTTTCACAGAATAAAATCATTCTCTGTAATTTTCCAGCCAAACACTGGGCAGATTATGCAAGACAATCTGAAAGTAAAACTACTACAAATTATTAGATTGTTTTATTATCAGTGAAACACAGGAAGAAGATCCACCAGACCCAGCAGAAACAAATCTAGATTTTAAAATTATGTCAATACTACAGAGCTCGTGCTATTCTTAGAGCCATTTTTAATAGAGGTGTTGCTATATATTGACAACTGTGATGGAGTCACTTGATTTTTGTGACTATAGTGCAAATTTTCAACTTACTGTCATATTTAAAGGTGATATTGAGTAGTCCATTGTTCTTGGTGACTGATGACAGCCCCTATAGAGAAATATCAAGAAAATAATTTCAATAAAGCAAGCTACTTTGAACTTACATAGATTTTTATGTTATAAATAGTTTGTTGGAGGATGATAGAACTCATGTTTTTCTTCCTTCTGTTCAGGTACACCATCAATCAACCTGAACACAGGCAATGAACACAGTATCAGAAGTTCAGAGAAAAGGAGGAATATCACTGCTAAGCACTGTGGTCATAGCACTTTAGCTCTATTTTCTTGGTGAAAGTCATTTTCAGGAAAGATGTTAAAGGTAGGAGCAAACAGTAGAAGAACTAATTAAAAAGCACTCATCACCTCCCAGACACTTCTCATCTCATTAAGTACCTCAGAACAGGTGCCTGAAGGACTCTATTTGTCAACTGGGCAAACTAACCCACCAAGTTTTCAGCACACTCAGAATTAATCTACAATCAAGTCATCTTTTTTTCATAAGTCTAATGTTATTCAGTGCTCACAAGAACCATACAGAACTCAAAGCTTAACATAAACTGAGGTATGATAAGCCAGGACACAAAACCTACGGCCTGGTTCACCAGTGTGGAGAAACTACAGAGAGAGTATCAATGTCCAGCATCTAGATGTGTATCCACATCTATCCTTCATTAAATTATTTTATACAGATATCTTTTTATGTAATTTAGGTTTCTGTGCCTGAGATCATTCTTGTGGAATTTATATTTCCTTGTGCTTTGAGTCTTAAGTGGTTTATGCACTGGATTATTTTTCTGTTGTATTTATTTATGAGGGGCCCCCATATAGAGGCCCCAATCATTTTAACATGTATTGTAGACATTTTAAAGAAATTTTTGCTGAGAATTTCTTAATTTGACAAAAACACAGATGGAGAATTTAAATTTCAATCTTCCCATTGATTATTGGCTAAAATCAACAAATAGTTAAAGGAGAACAAATGAAACAGTAGATTTCCAACTGGAATAATTCCAATAATTATATCCCATAACTTTTCCAGTAGAAGTGCATATTGTAGAAATCCATTATGCTATATTGGACACCCTTTTCTATTATCAAATACTTTTAAAGCAGACACTGCCGTCCTTGCTGAGTGTCACAGAAACTGAGGACCAAGCAGGGAACTATTCCATTGCTCTCCAAGGGAGGAATCCAGACACATAGGCAGGCTGATGAGTCTGCTGTCTCTTCTATACTTACAGAAAAGAACTTTGGACTTCAGAGATGCAATACCTTACCCTTCAGAAAGCACTGAAATTGTTTTTGAAACACAAAATGTAGCATCACCCTCACCCTTACTAGACACAAAGTTGAAAACTGGAACACTGATTATTATGGAGTAATATCATTCCCTGAAAGGCAAATAACATCATATTTACCATTATCTTTAAAAAAAATACCATCCATTTCCATAGAAGTGTGTCTGGGTTTACAGTGTAAAGAGCAGAAGTTAATAGTATAAAAGGACTCCAACAGTAATTAGATGTTGTCAGGGTCATGCGTAAACATTCATTGTGTGTCACTATGAAAGTAAATCAGATCTTGATAGTATTGTTAGAAGTTAAATTCGTAATGTCACTTTCTTCTTAGGTGGCTCTTCATTTGTTTAACTTTGATTTAGTTTGGCATTAAACAAGCTGTTATACAAAGAGGTTTCCTGAAACAGGAAGGCATAAATTTTTTTTCAGTCTTAACTTTTCTATTAATACCTGTTCTATTCTGATTCATTTTCTGTTTCTCCTAAACTATATAAAATGTCATTTAACTTACTACTACAGCAACACAAACACATTATGTTTTTGATTTAAAAAATGACAAAAAAAAGAAACTATTGACTTTTCATATTTATAAAGGTAGATAAACCATCAAATTCATTGTTACCTGTCTTCCTTTTGTGTCCTAGAGCTGAAGTTTTGAGACATAAATTTCACCAAACCCCACAGAAAATTAGCACAAGTAATTTAATTCTTTAGATAGGATCTTTTATATCCTATATTTTAAAAAAAGTCATAGAATCATAGAACCATTAAGGTTGGAAAAGACCTCTAAGATCATCAAGTCCAACCATCAACTAACACCACCATGACTCCTAAACTAGGCCCCGGAGTGACACGCCTATACCTTTTTTGAATGCCTCCAAGGTTGACGACTCCACCACCTCTCTGGGCAGCCTGTTCCAAGGCCTAACCACTCTTTCAGTAAAGAAATTCTTCCTGATGTCCAATCTAAACCTCCCCTGACGCAACTTGAGGCCATTCCTTCTCGTCCTATNTGATGCAAGCCAGGATGCCGTTGGCCTTCTTGGCCACCTGGGCACACTGCTGGCCCATGTTCAGCCGGCTGTCGACCAGCACCCCCAGGTCCTTTTCCGCCGGGCAGCTTTCCAGCCACTCTTCCCCAAGCCTGTAGCGTTGCATGGGGTTGCTGTGACCAAAGTTGCATATAGCAACGCTTCTCATGGCACTTTTAATTGCATTTCTACTGGGATTATGGTGACATCACAAAGTATGTAACAGTAGATGTATAAATCAATATATCACAATCATTAATAAAGTAGATGCAAAAAGTAAATATAACATAAGCCAAACTCTGCTGAACTTAAGCAGCACATGAGACTTACTGGTTGCAAAAATTTGCTCCCAAGTGTACAAAAGGTGCAAAAAGGCTGCAGTAATTTGCGAGAGAATTAGGGTCACCTTAAAGTGTTGAACTAGATAATTGTCATACTAGTTGTAAGTTAAAACATGTAAGCTAGTCAGACAATTTCATCATGCTAAACTTTGGTATTAAACCTCCAAGTACTTACTGCTGTGAGTTTAAAGATATAGTCTTCCAGGAAGCATTCCCTTGTTTTTAAGCCATAAAGTAATTAGCTATAAGCTTTTTAAATAGCACAAGACAACTTGTTTAGAGCATCTTACTTTAAAACTATAAATACTAATGTTATAGGCTTTGGGGTCTACATTCTTAGTTAATTAACCGCTAACATTTGTTGAATTTACATGCAGCTTTTAATTTATTCTAAACTTTACTAAAAAACAAGTCTCCATTGCCTGGAGCTTTGTCTACAAAATCCCTTTGGTCCACATACTTCTATACACACTGACTGAGAAGGGATACATAGGAAAGAAAACAGCCAAACCATCTTTTATGAAGAACTATAGACCACTGATCTTTAAAGAGATAATCAAAGTTGAAATGCACACAGATTAAATGACAAATAATCTTGTTTGTCAAAAAGCAGGAGTGGGAGGAATGTTATCCACAACAACATTAAATCCCACATTATGTGAGCTCAAAGCACTCCACAGAAAACACGATAAGCTAAGATCCAAATCCTGCATCAATATTGGGCAAGCAAACCAGAAAGAATTACCATCACATATCACATACCTCAAATCACAGAGATCAGTGTTGGATCTGTTCCTCAATCCACATAAACAGCTTGAATAGTTAAGGTTAAGATCTTAAGATATCTTAAATCAGAACAGTTCTGAATAACACTAATACACATCATCTCCTGAAGAATGAATAACTCATTTTAATGTTCACGGCATGTGCAGGCACTTCATTTTATTTAAATATCCGTCTTTCAACATGAAAGAGCACAAGCATTAGTAAAAGGCAAAGACTATGACATGAAGTTAACCTGCATTTTTGTTTGTTTATAGTTTTCTAATACCTAATCTGCATTTATCATAACAACTTATTAATTAATGAAATGCACTTACAACAACTCTTTCTACCCATTACTAGGCCAGAGAGGAACAAAGTTAGGATTACATTCCCAGAAATAAAGCTTAAATGAAATTTTTAGCCACAGGAACTAACTGCACCTCCAAGAAAAGTTAAATTTAACCAATGTGTGCCATCAAAGGCAGAAATTAAACACAATGGAAAGAAGTAAAAAACCTGCTTAATTTTTATTGTTGTACTTTTCCCTCTTCCTTTTAATCTAGAACATATAGTGTTTCATATTTGAAAGTAACATCTATTTTTTATATTTGACAGTTCCTGCCAGAGATGGCATTGGTGATTTCAAAAGTGTCCTATGAATAACCATTTCTATAAATAATATTGAAATATACCCCAACATTCAACTTTTGTTAAGTAAACACTCTTTTATTCAATAAAGGCAATTTATGTGTGTGAATAGGCACTGTCAGGCAGCCACTTTAACATCAATACTAGGAAACAGAGATAGATGCTAGCACTAATTACAGAGATCTGGTAAAGGAGGTAGGAAATCACTACCCCTCAAGCATAGCCTTGTGCACCAGACCAAAACATTAATCATGATTCATCTTTCATATGTTGTTAATCAACGCACACATGGTCCTAATTTCATGCTCCCATGAGGCAAACTGAAGGGACAATTGTTTTTGAACTCTAACATCAAGATGAATAATCAATGTTTTTATCATACTCATTGCTCAGTAAACTAAAAGCTTTATATTTGACATCTGCTCTTTTCATTTTAAAGCTTTCTTGATGCTTTCAACCAAGTTAAAGTACTTTCTATTTCTACAGTCATCAGTAAAAAGATTAATTATCTGTACTATTTACATGCCTGCATTTTGGATTGCTTCCAACAGCATATAACAAAATACATAATCCATGCTAATGTTTGGTATATAACTTGTGTGTACTCCATTGACTGCAGAATGAATTCTAAACACTGGGTGGATGAGTTCGTACTGTTATTACTATATCCTTGGTGTAACTGACAATTCCAACCATAAATTCTGTTCAGATTTGCCTATATATATATATGTGTATGTGTGTGTGTGTGTGTGTGTATATATATATGCACTCCTCCATTGCATGCACAAATTACAGGAATAACATTTTTTAAAAAAAAAATCTCAGTGACACTGGAGAAGTAAGTTTTAATAAAAGTGAGTTCAATGAGTAATAGGCTTCTCAGTGCCTATTTCATATTTGAAACATGGACCTAGATTCTTCAAAACATTTTTTTTTAAACTTCTTCTAATAAGTTGGCATCTTTTGTGTTTCTTCTTATGTAAGCAACATAATGATTTACAAGAAATTACCAGATTTTGGTTGGCGCTTTGTTGTTAGTTATTTACTGTTTCACTGCTTCATCTTTAGAGCCACTGCACACAGGTTCAGCCACAGAAGAGCTGAATGTGTCTTCACAGCATCGCATCTTGAATTTGGCCTGAGATATGAAAGGTAAAGCATTGTTTTTACTTCATTACAAACTATGTATTGGAGGGAAAAGAAAACCATCATTTTTGAGCATGAAGGAGCTTCATGATCCATTAAACGCCTGATTATCCTCTTGTTATACAAACTGGTTCGCTGGTTCTTTCCTGACACACCCTTGTCAGGAACAGCCTGTCATTTACAAGGATCCCAATTTTTCTTCCATGTTACTTCTGAAAATTCAATGGTCGATCTCCAGGTGTTAGCACATTACTTTTACACAATTGTCCCTTTCAGACAGAGTATTAGGTTGTCTGGTAGATCAATTAGGCCCTTCCTCTGAACTGGAAGAACCCTTGTTTCATGTGAACATACTTAATGCTTTGACTTTCTCAGCCCAGCTCAGCCTTCCAGGGAGCAGAGGCCTGGTGACCTGAGGCAGGCACAATACACATCTCCCTTTGTTTAAAACTGTCAGGCATGTTCATGTTTGGCATATTCCTTCTTCATCTTCCAGAATACAGCTTTTTTACCCCAATTTAAGCCCTGTGACTTGGAAAAACATTATGAAGAATCCATATTAGCCTTTTTTAAAAAATGTGCTAACTTAACCAAAGTCAAAACTTTCTAAGAAGTAAAAAATTCAAAACCAGGACTGTATAGATGGCCCAGACATGGTGAGTTATAATCCAGGTATAACCAAAAAAAAAAAAAAAAAAAGCACGCTACTTTGCTTAAGGATCTGGGAGATGAAACTTTCTTTTAAGAGTAACATGTAATACCTATTTTCCTAAACCAAACACAAGGAACTCATACTCCATTTGTGTTAAGAATTGTCCTGACCTTTTGTGATCATTAAATATCTAATTTTTCACAAAACTATAACATTATCCATGGTTTTATGGTTGACTTGCCACATAGGTAATTACATTTTGTCTGAACAAATTCNGTAAGAAATCATTGTAAGGAAGAAATACTACAAGAAGTATTTACAGCATGACTCTTCAGTATGCAACATGGCTCCACGCAGCTGTTCGCTGAACGTATGTCAACTGGTTTACTTTAAGGAACAGAGAGTTCTTAAAGCCACAATTTAACAACAATAGAAGCAAGTTTAATCTATACTGTTTGCAGCCTACCGTGAAAATCTTAAATCTCTGAGTCAAACCCAGGAATTCAATGCAGCAAAGCATGGCAGAAAAAGGGTACCAGCTCTTATTTCTTTCATGCAATTTGCAAGTCTGCCTAAGAAGTTTTCTATAGTTTGCCCTGCCACACTTTATTTTTTCCAACTTTCTTCTGTGAATAATGTTTGGTAAATTAAAAGCCTTCTAAAAAACCAAACAAAAAGCTCCCCAAAAAATCAATGGAATAAATATTTTCAAACAATGCCCATTTCCCACAAACATTACTGAAATGTGCTAGTCTAAGGACATTTGGACAAAAGCCAGAAGTCTGTAGTTAAACCAGCATTCTCTTAACTGTAGGACATGACCCCTGGCAGGAGAGTTGGAAGAAAAGACGAGGTGTTTGGGAAGGGGAGGGGGAGAAAAAGCAATGCCAAGACAGGTGCATGAATAGTGACTGTGACTGGGAAGGAATGGGGTGCAAATGGTAAAGTTGTTTTTAGAAGGACTCAAGACNAAGGATATTGAACTGAACAGCTGCTGACTTAAATCCTGTCAAAGAATGAGGTGGCCCCTAAACGTACGCATGTATACTCATATGCCAGCTAGCCTTGTGGGGGTCTTTTAGGATTTTTGAGGTGAAACATGCTGATTGAAGATCACGAATTGCAGTCTATCCTATTAAA
>WAAD01028950.1:2006-16398 GCA_013389945.1 Fregata magnificens | reverse complement strand
GGGGGGCTGAGCGTTGCAGCGCTGCCGCCGGACGCGAGGGGCGCACCACCGCCCGCGCGAGGGAAGGGGGCGGTGGCCCTCCGGCCACGCCCCACGGGAGGGGGAATCCACAGTTGCGCATGCGCAGACTGCCCCAGCCCCCTCGCTTAGCTTTCACTGTGACCCCAGCCCGGGTTTAGGGTCTCGGCTGAAAAGCGCTAAGAAAGAGCCCAAGCATTTTTTGAATCATGTACAAAAACTTGTTTCTTATTCCCCAAATAAATTTTTCACCCACACATAGTTGAAATGTTTTCTTCACACTGTTCCAGCTGCAGTAGTATTTGGCTAAACTGGTGGTGTGTGCTAGCATCAAATCCTTAAATAACTTTAAATTAAGAATAAACTTATAGTTATGCTAATAGTTAAAGGACAGTTCTAAAAGCATCTAGCCAATAAACATACAAAACAAGTTAATGAGCAAACCTTGTCTTTCTACATAGCACATAAAAAGTTTACATCATTTCACTATGCAGTTTCCATTGCCATTTTATGATTTTTATATCAGCACTCCATGAGAGTAAGTCAGAGGCTAGCACATGCAATGTGCTTCAACATCAGTAAAGTACAACGTTTGTGGTGTTTCTTTAAAAACCAGTTTAACATACAACTGCCATCATTCTTTAAACAAGTTACACTTCAGACTATGTACATTTAATCACATTTTGATCTGACAGCTTGTTGAGTTCTCAAGCAACCCTCTGAGAGCCTACTGTAGACTGAAAAAACCTCACAACCTTCTGGGCTGAATCAATCTTGAAAAAAAAATGACATTTTCACAGATACTCAAGAAAAATCACAGGAAATACAGGGAAAGAAGATTTACTTCCCCAATTAGATGTAGATGCAACTCATTAACCAAACAGGAAACTTTTCTATTTCTTATAAACATTATATGTCTAGTTATTAGAACACTCATGTCCAAAGTACTGAGGGTCAAGTTCCTTTACTGCCTGCTTGGCTACAGCTTAAGTGTATTTCCTACAGCCCAGGGCCATGTTCTAGCCTGGGTCTGATTTCTCTCAATCTCTGCTATGGATGAAGTTTCACATTTTATATTCACTCAAGCAGGAGTCAGGGCCCAGGTTTCCTTCCACTTCAATGAGGGCCTTAATCAGCCAGCTACAGTTACTAAGTAATCTACATAAGCCTAAACCACTTCAACAAACATATCAACAAGAATAACCTACAGCCATATGTTTAAGACACTTCCTCAAAGTCAGAGACCACGTTCCCATTATTGATTTACACAGAAACATTTGAATCAAGGTGTCTTGACATCCCAGCTTATTGATCTGACATTCAGGACAGTACGTGAGAACTAGCATTCAAAGAGCAGTATTTTTTGGTTTGAAGCACTGAAGAAAATTTAAGTTTCTCATTCTTCCTGGCCCAAATAATTTGTTGAGTTCAGTTGGACTTTGTTAGCAGTTTGCAGGCAGCTGAAACTGATTTTGTGCAGGTGAAGGAAGTTAGAGCAAATGATTCACACCACTGACAATGGAAGAGAACTCAACTGATAGCTTACTAGTGTAAGCTGGCTCAGTTTCTTAAAGGTATTTTAGGTCAGAGGAACTCTGTTCAGATACACCTTGTTCAGCTTCTGATCTTAAGCCAAGACCAATGATATAGGTAGACACTTCAAAAAGGATTCCTCATAGCACTCTGCCCTCCATACAGGGACATGGAATGCTGTCCCCACAAATGCTGGCTTTGGAGACAGATGCCCCTTTAGATCTGAATGAAAGGTCAGCAACACAAGCCTGCTGTTACAGCTGCAAACTCTTAGTTTGCTTTAAATCCTGGAAGAGGGGACACAAGATCCCCAGAGCTGTAGCAGGAAAAAGTGATCTTTAATCATTGACTGCTCTGGCCTTCTAGTTTCATATTAAAGTATGCAGCAAATCAGTACCTGTATCTCTCCCAAAATGTGGTGTTTTAATTAGCTTTCCTGATGAGACTAAATCTAGCCATCTTCTGCTTTTTTGGCTTTCTATTATCATCAGCTTCTATTTCCTGCTGGCAGTTCAAAGAGATCCATCTCTCCCAGAAAAAATACTTCCTTTGGACAGGTTACAAAGGCAACCATGCTAAGCTACCCAAAGTTTTTATTCTCACTTTACTACCATTATAAAGGCAAGTGGCTGTGTTTTTGTTAGAGATTTTGGAAGTTAGAAGATACTGCAATGTGGTATGAGCAACTGTATCTTACAGTTAAGGACACATGTAGGTAGCTAGTTTTAAAATTCTACACTTCCTTTCAAAAGGTTTAATAGCAGTAATTAAGTAATACTACAAACCACAAAAGACTGTCTGAAATACAGATCAAATAATATAATGACCCTCCCACCAAACTTAAACATTATACAGTTACATTCTTGTCTTTCTCAATACAAAAGAGTCATTGCAAGTGAGCAGCTAGCTTTTGAAACTGTCAAGGCTTGGGGCAAAACTACATGCAACAAAATGAAGTGTTAACACTGAACTCACATTTTTCTCTGTATTTTCATTTAAAGATTTGAGGTGCCTAATCAATCTGTTCTTATAAGCAACTATGTTTACTATTATTTATTTTGACTACAGATTTCACTGAAACATTTAACATACATCAGGGCCCCAAACATCCCTGGCAGAGACAAGCTGAAAAGCCCTCTGTTTAAATATTTTCCCCACTATTTGTCTGTTGAACAAACTTTAAGTTCCTGAAGTTTTTCACTTAGATAGGTAGTATCTGCCTCTGTCAGATTTTCTGAATCTGACAGATTTTCAAGGAATCTGGTTCCCGCACAGGGCTTTCCTGTTATTGGATCTACGACATTTCCAACCTTGAAAACAATTTCAGCCAGTTCGTGTTTCACATGTTTGCTCCTCCGCTCAGGCAAAGCTTTCAGAAGAACAATGTCTCCAACAACACACTGCTGCAAAGGATCATGGGCAAAATAGGTTTTTCGTTTGTTAAAGAACTGTAGAAGGAAAAAAGGAAACCTTGGCATTAGATTTCAAAATTAAGCAATTGGCAAATATATAGTTAATATAAAACAAACTAAATTTCAGGAAGAAGCCTTATATTCTTTTAATGAGATTCAGTTTGGATCATGAAGAGAAATGCAACTGCGCACTCTACTGTTTTTCCAAAGAAATCACAGCACTACCCTTCCCTGACAATCTCTCTGGCCAGGATGTTATTGCCAACCAAGCCTGTAGAAAAGGAGATGGGAAAGAAAAAGCCAAGTACAAAAAACCGTTCACAGTGAACATGTGGATACAGGTAAAAATAACAAGCTCTTCACTCAACAGATTCCCCTTCCTAGCATCACCACTTTCCACTCACCCCTCTGCTCTCTAGTTCTGCTATATTAGCCTTTCCTCCCTTTAAGGTGCCTCACATAAACACTGCTTCAACAAGACAGCTGCCTTGGCTCTTTCAAGCTGAATGACTTTCCTGTGCAGTCCACACTTCAAGAACTGATATTAATTCTTATTAATCATAATATGTCTAAAGTTCATCAGCCCTGAAATCAGTATTTTGAAGTTTGTCATTTGAGAGTTTTCTTGCTCAATTCATTTTTTTCATATAAAAACTCCATATTTATTCTGGCTGGAATGGCAGAATTCAGAATCTTTCTTTTAAGAAAGAAATTAACAGGTTCTTCTACTGGATAAAGTATTGGACTCGGATCTGCAAGACCCATTACCTAATCATGACTCTACCTTAACCTTCTGGTCACCAAAGGGAAGTTATTCCACCTACACGTACCACAGTTTCCCTATCTAAAGATGGAGAAAATACTAATTTTCACCTCCCTATTTGAAACGCATTGACAAGGAGTGATAAATACAAAGGTCATATAGAACATCGCAGTACAGATTCAAATACTAAATATGTTTACAATTATGCATACAGAAAAACTGCTACAAAATTTATTGTAAAAGTGACTAATGTCAAGTTTCCAAAACAAAACATACTCCAAATCGATATGAAAAATTAAATGTAAGTGTGAAACAACAAAAACTTACCTTCTCAACTGAGATAAAATGAAGTGCATTAACAAAGCACTTAAAGAAATACATTTAGCAGATAATCTGTACAGAAGTATCCTCACAACACGCTGCTTTTCATCCTTTGCAGTCATCCCCAATGCCAAATCATTATGCAAGTTCCTTAAGGAGTTTACATTGTAAAGAGCTATCAAAAATTCTAAGAGCCAAATCTACAAAACATTCCTCCACACAGTACAAAAATCACCGTGCAAGACAACTTGTTAACCAGCTTTTACCTTTAGTAAGTAAGGATCTAGCACAAGTCTTGTCACTCTCACTTTGGCAGTTTTCTGCATTTTCGTTCCTATTACTTTCCCTACTATCCATTTTGCATGGACAGCTCCACGTGGTACAGACATTGTTTAGTTATGGTCATCCAGCACCTGGCAACAAGCAAGTAGACATGTTATTTTATAAAAAACCCCAGCAGTTTCTGATTAATACTAAAATCATTATTTCCATTTCAGACTAACAGCTTAATTAGGTCATTTTGTTGGAAAAACAGGGTAGATGCAAGCAGTTCAAAACTCCATCTATTGCACTACCTCAGCCTTGTTTTACAACATAAGAAAGGATATGGACATGTCCCCATTACCAAGGAACGTTACTTCAGGATGGCAGTAAAAATGGACATAATAGTGTGAGGATGAGACCTTATCCCACATGGCCCACAAAATTCCTTTAAATCATACCAGTTGTCACATACACAATATAGGAATGTGTAGCTGTGGAAATTATGACTAACTCATATGCCAGCAGCTGTTTTTGCTGGAATAGTTAATCAGGTCTGTATATGACCAGAGTTAACCCAAACAGGGAGCAACCTATAACTTCTGGTCAGAAGTCAGAAAGTAATTTGCATCTGTGTATCTCATTATTAGCTGAGCTGATGAAACCTAAGAAAGGTAATAAGCTTCTCAAAGCATAAATGACATGAGAGTTGTCTGACCTACAGTAAGTGTAATCACTTTTGAGTTAGTTCTTTCCTGTAAGTAAATATACTCCATTACCCTATTTGTTTTGTTTAACTAGGAAGAGCTTTCTATACCACCTTTGCAAGAGTCACAGGCAAAATAGATAGCTAAACATTAGAAGCCTTAAACTAATATTAAAACTGATGAAGACTAATGACCTTTTTCTCTCTCACCCACCTATGTACTGTTAAGCACAACTGACACCTGTTGAATTCTCCATCTATTCATGTTGTAATACTAAATCATGCTTGCTTTGATGTTGCAACACATCAAAAGAAGAGTTTAGGGATACAGAGACACATCCATAGGATGAAATGCTTCAAGCAGTAATGTTCAGGGTTGCTTTTACTATCCTTGACTCAGCTGTGTGACCCACAGGCCTGGAAGAGGGAGTCAGTGTGAGAGGTCCTCCTTCTGTAAAACGTGGCTAACCAACAACCACACAGTGAGCAGGCCAGGGAGAGGCAAACATGTACAAAATAAGCAACACCCACAAAGCACAAGGGAGCCACCAGGAAGACAGGAGCCAGACAGCTAGACTAGGTGCACCTCACACAGAAAAAGAGGACAAAAAAGGAAGTTCAAACAGATTTAGAGCCTTCCCCTCACCCCAGGTCTCCACAGCCCTCCACATCAGGACCAGCCTCAGCAACCACCCTGCCAGCAGGGCTGAGGAGCAGGCCCTGTCCCGTAGGCGCTGGGCCGCAGCTCAGCGCCTCAGCCACCTCCCGGAGAACAGCTCTAACCCAGGGAGTGCCCCATGCACAGGCCCTCCCCGCCGAGGCCCCACCAAAGCCGCGCCTCAGCCCCCTCACCGCCAAGACTCTCACTGCCGCGCCTCAGGGGCCTTAAGGAAACAGAGCCGGAAAGGGTGGAGCCGAAGCCGGAAAAGCCGCGCGGCAGCGGGGCGGGGCCAGCGGTGGGGAAGGGAGGAGCCTCCTGGGGAGGATTTAAAGGCGCAGGCGGCCGCCTCGCCCTTTCAGAAGTGCGTGATGGGTTGTAGTGGTGTTGTGATGTCTGTGTGTTGTCTCTGAGGGTGCCTCAGTGGGTAGTAAGAGACTAAACCCGATGAAAACGAGGTGTACTTTCTCTCCTGGGTTGAGCAGGATAGGGGGGCCCTGCCTGGGCCTATAGCCAGGGGAGATTGGGGAGCAGGTGCAGGTGTGGACCCTGTTAATGCAGGGAGCTGCTGTCTGTGGGGAGACCTGCCCTACCTTGGGCTCGTGTGGGCTCACGCAGCTGAATCCAGCCTGATTTTTTGTATAAGTAACTGATCTGGGTGCTATATTCAGCAGCAATGTGTTGTGCTGTGGGGCCGAACACAATCTGCACCAGGTCTTCGTCTGGAGGTGCTGGAAGGAGGTGGGGAGGCAGAGGTGTAAGAGCTGAGGTGCCATTTTACACTCTGAATTTCAGGGGATGAAGCTGACTGTCAGTGCAGTCTCTTTTTGTGGCTGCATGGCACTGAGGTCTGTTTCCACAGGAAGTAGTTTAATGCTTTTCCACCTGCTGTTATGTGAATGAGCCAAATCTTGAAGGTTTTCCGTGCAAATTTGGAATAATTATAACATGTATGAAGTGAGAGCTGGCCTTGCTTATCCATACCCTGGTAGAAATTCAGTTTCTGTAAATCTGTATCTAAAATGGAGAGTTAGAAAAAAAAAAAACTTAAAAACCGAATAATAGCAAAAAAAGTCTTGACTTTGCCATTGCCCTTGAGGTAATGTGCTCCTGGCAGCTCATGGAGCTTGTGGTCTCTGTACCTGTGACTTCAGGCCGAGGCNTTTTTTAATTTAAATGTGTTCATTTATCTTTTTCCGCTAGCAAGTATTTTGGCTGCTGCTCACTTTCCAGGCTTGTTCTCTTCAGGCGTTATTGTCCCCTCATCTCTCACCACAGGAAGCGGGCAGGTAGGGAGTTGTATTTACTTAACAGGACAACACTGTACAGCATCCCTTTTTAAGGTGGCTGGGTATGGTGAGAGTGGGCTGTTCTTTGTATGGCTGGAGACACTGTTGAAATAGTTTGATCAAATACCGTCAAAGGAGTTATTTGGAAATTCATTATCGGTTCTTACAGATATCCAAGTCAAGATTCATGGGCTTCTCTTATTTTAGTGCCTTTTATTGCTTGAATTACAGTGGAGAGAAGTTGGGAGGAGTCTTGCTGGCACAGGCAGGAAATGGTTAAGAGCCTTTCATATCACCTGGGAAAGCAATTCTTTGATTTTTCAGAGGGCGCTAACATGCTGCAGTTCATAGGAAACAAAGGAAAGGGGATCAAGTACAAAAGTTGTTCTTGGATTTTATTTTCAGTGGCAGAACTTGAGGGCTGGATGTTGATGTCTGCTGAAAAATACGGAATTTTGGATTAAAAATAATTTTTTTTCTTCTTATCTCCGTTCAGAAAATGATCTGTGAGGTAAGTCTTGATTCTAACTGATCACTTTAGATAACTTATTTTTAGATTGAGAGGTAAGAAAAACCTTTATATTGCTGACCCATTTTAAAACAGTGAATTCTTTGCTTAAATTGTTACTTGGGCAGGGCAGGGAGCACAGGCAGAAGTGTGAGTCAACAACTGTAAAAAGCCCACAATGCTTTCCTGTATTGTCTGCATTCAGATTCCTTGCATTAATTTCTGAGCTTAAGTATAGAAATTCAGGAACCGGGAGAAACATAATGAGTCAGGGGAATTTGCAATTAAGAGTTGCAGTAAATATTTCAGCAATGACAGGAGACTTTCAAGTTGTAGCAATGTCTATGTTAATGTACTTTTGCAGTTGATGCTTCAAGCATCTTCTATTGGTGGCTCTTAAAGTACTTCCCAAACCTTGTTTCTTTAAACCACACTGCACTCCCAAGGATTTTATATTTCCAGCTTGTGTAAGGACATTGCTAGCAGATAGTACAGTTGCTGCTCCTGTGCATGTGCTGATCCTTAAGGGCAGACTGCTTTTGGGGGTATAAGGGTGGGGTCTCACAACTGCCGTTAATTCCTAGCCTGTCTGTAGCTGAGACTAAGGAGGTCTCACCTTAAAAAGTGCTGCTAGCCTTTTGTGTGTGTGTGGAAACAGATGCTTTTTCACTTGAGTGTGGGTGACCAAAGTGTGATTGGATGGTAATAGCTCATGCACAGTTGTCACTGAAAGCAAGTGTCATATGAAGGGAAATCTTTATATCCTGTGGAGAGCCCTGCAAACCATCCATTCACCTTGGAACTTCTAAACTGAAAGTAAATTGTACTCTTGCTCTTGGGAAGGTTAATTACAGCTTGTTTGTTGATGTTATTTCTCTGTGTCTGTCTCTAATGTACTGAATTCTGGTGGATTTCTTGAGCTTTTGGGGGGCAAATGCTGATTTCATTGTCTTTCTGTTGTACTTTTCAGTTAATATTGTAAGTAAGTGGTATCTGATGTGTGGGTTATTTCCCATTTCGGTAAGGTGTGCAGAGCAGTGGTGTAACATGACTGCCCATCTAGTGCTGTGATATAGATAAGCATCAGTCCTTGCAAGAGTCGCCTTGCCAGTTCTTCTTGCTATTGCGTGCTGTTCCCAGTTTCCCTTGCACCCCCATGTTTTGCTCAGGCACTAGTGTCTCATTGTCAAGAAGGGAGAAGTCTATAATCCAGTCAGAGCTGGTAGATGTCAGTTCTTTCATCTTGGACATGAACATGCCAAAAGGCAGAGTCAAGACCGTTTAGTTCCTGCAAATTATATTCCTCATCACTGCATTTCTGTTCCCCTCATCAAGGAAAGCTTTTATCATCTTTCTGTTGGTTTTCATAAGGTGCAGGAGAAGCTGCAGACATTCACAGCTTCTGAACTATCTGTTCCCAGATTCTGGCTGGACAGGAATCTTTTATCACCCCTCCCTATTTTGGATTAATGTGTTACTTGGTAAGGTTGTGACATGCTCTGATCTATCACATTTCGCTGCTTCTGGGTTTTGAGCTTAGATCCCTGTGGCAACTGCAGAAATAAGTCACTGGAGCTCAGTGACAGAAACTATATTGAAACACGTTGCACATGATTCACAGTTAAATGTTGTTATTAGCAGGAATCTAGAGAGTGGATTGCTTTTGCATTTAAACAAAAGATTGCAAACCCAGATTGTCTTATTTGGCAAGATTTCTTTTATTTGAAAAAGTTATTTTTCTAAAAACTTGACTGTTAAGTGCTTTTGCTTATATTGTCAGTATCTGACATTCATTTAAGCTATTCAGTGTGAAAACCTTTTCTGTTTCTTTACCAGTGCTATTAACTAAAATGCAGTTTACATTTCTTGGGAAAATTTGATATTCAAAAATGTCTTTTCACTGTGAGTCAATGTACTTTTCCATGGAAAAAAAAATGCTATTGGAAATGTTGAACAAGTTACATTGTCATTTCAACCAGGTTAACCAGGTTAACCAGAAAAAAGAACTTGAAAGTTAAAATGAAGGGCTCTGGTGTTTTTGTCATATTTTGAGAAAATTAGTGCATTCTTCTGCAGTTGTTAGATTTTATCTGTTCAGCATTTTCCATATGAAACTCTGAGAATGTTCTGTACTGGCCCTAGCTCCAAGTTCCTGTTTTATTCAATTGGCCGTTTCAAATTACATATTAAAAATGAATTATGAAGCTTTTTTCTCCTTTGTCTTCAGCCATTGGTGTTTCTGCTGGAACTAATAGAAGAGGGGGTTGTTTCCAGTATTGTATAGTAGTTTGTAGTTCTCATGCTTTAACTGCTATATCCAATGGTACAATTATTTACAGTAAATCTCTGGTTTTGAAGAAAACTGGACAGGAAAGACCTCTGGAATGTAACAGGTTAAAATATAATTTTGCTGTTAGCTGTGTTGCAGCTTGCAGATTAGAGATCAAAAAATTACTGGAATAATTACTGCTGTTTTGGATGCCTTCACATGATGCTCTCCTTGTCAATATCACTGTGGTCACATTACACCATACTACTATGGTTGTTTTTTGGTTTTAAAATATTCCTTTCCCCATAATTGAGAACACTTTTCTATGCTAAATAGAAAGGACCTGAGCTCTGCTTAGTAGTGTGCACTGAGGTGTTGCCTAAATTATAGAGGAAATGCACTCTGTGGCAAGATCTGTTTTTCACTCCTCTAAAAAAATATTCCATGAGGACGAGGGGGTACCCTGGGTGTGATGGGATTTGGGCTCTGGATATGCCTATCCCTGAAGCACCCTGGCTTGCACTGATTCTCGGTAGTGTGAACTGGCCTCTCCTAGGACTGGTGGCAGAAGGACCAGCTTGGGAAGAATGCTTTGAGGGCATGTAGCTCCCTCCAGTCTTGAGGTGGGAGCAGATACTGTCACACTGTTTTGGATAGAAGTTCAGAAAGATAGAAATTCTATCCTATGCTTTTCCAGCATCATAATATTTTTATTGTTAGTGAATTTTTCTCAGTGTACAACCTGTCTGCAATTTAATTAAGCCTATTATTCCTTGTCCTAATCATTGTGGCCATGAAGAGCAGACATTATTATGTCTCACCACACTTGTCCCTTCTCTGTACTAACCAGTATTTTCATTTTACCACAGATTATTTTTTTAGCCCTTGGATCTTGCCTTTGGATTCTCTTCAGTTAGCCCATTATCTTTCCTGAAGTGTGTTGTCCCAAACCAAACAAGACTTCAGCAGAAGCTTCATCAGAGCCAAGTGGAGGGGAGAGGACTCCTCAACTAGTCGCAATGGTGTCAGAAAGATGAACTTCCTCCTGAGCTTTTCTTCCCCACTCTTGAGTTGTCTCAAGTACTTGTTCTCAACTCTGCCACTGGTGTTGGTATGATTTGGTAACTAACTCATCTGTTCTCTGCCTCAACTTCCCTATAATTTGGAAAGAAAAACTTCCATATACATTTTACCTCCTATTTAGCTACTTGAAATTTTTGGATGAGGGGCACATACCAAGTAAGTGGAAAATAATCAGTATGTTTGCAAGCCAATTTAGAGCTCAGCAGAAGCAAAGAAGGGGACAAGATAAAGGGGCAAGACTTTATAAAAATCCTGGAAGGTACAGACAAATGGAACTTTGCAGTTTAAGCTAGAACTTTATTTTGGAATTCCTTAAGGAGAGACTGGAAGTCTTGCCACACTGTAATAGTCTTATATTGTAGGAAACCAAGAATGCCTCAGTCTCTTCTTGACCTATACAGTTCACAGATACTAACTAGGTTGTGCAAGTCTGAGCTGTTAATTTTATAAAGTAAAAACAAGAAGAAAACTTTACAGGCTGATTTCCTGTGCTGAGAAATAAACATGAGAACTGCATAGTGCAGATTCACACTATCATTTAACCCCAACTTTCAACATTTGGTTTGAATGGTATCCACAAAACCCTCGTGGCTGTGGGAATAGCACGTCTCATCAATTTTCTTGATGGTATGCAGTCAATCGCATTTAGAATAGAATATTTGTGAAGGAATTTTTTTGTAGGCTTCTGCAAAAGTGAATTAATCTCACTTCACAAGAACTCCACTGGAAAAATTTGTGTTCTAAAGAGCTTTCATCATTATGAGTTAGTATGCCCAAGAGAACAGGGAAAATTCAGCTTAGTTTCACTGCATATATTCTTGACATTTGTATCATTTCAGGGAGTTAAGATGTAATTTTGTAAAGAAACTCAATAGGTTAGTTGCTCAAGGAGCCATAACTGATGGAAAAGAATTGAGTTGGATTTGATATCATAAGGTTTTGCTGCATGATGTAGCCCTCTACTGTGTTTTACAAGTGGAGCCTCCACTGATGCATTTGGTGTTGGTACATACTGCAGAGGCCTTTACTGGGAAAGGGAATTTTGCTTGGATATGTAAAAGGGATGAGGAATGTCATATTTCTGTTGGCATTATTGAAAAGCCAGGTGTTACTTTTATGAAACTGTAAGCATTCATCCATTGCAGAGTTTTGTTGCAAGAGACTACTGAATTGCATGGATGTGGGTGATTGTATGGAGCACGAGGGCTGGATTGGAGGTTCCCTAGATGTCCTCAGCTGTAGTGAGAGGCAGGCCCCTGGATCTTGCAATGTAAGGTCTGAATGAAGTTCTTTCTAGTATTGTAGGAACTCAGTCTTTGCCAAAGTCTGAGAGGAAAGACAGGAATGACGTTTTGGAGCAATTGGTTTTTAAGCAGCAAACTAAATGTTTTGTTTCAACATCCTTTCTTATAGTCTTGGACACAAAAATGCATATTTAAAGGTGACTTTATTCTGCAAGTTTGGACTCATCCTACTTTGGAATCTAGCCAAGAAAATGTTACTGAATTTCCAGCCCTAAACGTAGCGCATGTTTGATTTCAGGTGTGGCTATCCTCATAAACTAAAAAATATGTCCATCCGAGGCCTGAAGAAGAAACAACCAAAGACTTTTAAAGTCAAAATTATAACAGTGGATGCTGAAATGGAGTTCAGCTGTGAGGTAAGAGTCCTCAGCAGAATGCTAGAAAGATGGAGACTGACCTCTGTATTAGCAAGACATAAATTTGAAAAGTTCAGGTTATCAGTTCATGGATGGTCTTAAAACTGATGTATTATTTTCATAAACAATAGATTACTTACGCTCAGATGCGTTCTTCTGTTAAACAACTCTGACTATTCAGAATTTAAAGCTGTTTCCATGCAATCCATTTGACTGTGACACAGCTAAATTAGCAGTAGGCCTGCTTTCTTGATAAGCATTCCAGCACATGATGCAGGGCTTGTTTGTAAGTATACCTACTTCTCTGCAAAATTCTTTTTTTTTTTAAGTGACGTGGTTCTTTAAGACACTGCTAGCTTGGATAAAGAAGTCTGGTCAGAGCTGTTCCTAAGATATTGCTTATAAAATAATTTATAAAATGGTACTTTTGTGCTCAGTTGATCTGGGACATTCTCTTCAAATGTGATTTGCTATTTGTAAACTCCAGTTTATTCCTTCAGCTACAATGGCTGGTTTACATCTCTGGGCAGAAGAGAAAAATGATCAAGTGAAAAAGCTAGCTTTTCTTCTGTTAGTTATGGCTATCTAGTAAATTGGATAGAGAAATCATGACTGCAGAAAAATATGGAAGAAAACAAATACAGCAAGTGATCAGTTGCTAAATGAATTGGGCTGCACTGTCGAGGAGACAGAACTGTGCCCGATTAATTCCTAATCATCCAGCAAAAGCAAAGAAAGACATACAATTATTTTGAGGAGAGGAGTTAGAAAACTGAGGTCCACTGGGACTGGCAATTCTAATGAGAGACTTGACTGTCTTGTGGGGCATTTAGTATTTCATTTATTAGGTCCCTCAGAGACAGAATAGATTAGTCACAAGCAGTGCACTTCTGTGACTTACTGATCTAGAATACTTGCAGGCAGAGTTGTGAAAATAAAGGATTTGGAAAATTTGATTTAGAGATCAGAGTCCTTGTTACCAAATCCAGCTTGATTTATTCCTTTCTCTGGTATCTCTTCCTTCTCCCCAAATACTGCTTGCTTGCTGGGATGATTTCCTGCTTTCCATCCAAATATTGCCCAAAAGTTCTTTTGTTTGCCATTAAGTTTTTAGTGGCTGACCCATGCAATTAAACAAAATAATCTTTTTAGCATGTAGCCAAACAGAAGAAACAGATGTGCTGCCTCTTCAGTGAAAAAATTATATGTCATATGTGTGTGAATTTTGGGACCTTTAATCAAAGTTTCTGTTCTCTATGGAGCCAGGCTAGTAAATTACTGTAGAAGACCGGCTCCTATTCATTTAAATCAGAGCAGCATAAAGGCTTGGCTTGGTGCCACTGAAATAGCTGAGGTATGTGAAAGGTGCATTTGCTTTGATTGTCTGGCATTTTTACACTGTGCCCTGACACTCCCTCAATTTCCCCTGGCCTTCTCTCAGTCTCTCCAATTTCTATAAACTATTGAATAAGCTTTTTACAAATATTAATAAAGACTTGCCATGTCCTAGGAAACCAATAGTACAATCCTCATTCCCTGTGCTCATAAAGTGCATGATGCTGTGGTTAAATGCCTGCAGCTGCTCTGTGAATGTTTCTCTGGAGGAGAGGAAGAAGAGGTAGAGCATTGTAAGTATTGCACCTTTGCTGTAGACAGCAGTAGGCATATTTCATTGAAAAGCTAAAGGTGAAATAAAAGTTCATAGGAGAAAGGCAAATGATAGCCTGGTTTGACTAAAATGTAGCAAATTCATTCAAGACGTACCTGTTTTTCTTAATTTTCTTTTTCTTTTAGATGAAGTGGAAGGGAAAGGACTTGTTTGATCTGGTGTGCCGAGCACTTGGTTTAAGGGAGACTTGGTTTTTTGGCTTGCAGTACACAATAAAAGGAATGTGCACCTGGTTAAAGATG
>WAAD01028929.1:374758-428201 GCA_013389945.1 Fregata magnificens | reverse complement strand
TCCATTGCCTGCTGTTAAGTACTGATGTTGGGGAGTCAGTTGTGCTGACAAATCTCTCATCTCAGTCGTGCTGAGATGCCTCAGGCCTGGGTATTTGCTAGTCCTTGGGAGGCATCATTACTTCTAATGCTGCCCCCAGAATCCCCAGATGCATAAGTTGTTTTTCATTGTATTCTGTTGTGAGATGGATCTGCCTCCACTACTTTTGTTTTAAAGACTCCATACCACCGCTGTGCAGTGGGTATCTTCCCAGCACAACCACTGTGCGGTTGTCACTCCCTTGCAATCAATTAAACACTCGGCTCTGGTTAAGGTGACATCAGTGTGGGTCGGTGTGCTTCTTTGGGGAGACTGTGGGGGTGGAAACAGAGATCCTGAAAGTTTGCTGTGCTTGTCAGAAGACATCCAGGGGCGCTCTGTAGTTGGTCTGACTTCCTCTTTCCCTTGTCTCTAGGGGTGACAAGTTACCATCAAAAATAAGCTCTGAAGAGTGATCCCATTGCATGTTTTGTATTGTAACCTGACTACGTAATAGCTCCAGCTTCTGTCATCCTCTGTGCTGCAGAAGTCAGTACCTTCTATCCAAGCTATTCTCTAGTCCAAATGGTGCCTCTGGTACAGCCTTCCAAGCTGTTTTCTAGCTGCCCATCTCCCTGCTAGCGTCACATAATTGCTGTCAATCACTGGCCCCACTCAGTTGCACCATCCTTTCCTCTGCAGAAATTGCAGTGGCTTAGTGGCTCTGAAGGCCTGAACCAAGTACTGAACTCAAGCTGAACAGACTGGGAACAGTCGCTAGGTGGCATCAGGAGAAGACCAAAAAAAGCTCATTCTGAGGGAGACTTTTTGGCCCAGTAAGAGAAAAACTAGAAGGAACAGACTTTTGTAAAGGTTGGGGTTGGGCTTCACCATAATTGAGACCCTACAAACAGCACAGGTGGTGCAGCCACTGCGTGCCTACTGTAAGGGACTTCTGTGGTGTCAGTACCAACCCTCCTACTTTCTCCCCTTTCTGATGAGACTTATCGCTTCTTTCCCAATGCCCCCTTCTACTACCAGTACCAGTACAGCTGCTTTGTGGTCATAAGGGTTTGCAAAGCATTGCTAAGCTGCAGAGCTGAGTCTGGATCTCCTTTGTATTCTTGTGTTGAGAAGATAGCACCCATTTTGTCTCTTCATTGTCTGGGTAGCTGTCTCCTTTCTCCCACAGCTACTGATTAGTTAGGGCTATTGGGGCATTTTCATTGCTCAACTCTTGTATTTTTACTATAAAGAGCAGACCAGTAATGGAGGCTGGTTCTGGCTACTCCTGTTTAAATTGCTGTGGGACCTGAACCCCATTCAGCCCTTCATCCTTGGCAGAAAACTACCTTTGGCACTTTCTCTCCCCTGGAATGGGAATCAAGACCAGGACTGTAGTCCAGGAAGGCCTCAGAGCAGCTGCCAACTAGTAACAAGTTCAAGCCTTCCACCCACCGTGAGTACAACAATGCCCAAGAGGGAAAGAGCTTCCTCAAACGTGTTACTAGCCTCCATGTAGCTAATTATTGCTTCTGTTTCTCTGAGCTCTCTCCGAATTTGTAAGTTCAGTGAGTGGCCAGAGATGAGAGCAGGAAGACAAGGCTGTTTGCCATCTAAGTTGCACATGCTCTGTCCATAGGGTCCTATATATAGTTTCCAAGTCACTCCAAATCACTGTTCTTTACAGGCAGTTTCAAATACCTCAGTGCCTTGCAAGAGGTGAAGAGAGAGATCAGGGCCTGAATCAAGCACTCATTAACAATGCAGCAAGAGAGGGAGCAAGAGTTTGTGCATCTATAGCTAGTTCCATCTGAGCAGCTGTGAGTGCTTTATGACACTTAGTCACCCCTGTGCTGAGAGCTGCCACAAGGTCTACATGCCGTTTAAGCTGCCAGAATGGTATTTGGCATGGCAGTCATCTCTCAGGCAATTGTGTCTACAGATTGATTATCCCTTCCACAAATGTATGAGGTCTGAGCTGTTATGCTGCAGGCTGTTGTGGCCAAGGACGCTGGGGATTGAAAAGAGACTGGCGGTTTGGCTAATGCCCAACTGGAGAAAACTAATGGGGCCTCGCACAGACTTGAGCACTGAACACTCGAAAGCAATCTTTGCAGTGTCTCCAGGTGGGCAACTAAAATACTTGAGTAACTTTTCTGGAGATATATGTGGCTTTTGCCCAAGGCTAGTCAAGCAAGGCTCTTCATAAGCAATGATCCACAAAGATGTTGTTTGTCTAGACATGCTGCAGTCATGTTCCAGCATCTTACTAAGCTAGGAGCATATGAACAGGGATAGGCTTTGTCCCAAGTAACGTACAATGTAATATCAGTCAGAGCAGGTGGAAACAAGCGAGGGAACAGAGCCTGATGGGCTTTAGCACATCAATTGCTTAAGCCTCTTCGTGCCTTTTGAACTGTCAAACTCTCTGCTCTGTGCTTTACTCATTGAACTAACTAAATTTTCAGAAGTTCAGAAACGAGCTTAAAAAAATCAAGAGAAATCTCTTGCCTGTATCTCTTGAGCCCTTTCAGCCAGTTAATTGGCATGAGTGTTGTATTCATCCAGAGCTAATGTTATCGAGGCCTGGCTGAATTATTGATGGAGCTTAGCTGGAGCAAGAGACTGCTGAAGTAAGAATGATAATTCAGCTTTCATCAGAGAACAGCAGCCTCAGTAAGCAAACAGTAAAAAAAGTAATAACAAGTGCCACCAAGTTCAGGGAGAGGAAAGTTCCTTTGATAAAATGGGGGGGGCGGGGGGGGAGGAGGGGAAGAACAGGGCAAAGTGTGGACAAAGGCGTGAAACAGCAGCTCCGGTCTAGCAAAAGAGTCAGACAAAATGTTGATGAAAAGTAAGATGAGAAATGTAACCAAGTTAAATACTGAGAAGTCTAGGTGACGCTCTTTCCTAGTCATATATGGGGTGGAGTTAAGTGCTTTTAAAATATGCAAAAGGTGGGGAATTAGAGCCAGGGAATCTCAATTATAACACAGTGATGTGTGAAGCAGATAAAGGTGGGGGGGTTTATTATGAATCTTAGGGATCGTCAAGGACGCCAGTTCCGTGGCTAATGGGGTTTGACATGCTGGTGGTCAGGACCGAGGGCTGGCCGGAGGAGGGACCCCGCAGGAGGGGCTGCCCTCTCCTTGGTACTGAATGGCTGCTGCAGCAGCCCATGGCCAGGCATCTCTGGGAAGGGGTTTGCTTAACAAAGCTAATTCTGTGTGCCAGGGTTAAGGGCAAGATGATGTATGTGATGACCCTGCATGTGTTTCATCCCCCTTCAGCTGTAGGAGAGGAGTAACCAGAACCCCATACTACATGGAGCACGTGAATTCCTGTTTAAAGCTCTCCCAGCCAAGCGGTCCCTTCTGCGGTGCTGGCAGTCCCGCATGTTAACATCCCTGGTGAGCTCTTTCTGACTGAATTCCCACAAGGCGCAGTGCTTATGCGATCCCTCAGGAAATCCAAATGATAAAGAAACATTTCCGTCCAAGTCTTGTCCAGCTAATCTTGCCACCAACAGGACGAGTCCGGTGTAACAGAGGTCAGTTCATATGTCATCAGGTGGTAAGCCCAGGCATCCTCAGCCTGCTTCACAGCCTGAAATGCCTCCTACTTGGAGCTGGGCAAAACATTTTCAGTGGAAAATAGAGGTATTTTGAAATAGAAGTGTTTCATAGCATGTAGTTATTTTTGAGGAAGATTTTTGGTGGAATAACTGAAATGTTTAACTTTGCATGCATTTAAAATAACAAAAGGTTTTGAGCATACCACTGAAGCATTACACTCACCCTCCCTTCATCCTCCTGCAGTCCCTTTGGGGTCGGCAGACAGAGAAGGTAGCACAACTCCCCCAGCTCCACCTCCCTAGAGAGCTGTAACAGGCTTGTAGTCGTGCGTGCTCTGACAGCAGCGTCCCTGCGGTACTCCCCTCCTCCTCCCTGCACCTGCTCTGCAGCTCTTATCAGAGATGAGTGGGAGCAGTAGGCTCCAGCCCACACTCAGGCAGTCTATTCCTTCAGTTTGTTAGATTAGTGCCGATGAAAAGCCATGGCTGGAACGGCCACCTGCATGCTTCTCGGAGGCCCCTGGGGAGCATGGTGCGAGGGAATACTGCAAGCCTGGCCTAATAAATGAGCTGTAATTTCAGGCCCATGAACAAATTGGTTTCCCCTTCCAGGAAGGCTCACAACTGTCAGCTGACTATTGCTTTATTTATTGCATTGGCCTTTGCAACTAGGGACTCTTGAGGGCAGAGAGAAAGGGTTCCAATGACAGGAAAGCAGAAGCATTTGAACCCTTCCTTCAGCTGTAGCTGAGTGCCTCACCTTCGGGAACCAGACTTTGTTCTGGAAGCCTGATGCAGTTTTGCTATGTGCTTCAAGACATGGTGATCTGAACCCAGACCAGGCAACAAATAGGCAGAAGACAGCACATACCCAGGCCATAGAGGAAAGCAACTGAGAAATTATCTCATTCCTTAATGCAGCATTTGGTGTCAGACCTAGTCTTAGCTTTTGTATTCCAGCAATACCCAGTCTTTGCTGCTGTACAGACGCACTGAAGAGAGGTCAGGGACCTCTTTCTTGAAAGATAAAGCCTCTCCCGTTGCATGTTGCTTGTGCACCCTTAATCACAAAAAGGTGGAGGTTGTCTTATGTGACTGTGTAAGCATATTCTGCTGTACTTCTGAACCCACTCTGCATCTCTGCTGAAGCCACGCCAACTGTGAGCCAAAACCCTTGGATAGCTAGGCCTTTTCAAGTTACTGTAATGCTGAACTTCCTTCTGGAGCATCCCCACCATTACCAGGTTCCCATGGATGTGTTCACGGGTATGCTGATTTCAGATAGGTCTGCCCTCACTGTGAAGTGGTAGAAATCCACTCAGACCATGTGAGACTCCAGACAGAAGACAGCATCAAGGAGGAAGACTTCTAAAGGGGTGAGTCAGATAACAGAAAGTGGTAAGAGGAAATCAAGGAAAGAATTGTCAGAAATGTTTATTCCTCCAAAGGAAGACCTTTAACCTTTCCTGTACAGAGTGATAAGCATTTAAGGGTTGGCAAAAAAGATAATTGGGGCCTTCTTAAAGGTCAGACAACCAATGCAACAGGGAATAGGGAACAGTAGGAAAGAAGAACAATCCTGGTGCTATTTGTTGAACTCTTTCCAGTTACTAAAAAGAGCAAATTTTATCACCACGGAGTTACTTTACTTCCTTTGGAGAAGGAGATGGTTCTATAGCCTATGATGGGGAGATGGTCAGCAGCGGTGGTAGCAGAACCAGCAGGGTCTCTGCAAAGGGGCCAGAGGACCAGAGCTTGAGGAGGACAGACTAATGTAGGGGAAGCAGCAGAGGGAATGTGAGGAAAGGGAAGGGCTCTAGGGAAGATGGAGGAAATCTGGAAGAGAGGCATCTGATATTGAGGGATGCTGTAGCAGAGCCTGGAGGGAACTTGCTTGGATTTAGAGATCCAGTCCTACTGTGGGCACTAGAGTGTAAATGCTTTGATGTGTCCCTATTCCCCTCCCTCCCGGCTGGGAAGAGACACCCAGCTTTGCCTAGGCTAGAAGTACAGGTTTTGGCTGCGCTGTGCTCATCAGCAGGGCCACAGGTTTGGTGCTGGCAGAAACTCTCTCCAAAGCCAACCCTCTCAAGAGGTAACAATTATTTTATTACTGCCCTTTAATCCCAGGGCAGATTCATGGCAGCCTGGTTACTGTTTACATCCCCATGGGCCTCCCCAGAAGCTGATCTCTGGCTCAGCACATCATCTCTTTTTTGGTAGAAGAGCATTGTCATACTTGTGACCCCATTCACTCAATGAAGCTTTATAGCAAACAGCCCATTCAGAAGGCAGAGCTGCAAAAAAACCCGTATTTATTAGAACAAGCAGTTTGGTTAAACCAGATGGCCCCCAGCATGGAGACCTGGCTGCACGGCTTCTGCTGTCTGTCTAGCTTTTGGGCTAGTAGGCCCACAAGGTTTAGTCCTGCCTCATAACCAAGAGTACAGGATTCACCTTCTGCCTGCCTGTCAGTCCAGGCACATCTCACACTCACAGATACCTGCCCTTTGTTCCTCTTGAGCAACCAAGAGTGCTTTCTCCATTTGCTATTCTCCCACTTTTACCTCTCCTGGAGCAAATCAGCTGTGGGTCATTTGGCAAGTTCCTGTGATTTGTCTGCTTGCTGGAGCCTGGTACTTCACTGCTCTCTGTCTCCAGCCCCCGACTGGCTGGGAAGTGTTTGACAGAATCCATTACGAAGGACTAACACAGCAATTCTGATAAACTAGCAAGATCAGTTTAAAAGGAAACAGATAATATTTCATCTGAAACTGGTGCATGGAAGCCAGCTCTCACAAGGCGGGGGGGGGGGGGGAGAAACAATGAGGTTACAAAGTTTTCTGAGGAAAATTGATTTCTAGACATTGCTAAATTGTCACCTTTCCCCCCAAGTCCATATGACTCAGAAAAGGTTTTTTCTTTGTATTTTTCAGTGAGGGAGTCCAGCATTTCTTTTCGAATATGCATGGAAGTGATGGCATCTTTTCCCTCAAGAGCATCCAGGGTGGTGTAACTGGCGTTAGGAGTGGGATTATTTGCAGGCAAAGCTTCATCATGCTGTTTCCAGGACCTGTAATGCTGGTAAGCAAGTAGAAATGGGGAACAGGTTTTTCTGCCTTCTGTTCTTAGTTCTGTCACAGCATCCCCTTGGCCAAGTCACCTCCCTGTGGGGGTTTTTAATGTGTTAAATTAGGATAACAATTTGCCTTTTGACTGTGGTTTGTTGTTAGGGTCAGAAGAAGACTTGCCCTGAAGCGAGTGCTTCTGGAGAAATGGCTAGTGGTGAGATGGGATCTTAGCTCTGTCTCTGCATCTCACAGGCATGTGACAGTGGATGCCACCCCTGCGCGATGGGGACAATACAATGCAAAGCAGTCAGCAGTGCTTAATAGCACCTTCCGCTGGCCCACAAACCAATCTCACTGGTAGGACAGCATTTGGGGCAAAGGGAGAAGCATTATTAACAACTGCTAACCAGAAATCAGAAATGGTAGGGACTTCCTCCAAGCAGCCTGCAGTCAGTGCCAGCATACCATGAGCCTTTTTCTGAAGCCTCACTGAGCAGAGCAGCTCCAGCTCTGGCCAGCCTTTCAGTACTTTCTTTTCCCTTTAATACATTTAAAACCAACATCTGCAAGTCAGGATTCACTGTGTTGACCTATACTTCTGGGATAGGTTCAAGACGTATTGAAACAATACTAGGAACAAAACCCAGTAACCCTCAACTGGCTTCCAGGTAGTCTTATGTACGTTTGCAAGACGGATTATATTACTGCATAGCTGCAGCCTGTGTCCCCATGTTACCATAAAGGGAAAGCCAGGCATATTGGCATTCCACAGTGAGATGCATCACTGGATGCAGAGATCCAGATCCAAACACCCCTAGAGTCTGGAGCTGTTTGGACACACAGGCTGAGGGTCCAAGCCCATATCTAAGTGCTGGTGGCCAGAAGTTTTACCTCTTGCCTGTGAATCATCCAGCATTGGCCAGAGGTTTGTGCAAGCTGGTGGCCTATTCTATCCAACATTATGTTCCCAAGCAGAATTCAGATAAGTAGGAGAGGCACAGATAGTGCCTACAATTTCTCAGGATGAAGAAACAGCATGTTACTGGAGAGTCCCAAACCTTTGCTTCCTCAGTCTCTGCAGGTCTGGCACATGGAAAGCCCAGAGGCACTGAAGTATCCCACTCAAGCAGCCAAGTGTTAACAACCTCTCCAAAGTCTAATTTGCCTTTGATATAGACTTAATTGTTTGCGTCACCCACTGGGCTAGGGGGAGGGCTATAAAAGGGGCTGCAGCCATTGTCTGAGGCAGAAGAGAGCCCAGAAACAGCTCCCTCTCCCAGTCTTCCTAATTCAGCACAGTAGTCACAGCCTGTACATCATGCAGCTGGTGGCCAGCCTGGTGTCCGTTCTGCTGCTGGTGTGGAGCGTGAGAGCCACTGCACTGCCCGGAGAAGAGAGACTCGCAATACAGAACACTAGGGTGAGTATAATGCACCCTGTGCAGGAGCTGGGTGAGGGGGGAGCACGCAGAAGCAGGCTGGAGCCAGGGGAGGGGTAATAAGAGCAATTAGGCTTTACCTGATGCAAACAACTCTTCCACCCCTCTGTATTCCAAGGCACTACAGCTTCATGCACTGCTGAAGCATGGGCTATTACTACAGCTTACTAACCAGTTTATTTAGGAAAGGTACCAGGGCAGGTGCCAGAGAGCTGCAAAAGTGAAGCCTGAGCTAAGCAAAAACTGGCAAAAAGAACAGCGCAGAGAGGAGAGGGAAAAGGAGAAAATAATATTGCTGAAGGAGTGCAGCATGAGAGAATAAAGCAGAGTACTAGGGAGGGAGAGAAAAGATACGTAATTGGTAAAATGATCAAGGGAGATGATATTTTAAATAGCACTCATGGGAAGGACAAATGTTTAAAAGATGGGTTCAGCAGGAAAGTAACAGAGGAATAATAAATGAAGTAATTATATCAGAATAAAATTGCTTTTTCCAGAGTAGTATTCACAAGGGGAGTTATACTGACATAGTTCTGCTAGAATAATTACACTCTGAACCAGCACAGCTCTATGCAGTGGCAGGACTTATTATAGCAATATAATTATCCTACCAACTGGCAAAACTCTAATATTATAATGGCTATAGCACTATAATAACATTGTTTTGCTGGACTATTTCCCTAAGAGGCCAAAGGGGTACGAAGCAATAGCATAAAATAATCACAAGCAGGTACTCTGTTCTGCTTGCCCTCGCCCCACAGTTTTCTCACCTGCATGTTCCTTGCCATCCCTGAGGTTCCTCTGAGCTGTGGTTAGTCACCCCATACTCTGACAGTCCGGTTCACAGCTGTATCCATAAGGCTGCTGTTATTTCAATCCTGCAGAGGAGCTACCCAGAGAAGTGAAGGATCCTAATGTTGGTTTCAAAAGCACTAACTTGTGCATATCCACATTGGTTTTTCTGTCTTAGCGTTGGCTCCAGCTCATCCATCAGTGTCTTACTGCTTCAGGAGTGGGCTCACATCCCATTAACAATAAAACTGGCTGCGAGAAAGAAACGTGTACAGTGTGAGGTGCTAGGGCTAGCATTCTGTTAGAGATCAGGGCTTCTACAGCTGGCTGGGATTAACCCTTCTGGGGATAACTGTAAACTTTCAGCTGTACATTCTTATAATAACAAATACAGTACTTAAGAAGTAAACTCTTTCTGGTGCAAATCCTAGCTGCTAGGGAAAAAAGAAACAAGTTGTAGGGACTACATCGGTAAATAAGGCTTTGGTAAAAATTAATTCAAGTGTAATGACTCTTAGTCTTCTACACGCTGTTGCTTACAAAATAATTATATAATAGATATAATGATTCTCTTTAGAGCATTCTACAAACTGAAAAATTGTTAGATACTGATGAAGCAATCCCTACAGTCACCACTGCTGTAACTCAGGCAAATGTTTTAAGTACGAAGAGTATCGGGATTTTACATATCAACCACCATAAAATGCATAACAATGCAAAAGAAAGATCTGCGCATTCTGATGCACTGGTGCATGTAGTACAAGGAATTGAGCAGCTACCCAAAGGTGTGCCACAGCCCACCCGTGCTAAGATCTCTAGCTGCTGCCAAGGAGTCTTGATCTCTTGCAGCTCGGGAACAGCTATAAGCAGAAAGGATGTTAGCAATGGATTAGTGCAGGGGAAGAGCTGCCTAGTTTCACTAACAGCCACAGCTGATCATGCGTAAAGAATATCCCCTAACAGCAGGCTGAGCTTTGCCTTCCCCACCCCTGGGTCTGAAGCTGCTGGCTCTGCTTGGAGCAGGTTATTTCAAAACATAGCACTTACAGCTGGGAAAGAAGCTTACGAGGAAGACGTGACCCAGGAGACACATTTAGCTGGATTCTCCAGTCCTAGTCCATCTCCCAAAGGCTCAAGACATTTCTGTACTTGCAGCACAGGAGTAGGAATCAGGACGGGCACAAGCTGGCTTTTATCTTTTCTTCTGCTCCAGACATAGCGTGTAATTTTTCTGTGCCTCAGTTTCTCTTGTGTGGAAGCAGGGTTAGGTAATAGAGCTAAGAAAGTGATTTAAAAATATCCATAAACATTCTGTAAACTCAAAATAATTGCTGCTGCCTGTATTTATCCCATCTTTTGAGTTGCTCACCGAGTGGTCCTTAGCAAATGCTGGTGCTGACAGCACCAGCGGATAGGTACAGCAGTCCCAGCAGTAAACATGGCATTTATGAGAAGTGATGTGGAAATGTGTTTCCAAGATTCCCATCTGCATGGGAAATGGGATCTGTTCCTGTCAAACCATCTATCCCAGCTTGTCCAGTACCAGCTGTCTCTGCTAATGAGTCAGAGAGACCAGGAATACTCAGGCAAGAGGTAATTCCTCAGATTTGCTGATTGTAAAATTAAGAGAAAAGAGATAATTCACAGCTTGTTACTGACAGAAATCCCTCAAGCCCCAAACCACAGGCTGGGCTCTTTCGTATACTGCTACGGCAAAGGGACGGAGCTCCGCAACTCCTCTTTCATTCTGCCTTCCCCCAAGGTCAGGCTATTGAAATACGGGTTCTGGTTCTTGAAATACAAGCTGCCTGTCTGCACTGATTAAATATTTTGCTCCAGATACTTAGGGCGTCTCTCTCCCCACCAACCCAGCCCTCTCCTTTGTTATGTTTCAGTCTCAGCATTTTATAGTGGGTTACAGCCCCCAGTGCACTTAATTTAATATTGCCCACGACTCTGTGCCTCTTCCCTGACCTTCCCACAGCGGATGCTGGGCAGTCAGGGCAGTGAAGGGAGCACGGGCTTACCAGGAGAGAAGGCAGTTTGGCATTTAATGAAATTTAATTAGTGCAGGCAGCAAGGGACTTTATAGCCAATTCATGCCTATTTGTTAGCAGCTCTTTTCCTGTTAGAACATGGCACGTGTGCCTCTCCCTGTCCAGCCGGCTGAGCTGGACAGGGGACAGGAGAAGGGAGGCAGGGACCTCTGCAGTCACAGATTCCGCAGCTCCAGCACAGCTCTGCCAATGGGAAAAGCATCGGCTCTGAGGACAGGGCACTAGGGGAGGCAGGGAAATGAGAAGGGACCCCATGGGGAACGTTCGCACCCTGCAACAACGCCCTGCCTCGACGGCCGTCGGGGACAGGGCCTCTGTCCGTCACCTTCCCCTGCTCTCTGCCTGCAGGAACAGAGCACAGTCCGGAAAGACGCCATCCTGAAGATGCTGGCAGGCCTGCTGGACAGCGTGGACGCAGGGCGTGAGGCGGCCTCCCCGGACGTGGAAGAAGAGGGCAAGCTGGAGGAGGAGCGGGCGGTGCTGGGGCGGCTCGCCCAGCTATCGCAGCGGGACCGCAAGGCCCCCTGCAAAAACTTCTTCTGGAAAACCTTCACCTCCTGCTAGTGCCGCCCGGCCTGGCCCCACCGGGCTGCCTGCCCGCAAACGGCCGCCCCCTCCTCTACCCTCGGCCGCCCCATCCCCCGAGCTCCCTTCCTTGTCTTCTCCACCCCTGAGAATAAAGCATGGCGCCTCGGGGACTCGTCTCTGCCTCTCTGTGCCCTGCTGGGCCGGGCCGGGGTGGTGCAGGGTGTGCGCGGCCGCACCGGGGAAGACGGGTGGGCCCGGCCGTGCGGGGGCCGTCGGGAGCCATTGGATGCGGTGGCCATCTTGTGGGGCGGCCATGGTGGGTGGCGGCCATTTTGGAAAGGGGCTTCGCAGTGGCGAGGGGCTGAGGGTGTGCGCTGAGGCTGTGGCTGGGGCTGAGGCTCTCTTCCCCGCCAGGAGGAGCCCTGTGGTGGGAGTAGGGGCGCAGCTGTCTTTAAAGCTGCTGCAGCTGCCCCCTCGGCCTCTGAGGGACCAGGTGGGTGTGCGCATTCCCTCTGTGCCAGGGCGGGCAGGGTGAGGCCCCAGGCGCTGGGCAGCAGGGGTTGTGCCCGCTGGGGAGGGCCCTCTGTGCTAGCCCCTGGTCAGGATAAGGTGCCATGCTGCGATCTGGAGAGGATGGTTTGGTCCCAGGTATGTGGGAGAGCATCCCCCTGTGCTCATTTCCACACTGGCTGTGACTGGGGGTGGCTGAGTGAAGCATCCAGGCAGTGCTCTGCAGGTGGGGGTTGCAGAGGCATTGTCTGGGGGTTGCTGGGGATGTGGGAGGGGGAGATGTGCCCAGAGCCTGGCCCTGGCCCACTTTTGGTTTGACAGCAGGTATCTCTAGAGCAGTTCCCCGGGTGCTCTGGGTCTGCATGTGCATCTGAAATGCTGGGCTCTGCATCTGAAACTGATTGAAATAAACCAGCTGTGATCCTGGGGCCAACAGCTCTGACTCTGCTCTGGTTCTCTCCTGGTTTCTTGGTGTCTTGTCGTCTTGCTTAAAAAAAAACAAAAACGAAACACTTGATTTCTCTTACTCATCTTCTTGGGTGCCGTTTGCTGTCTGGAGAGTACTAGGGCCTTTTGCCTTATTTCTTTTGGCTTGCTGAGGAGCTTTTTGAACCTTACTTTTAGAATTGACGGGTAGTGTAGGGTTAAGAAAGGTAGACATTTTTGAGTTCAACACAGATATTTCTTTCTAAAGGAGACTGCTGAGGCCTTGATCTTGCTGGCAAAAAAAAAAAAAAAGGTATGAAATTCAGTTGCTCTATTTGCTTTAATTCTTAGCATTAACAAGTTGAGTCTTGGACCTATATTATGTTGGTGGGAATGACCACACAAAATAGCAGACTTCAGCTGTATGTTACTGAGCCTGTCTCTAAGGCCTGACTGGCCACTGGCAAGAACTAGAATGTAGTTATTTGTAGTGGTTTGCTTTTGAACCTTTACGTTTTGTTTTTGGAGGCCAGTGACCATGAGGTCTCTCATCTCAACAGCAACATTTTGGATTAATCAGCAGCCAGCCTGTTTTCTTACAGTTGAAGTAACGCTTCCAACTCCCCCGCTCTCCCTGAATAATGAGTGATACAACCACTCCAGCACCTAGATGGGCTGGCTTGCTGCTGCCACTTTGCTCTGTGTCAGGCTGCATTTTCACTGCGTCGTTTGCCATAGAAATTTCTGGCTGTGTGTCTCTGGCTTGCAGGAGGAGTTAGAGCCCTGTGGCTTGTTTTATTTTTCACTCCATAATGAAAAATAAGACCCTTGCTGGGGCAACTCAGCAACTCAGTATATGGGTAATGGGATATGGAGCTTTCCAACTGTGTTCCCTGGAGCACCCAGCTAGGACGCAGGGGACCTGGTTTTACGCCTCACTTTGCTGCTGGCATTCACATTTTATCATTACTTCCCTTTCAATACCTCAGTTTCCCTGTCTTTAAAATGGGGTGATAGCTCTTGTCTCCTTTTATAATTTTTCTTAAGATATGTGGGTGACAAGTGCTGTATAAGAGCTAATTATAGCCGTTACTAAGACCTGTGTAGCAGTATGAGACCAACCAGGATCCTAGTATCTTAGAAGTGTTCTCATAAGAGTTGCCTTATTATCCACCATTAAATCTTGTCTGTGATAATAATGTTCAAGACAATGTGTAGTGAAAATGAGAAACCCCACAGCACATGGACGTAGAGATTGCCCCTAACAGAGACTGCCTGTTCAGCAAACTATGTATGCTGTATTGTAGTGGTTCCTAGAGGAGAGAGTAGTCTGGCTACTCTCAAGGTTGGAAGTAAATTTGGAAGTTGAACTCTTCTTTCATCCCTACAGATGGTTCCTGCTAGTGTAGGCTGAGGCACACTGGCTGAGCACCAAGCAGGAAGTCTGCACTGCCAGTGCACATGCTGTGGATAGGGGCCAACACAGTTGAGGCAGCTTCTTTCATCAGTGCTGAAATCAGTGTTTGAGTTGAATTTAATTTTGCGGTTTCCTTGGTAAGTCAGTGTGCTGAGGCTGAAGCAATGTGAGATCCTGCCTAATGACGACATCTAATATTAGCGAGTGTAGCATGATAAATCAGATTCAGTGGGAGGGGCTTAACGAAGAGTTATCAATAACGTGTCATATATGGGCATTTTCTGTTTAACTTTTCACAAAAGAATTGTGAGTCTTATAATGGTATATGTCAAGTAGAAGGGAGTGAGAGTATGTTATTTCTTTTTTAGCTGCAATAGCCGATGCATTTTAAAGTCTTGTCACAGCTCAGAATAATTGTGTGTGTGTATGAGCAAGTGAATAATAGCTATGAGCTATCTGCAGATTTTTAAAAAAGTGAAAAAGACACATTAAAAAGTAAAAAAGATGCCAGAAGGCAAACTTTTAAAGTCAGCTAGCATACACAGTGCTGACCTCACCTAATTCAATGCATGGTCCAGTGGTATTCACTGGGGGATTTTTTATTATTATTTTTTTATTTTTTTAACCTCAAGCTAGCTCATGCTTATGCATCAAGCTGCAGACAAGTGAAGAAATTATCATGGGGACAAGCTCAGCTGTGAACCTACAGCGTATTCAGTACCCAGGGGTAACTCTCTGTGTGCATATCCTATTCCATGATAAATGTGAAGTAGTCCAAGGTAGCTTTTTCCTCGATGAAAACAGAGTAAATCTCATTTACTCTGAGGTCAAAGCATGCACATATGTGGACACATAGGACAGAGGAACTAGGGAGGTATTAATTTGAAATTTAGTACCCTCCATGGTGACTTGTTTGTACGTGCTTTCAGTAGTGAAGATCTTGTTTTAATATATACTGTCAGGTAAACTAGCAGGGCATCAATACTTCACTGTGTGCATTTTCAGCCTTCAACGGAGAGAGTTGCAATCTGACCACACTTCACAAAGATACTGTCTGTCTGGCAAATGGAGTTCAATTTAATGGGAGCACAACAGTACTGCCTACTCTGGTGGTTGTACGTCTGTCATTCCCAAGCAATGCGTGGCCTGTGAGGCACCTTTAGCATTGATGACAGCTACAGAAAATTAAGGTTAAACGTAGTATTGGAGGGGCAATGAATCGTAGAATCATAGAATCATAGAATCATTAAGGTTGGAAAAGACCTCTAAGATGATCAAGTCCAACCGTCAACCAACACCACCATGCCTCCTAAACCAGACCCTGGAGTGCCACGTCTACACTTTTTTGAACGTCTCCAGGGATGACGACTCCACCACCTCTCTGGGCAGCCTGTTCCAATGCCTAACCACTCCTTCGGTAAAGAAATTTTTCCTGATGTCCAGTCTAAACCTCCCCTGATGCAACTTGAGGCCATTTCCTCTCGTCCTATCGCTAGTTTCTTGGGAGAAGAGTCCAAGGCCTGCTTCACTACAACCTCCTTTCAGGTAGTTGTAGAGAGTGATAAGGTCTCCCCTCAGCCTCCTCTTCTCCAAACTAAACAGCCCCAGTTCCCTCAGCTGCTCATCATAAGACTTGTTTTCTAGACCCCTCACCAGCTTCGTTGCCCTTCTCTGGACACCCTCCAGCACCTCAACGTCTTTCTTGTACTGAGAGGCCCAAAACTGAACACAGTATTCGAGGTGCGGCCTCACCAGTGCCGAGTACAGGGGCACGATCACTCCCCTACTCAAAGCGTAAGGTTGCACAGGGTGTCTTTTGTCCTATGTTGTTATCATATTTGGCTTTGCTCAGGAACAGTAAATGTGTGTTTGAAAAGCAGTGAGTCCATTTATTTTAAAAAAAGATCACATTTAAGGTTGATGGCATATAAGCAGTCAGATGCAAGTGTTATAAGCAGTCAGATACAAACTGGGAAAAGAGTAACTGGGTTTGCACTAAAGGGGAATCTTTTTCTCCACTGAGTCAAGTGAATTCTGCTGTTGGTCTTGGTCATAGATCAATGTAGTGGCTCACAGAACGTGTTCTGACGGGATGCTTGTTTTTGACAACCCTCATCTGATAAGTTGGTGGTTTAGGTAGCAACAAACTTGACAACATCCCTGTGACACAGAAGCACTGCTTTTATTTATCTTTCTTGGCAGTATGGGCTAGGAGATTTGCCTTATGCCTTGGGCTTGGCAGTGGGAAATACTGGTCCAAGAGACATTGCTCTGTGTCTTGTTCTAACCGTGATGCCACATGTCCCTCTGCCTGTGGCTCTGCTGACTTCCCCGCCACACTAGGTTTTGCTGAGTGGAAGAATAACACAGGTCAAATAAGGCATTTGTTCACTGTCTGTTACTCACTGTAAATAGTTTGTTCAGTGACCTTGTTCTCTGAGTTCTGAAAGCCTCTCTTACTTGCGAAGTGGGCTTTGAAGATTTAACTTCAGTTACTTCTCTGAGTTCCTGTATTCACAAAACCCTCAGCAACAGCAGGCTGTAAATGCATTTTATATTCCATGAAGACAGCTCAGTGAAAGCAGCTATTACCTTGACCATTCCGAGTGTACAGTAGCTTCATGTAAGACGTGCAACATAGGAAATCCTGAGTACAATGACCTCTTGGTGAATTGGGAGGATATCTTACACAGTGGATTTTTCCTGTCTTTGCTGAACCCTGATAGAACTTGCAGGGATTTGAGAGGAGGATGCCAGGGAGCGAGAGGGAGTTGCCAGAGCACTGTAGTTTTTGTAGACTAGGTCAGAAGGACAGGCAGTGGTAATGTGTTGTGCTTTTTGGTGAAACTGTAGTGTGAAGGTCTGTACGCTGGAAATGCCTGACAGATGGGAAATCAGAAGGTGCTCTTTACTGTTCCAACAAGAATTTAAGAGATGTAGCTTTTCTTCAGAGATTCATAAGGAGTTACAGTCAGAGTTACCACTAAGGCAGCAGATGACGAAGTACAGGTAGGTAAAAATCAGTTACCCAGAGACACACAGCAAACTGGGACTTGTCAGCATAGGGGGAACTTTCAGAATGAAGATGCTGAGAGTGTTAGTGCAGAATATCAGTTGTGGTTAAAGTTGCTTTTTATTTCATAGTAATCACTGAGCCTTTAAAGCAGGAAATATTTGGGAGTCAAGGGGCCTGTGTGACGTAAGCAAGACAGGAGCTAATGGAGAACAGCACACTGCTGTTAATCAGCTTGTGTGAATAAGCCCTTTGCAGAAGCCTGGGAATACAACCAGAGACTCTAGATGCTATCAGCCTCTGACCCAGGCTACTGAGGAGCAGCTGTACCCCATGCAAAAGGAGATCAATTTAACTACCTGCGCTGAGCCTGTGAGCCTTCTTGTAACAGACATGTCTGATCTGTGTATTCCTCTCTGCTGACTCCAGCACCTTTGGAGCTGACTGAGCTCTCACTCTTAGATTTGTATCTCATTTTGCAGCCTTGGGAGGGAAGTACCAGATAAAAAAAAGTCAGCATTTCAGTCCCTTAAGATAGGAGCTTTGGAGAGAAAAGCCAGCATTTCAGTCCCTTAAGATAGGAGTTTTGGAGAGAGCTGTTTGACTCTAGATTCAAACCTTCCAGCATGTCTGCTTCCCACTTATTAAAATTATGTAGGGCTCATAGAAAGTCTCAGAGCAAGCGTTTGGGAAGTGAAGGAAATCTGAACAATTCAAAGCCATGTCTTCCACCTCCCTAGAGAAAGTCTTAGTCTTAAGTGGTAGGCTGGGCTGGATAGAGGTTGTTGTCTAGCAGGACCACAGCACACAAGGGAATAAGTGGCTGTGCCAGAGGAGAGAGCATACCATTTCCCTGGGCTCGGGGCATTCAGCTGGGATTGAGGAATTTCTGTTCTAGCAGTACCTTGGGGACCTGGAGGACTCTTGTTTTAAACCAATTAATGTTTAGTGTTAAAAAAAAAAAAGAAGTATGAGCAATCTGGGACCTTGTTGAATTCGGCTTGAAGTCAGGCCAGCTTCCTATTGTAAGATTGTTTGCTGGTTAGGTAAATATGCTGTTAAAAATGTCTTCAACTTCACTGGGCCGTGCTTGGCTGGTGTATTGTAGTCTCTTCTTGACAGAGAGGAAGAAGCCAAGGATTTATGGCTGTGGAAAGCTGCCCACTCCTGGCTTGTGCATTCCAACGGCTTTTGGTCCGTTAGATGATGATTTTGGAGTCCATCATTTTAGACACATTGTAGCTTCAGTCACTGTTGCATAGAACGAAGAGTCTACAAATCTGGTTGATTTCTCTGTGACTTTATTTATGTATTTGAACAAGAGCAGATTGTCCAGATAGCACTGGGTGCATTGGTCTGCTGAACCTAGCACAGGCAGCAGCTCAGTTTGTAGAGAAAGGGAAAGGAGAGTATTTCTGTCATAATATTTTATACAGAGCTTTTAACTCTTCCAGTTGGGACAAGACTCTGTGCAGGGCGTCCCCTGCTCAGAGTGAAACCCAGAGGGCAGGACATGTCTCCACGCAAGCCGTTTTTCCTCTGAGAGCTCTGCCTCTGTTCTTGGCCTTGTGCTGCTAATCTAGTCAGAGGTAAATCAGTCCCATGGTGAGAGGTGCCCTGCCAGAAGCTTAGGTGCAGGTGTACAGACAGGGAGCTGCAGCTGCCTAAAAAGCCATGGATTGTCACTTTAGGAGCCCAGAACCGTGGGGAGCAAACAGCAGTCTTTGTGCTCTAAAATATTGGCTTGCAAACAATGCTCGTCGTCGTCTGTGAACTGATGAATTTACCCACTGCTGGGAGCCAGCAGGCTGGAAAGTGCCTTATGATTGCTCTTCTGAAAAGGATAACTGAACCCTGTGCAGTGCTGGAAGGCAGCTTGTCATGCCATGGGACAGAGTGGGCTAGAAGCAGAATAACTGAGAAGAAATGACACTGGTGGCCTTCTGCTCCATTCCAGAATAAAAATGGGAATGTCTCCATATTGCAAAGCTGTCTAAATAGTATGTGACTCAGAAGCTGTGTGAGAGGGTACATAAACCCAGTATAGTGAGGTAAGGGAATGTCCTCCCTCTCTTTAACCATTTAGTCACAGGCGGGATTGCATTTTGTCAATCTTATGTTATTACTGTGGCTTGGTACAAAATAGGAAATTACTGAGTGTTATTGCTGCAAGGAGAAAGTAGCTGTGCACGTCTGTATTTGTGTATTCTTCTTTTCAGATAAGTAGTTGCTTCCATTTTTATTTAACTAGCAGTTTTCATGAAGGAGTCTTTGTGAGATGATCCACCTTTGCCAACATTCTTGTGCATCAAACAAGAATGATCATTCCTATTTAACAGGAGACAACCCAAGTACCAGCCAGTGTATCAAAGATCCTGCAGGAGGCAAGCAGGAGGGTGGGGACCACAATCCAGGAAATCTCTCTCTCGGGGCATGAGGTACAGCTATGTCCAAATTACTGCACCTGGGGAATCTTCATGTGGTTCTGGGTGCCACTGGGTATCTCCACCTTTGAACAGTCACAGCCCCAAGCAATGCTCTCGGTGGGAGTAATGTGCCAAGAACAGCCCATCTTTGTCAGCTCTTGTATCAGTTGCAGGATCTAGGCAGGCGGAGAGACAGGTTAATATGTCTCCTGTTGCTGTAAGCCGTGTTCTGACAGCTGGTCAGTTCTGGCTGCAGGCCTTCATAGCCTCTGAATGGCAGGCCATAAATCAGAGCTGGCACTTAAAAGAAGAATTGTAATGAAGGCTGAGAGATTCAAGGAGAATTGTTTTCCTGAATCCCATCTCATTTTCACACGTGCACATACAGACACTTGCCCTGTCCCTCAGAAACATTTAACTAGGCTTCACCTCTCTGGGAAGATAGACTGCCTGGTAAATGAGTTGTCATGGGCAAACACTGCCCTGGCATTAAGGGGATTATTTCCAAATTATTTGAAAAGACTTAGCACGAGGGCAGAAACCATAAATAACAAGGAACACTTTGGAAAGTTGGAGACAGCCTCATGAGCCCTTAAGAACTTCCCAGTGCAGAGTACAGACGCAGAATGCAAGGGAACTCCATCTCCTAGAGGGGGTACTGCAGAACATGTGAGTCACCAAAGCAGTCAGCAAAGGGGAGGTTGTCCTGTGTGGCTTCCCAGATCACTGTGACTGCAACCAAGTCCTGTCTAGTCTGCATGGAATTGAGTATGAGATGCCCCAGGTTGGCCCCCAAGAGCAAGTTAGCGTAAGACGTGTGTGAAACGCTGTTTGCAAAACACTACTGGGCTGTAGGCTTGCAGTGGCAACTTATGGCATAGGACACTTGGCCCAAGATACAGATGGCTCCTGTCTTGCAGCAGATGTTTGCCTACTGCATACCTTAACTCTGCACGTATGTTGGTGAGAGTCTGGTACTACACTGGTGTCATCTAAAAGATGAGCTTTGTTTTCCCACAAATTATGTGGAAGTGTTTGACTCTTCTCTGGCATTTGGACTCTGCTTGTGCCCATTTGTTCTTGGAATACAAATATTATTAACAAGAAGAATAACTTGAAGAATGAGGAGTCCTGCTGGGAGATGACACTTGATTGCCATGCCCATTGCACAGTCCCCTCAGTCATCTGTTCTCACGTGTGGCTGTGGAGTCTCCTTTTGTTATGTCTGCACAAGGCTTTCATAATAGTAAAACAGTTGTTTAATTTATCATTACTGTCTGTATTGCAGGAGGCAGTACAGTCCCTCAGCAGAGGCTGGTTCAACAGCCTGTCAGGCCTTGTTTTAACAGAAGGTCTGCCCAAAAAAATGCTGCTTCTCATCCTGAAGATCTTTCAGTATGAGTAGCAGAGATGAGATAGGAGAGGAGGAAAGTGAGAGAACATGCAAGTGACTGTCAAGGCCATCAGCAGAATAGCAGTACTAGAATAGGACGTCGGTCTGTAGACTTCCAGATCCAGTTAAAGTTCGCAACTTTGAATTCCTCACCTGTCGGAAGATTGCAGCATATTAGGGGGAAATATTACAGTGATACAAGAATAAAAACCTCACAGTCTTTGGAGACTTTCTTAAATGAAAATACGCTTCAAAGCGAAAAACTATTTGGTCCATCTGTGTCCCATTACTAAGCTGGGGCCGTCATCCATTTTCATCAGACAGGGCCTGAGCATGTGGGTGGGGACAGAGGCCCAGGCAGCTGCCCTGGACACCAGGCTAAAAAGCACCATATGGAAAAGCCTAATGTATGTTAACAGGCATCAGAGGCCAAAATTGAAAGAGTAATGGCCCATCCATATGCGGTAGCCTCAGCGAGACAAACTCTCAGCACCAATCTGTCATCTGCAATTTTGGGTCATTACAGTGCTGCTAAGCAGAGGCTAACAGACCAGTTAGAGTAATCTGACTTCAGCAAGAATAATTCTTCCAGCCGTGCTAGCGGTCTGGCTCAGTTTCCTCCTTGCTAACATATATCAAGCAAAATATCTTCCTTTCCTCAGAGATTCTTTCTACCGGGCCTCAGGGGATCCCGGCCAAACATTTAAATTGCATGCAATGATCTTTTAATTTGCTGGCTGCTTGGTGGCTTTGTATTGCTCTTGCCACTTCAGATAAACGCATGCTATAGCAAGGCTGTTTCCCTTTTTGCCTGCCCCACCAGGGTGTACCTGAAGTATTTTCATTTTGACCCCCCCCAAGTTTCTTCTTTCAGTTTTAATTGTTAGCTAAGGAGTCTCAGAGCTTGACTAAAACCGTTAAGTACTCTGTGCTGTGAGTGCCTTGGCATTCAGGTTGGAATCTGGGTTAGATCTAATATCCTTGTACCAAGTTAACTCTGCATATAGCCAAATGATTTTGTTTGCCTTTCCAGTAGAGCTGAGCATTGCCGGAGCAAAGTAAGCTCTTGCAGCTGTTTGGTGGCTAGCAGAAGTCACTGGCAGATATTATGGCTGGGGCAATTTAGGATGTACTTTCATAGACTCTGTGCCTAATTTTAAATTAGAGGGCTATAGCATCCGCCAAGTCTCCCTTTACTTGCCAGCAGGCCCAATGCCTCCAGGGTATGTCAACAGTTTCTAGTGGGCTTTTTTTGCATATAGCTTTGAGGCTCAACAAGTGGTGGGCCTGCTGTTAGTAGGTAGAAACAGGTGGCAATATGTCCAGCAGGTGTGAAAAAGCCACATATGTAATCACTTATGCTCAGCAGTCTGGTAACCTCTTAATCCAAGGGGTATTTCAGTACCAACACCTGAGCATTTGGTTTTGTATAGCCAGGTTATAGCTCTGCCTATCTCTGAAATGTAGGTTTTTCTGCGACAGAATACAGTGCTGTGTTGGCGCAAGCTCACTCCTCCTTTGTAGTGCCTCTGTTTAATTATGTTTTGTTGAAAACCATATTTAAATGCTGTTATTTTTCTTTTTGCGGATTCCCTCTATTGTTCAAGTTTTAGTCATGACTCCTGCAGAAACTTCAGTGTTGTGGATTTCACTAACCATGTTGAAAAGTGAGGAGCAGGAAGCCCAGGTAAGTGTTCCACTCATTTAAAAGACAAAGTTAAATTTCTCTATGAAACAATAGCAATTCACCTCAAATCCAAGTGTTTGACATCATCCAAAACAAAAGCACACAGGAGCAAAGGATGTTTTGCTGGTTATCACTTTGTGAAGATATCTGTGAGAGAAGCAAAAATGACCAGAGAAGCTGAGGAGTAAACTGTCCATGCAGCACAGAACTCTTGCCCTCCATTTTGGTGGGCTTGGGTTTTTTTTTTCCCTGGGGCAAGAAACAAGAACTTTAGGCTGGAATTCTGGCAAAAGTGAGCTTAGATCTAGACTGAAAGACACTGTTCGGTTTGAACACTTCCAGTTCTTTTGGGCAGAAACAGATTTGACATTCCTGCCTTAAAAATAAGATAGATAAGGCCAGCCTTTGTAAAAGACAATGCATCTAGAAGGTACCTTGTTTATCCCTAATTTCTTCTCCAAAGAGAGCAGAACAATCAGGGATCCAAGACTTCTTTGAAGGGGGATCAATTTGAAATATTTGGGAAAGGCATATTATTCCATTGAGGTGGTAAGCAAAAGTTTAGCACAACTGGTTGCTTGGTACGTTTGGTATTTTTTCCTGGAGTGCTACAGGCATTTTAATATACGGCTTCTGATTGATGCGACTGTTGGCTCTGACATGGCCTTCAATCTATTTTCTCCAAGGCAGGAATGAGGTTGTGTGTATTCAGTGAGGGATTTAGCCAGAGGGAAGATTTGTCCATTTCAGTGTATCATACTAACTCTTCAACGTCTGAGCAGTAGCTCTTATTTTGGGAGTGCTTTGGGCTGGCTTTACTGTTTATCTAGATTAGTGGGGTAATAGCCTCTTTGTTAGAAAAAAATGAGGTTATGGACAATTGCAGAGGAAGAGAAATGGTGAAAAATGTTTTTGAGTTGAACGGGGTGAGTAGAAAATGCATTTGGATGTATATATGGACAAGGATCCTGTTGCAAGTGGATGTAATGAATTTGCCAGGCCTAATGCTGTTGAAACCTATTCTTCAGCACATTTCTCAGCTTCTCGCTCTTCCTGGGCAGGGGGCTCAGGAATTTACGATCTCCTCCAGTCTCAGCAAGTTATACGTTTGGGAGGTGAATACGGTTCTTCACAGTGTTAATTACTGCATGTAGAGGAAGGGCAGTCATGAAAGGGAGGTGGAAATAGAGACAAGCAGCCAGGCTCTGACTTCCAAAGGCAGACCTTGTGCTCTCAGCTGAGAGCAACTTGTCTGCTGTGGTTTTGATGTGGAAGATGAAGCTTGGGTTCCCCTTCTTTGAAAAACAAGGGCTTCATCCCAAACTTAGCGGTGGTTAGTGTACGCTGCAGAGTCTGGTTCTGCAGAGAGGAAAGGGTTTAAGCTTTGTTTAAGAAATGACATAACAGTGGAGGATTATATGGAAACTCCAGTAGGAGATGGATATGGTTCTTCTGCCAAGGTTGCTTTTCAGTTCTCCCTTGACAAAGAATGATTTTGGAGAGAGGCTAGTGCTCAAGTGGATCCTCTCAGTGGAGACTCTGTGCTGGAGGGAATGGCACATACTAACAGCCTTTTCTAAGCTGGCAGGTGACTTTCCAGGCCTTCCAGTCATCCTGGCAGGTGTGTAAACCCAAACTACTTTCTCTCTAAATTGAGATTGTCATTCCTGGGTGCTGTTCTGGGAGCTGAAAAGTCTCCTAATTACTTCACAAGGCCAAGCTGCTTGCTGAATGAGGCTATGGTAGGTTCAGGGGAGGCTTTTGATTAGCCTCACTCTATTCACAATAGGGAGTTCCTGATGGGCTCATCCTTGGTTGGTCTTTGTGTCCTCTAGTACAGAGACTTGTCATACTTTTCTTGCTTTTCTTCGTTGTCGCTCCCAGTCTGCCTTCCCTGATTTGAGACTTCGTGTTGGACAAGAGATACATGTTAGACGTGTGTTATTCACCCGTCCCCTTTGTTCCTCTTAGCTGTTTGGAGGCAGGCTTACCCAAGGAAAGTGTGTTGGCTGTGCTTGTAACGTGCATAGCATCTTTGCTTGGAGAGAAGACAGCACTGTATTTCGTAGCTTTGGCTCTAGCTGTACCTGAATTGTAACCAAATTCCCTTCCCAGCACAAACAGCTGCTCCAGTGAAGTCACAGACTTGGAGCCAGCCCAGCAGACATGCTGCAGCTACCAAGGATGTGGGCGGGAGCGAGACGATAGCTTTGTAAGCTAGTTCAATTTTTGAGAGCCAGGCTAATGGGTCTGGGGAGGCAGGTGAGGGGAAAAGGATTCTGACCTACGCAATTCTTATGCTGTCTTCCCCATGGCAGAGTGGGAGTTTTTCCAGGAGAAGGCAGAGTAATGTGACCAGCATCTCTTGTGTGCTGTCATATTCTCTCCCCAAGGGTATGAGTGTGTGCAGTGCAGAGGTTTGCCCTGGAATTTTTATAGTCACGTGTGTAAATACATACACATACATCCATGCAGTGGTTGAAATGGGCTGGCATATGTGAAAATTACCTGCTGTTGGATTCTGCACCTGTGTGGTTGAACAGAAGTTATACAGGTACTTGCACATTGTCATTTTGATTGTGTACACATACATAAGGTATAAATTGTGTGTTCGTGGTATCTAACGTGCATGCGCGCGTGCACACAGACAGAGGCACGCACGTTCAGAGATGTGCTTTGCACTTAGAGCTTTGTGGTGCTCCTGGAGAGGTCATGTTTCACAGCCTGAGACCAGCCCCACACAGATGACTGTTACCTTTGAGAGCTCTGTTCATGCCAGAGGAGCAAAGCTGTCGACCAGTATCTTTACCCCAGAGCTTTTGTTGACCTTCCTAGACAATTCGAGCTCAGATCCGAGTGCTTTCAGATGAGGATGGCACTGTAGAATTGCATTGACTGTCCTTTGGAAGTCAGGTAGTGCAGAGTAGAGAGGACAAGTCCAGTGATTTTTTTTCGCTGCTGGAGAAATGTGCCTTAGCACTCTGTAGCAGCCGGAGTCCATCTTTGCAAATAGAATATAAAACAATCACGTAGCAGTAGAGAGCATGGGAAGGAGGAAAGCATGCCCTAACTGAAGAGAGAAAGGATCTTGCCCCATTGCGTGAGCTTTCTCTGCTATTTTCGGCCTGGCAAGATTATTTTTTTCCTGTTTCACAGCAGCCAGGCTCTTCCCCTTGCCCCACTCCATGCTCTGCTTGCTTCGTCTCTGTGCTTGTCTTTTGATGTCAGTCACGCTAGTTGATTTGTAATGAGGAAACAGAACGCCTTTTCCTTTGCTGTGTCCTCCCTCCCGTCCTCTGAACCACTCAGTGCAGGAGGATTGGATTTAGCCACAGAACAGCAAGCATCCAAGCAATCTCTTAGGGCTCTGCAGAGGCAGCTGGCATTTGAGAAATAAGGGGCAATGGGGAGCAATGTCTTTGGGGATGACAGCAAGCAGCTATTACACTCATTTGCTCTCCTGGTTTGTGATGCAAGGATAGCCACTGTGATGTTGGATGACTGCACTGTCTCATCTTATAAGCTGGGAAGGCCTGTGCATGCTTTTACTCCATTCATTAACCAGCCTCTTGCTTTGGCACTGTACCTGTGTTTCAGATCTGAAGGCACGTTCAGGTGCTCGCTGTCCTGTTTATTACATCTGAAATATCTGGTCCTGACTGTGATGAGTCATTGCAGTGCTTTTTATGGAATTGCTGTCAGAACATAGGAGCTGCCTTTCAAAGGCCCAGAGATGGTTTTCTCCCCCAGCACAAGATTTTCTTAGGCAGTGTGTGGTTTTGCATGGTCCATTTGAGAATAGAGCTGTCTGGGACTTTTTTGATTAAGTGGATGTGGGGCTGTATTGACTTCATTTTTACAGGATCTCCGAGTTTGTCACAGCTGAAGCTCTTTCAGTAGAAACATGGCTTTGGCAGAATTTACCTCAGGTAACATTTTTCCAGTTTCAAAACTTGGGGTCAGAGGGAAAACTGAACTGAAGAGCTAACCCAGGACTTAGGCTGGATCTCACACAACTTTGATGAAGGCCCTAGCTGCACAGCTGCTTTCCAGCTTTCTCATCTTTTCAGTTGGTTCCTGCTGCTGTCTGGTTTTGCAAGGAAAGTGGAGGTCAGGTCTCTGGATCTTAGTGGTACCAGCCTGAGGGGCACTGTGTTGGCTGAGCAGCTCTGCTCTTGCTGATTTATTCATGTGTCTGGCTTAGCTGTCTGCACTTACTGTTGCCACAGGAGGGATTTGAAACCTTTCCTTGACAGACCTTGGTGTTGAGTAGTAAAAGCATATTTTGAGAGACTGTACAGGGTCTGAGGAAGAGTTTGGGCTCATGTGGGGTCTCTCCAGTATCTGTGTGTCATTCCATATTCCTCCATTCCACAGAAGGAGGAAGGGGAAGTCCAAGAGCAAGTCCTTTCTCTGAACCTTGGCTTTCACACATGTTGGTGGTTCTCTTGAAAATGACGGCTTGCCTTTGTGCTACCTCAGCCCTCAAGCATGGAAGGAGACAGGGGCAGAAGACGACAGCTGGGCAGACTTCTCAATAGGCATCTGTCATTTCAGATAACACCCAGGCTTCCTAAAGTGAATCAGTAACTCGGCAAGTTCCAGACAGCGAGAAACTGCCATGACATGGATGAAGTCCAGTCCACCTTCAGGCTGGCTTAGTCCTGCGGAGACAAAAGGGAAGTTGTGGGCAAGAGGAGCATCTGTGGGCCCTGAGGTTAGCTATCACAGTGCTCTCAAGAATACTGCTGCACCTGGCTAGCTGATGCCCAGCGGCCTTTTGGAGGTGGAAGGTTTCTGGGCAAAGAAGCAGGGACAACGTTTTTGGTGGTGTTCACGTCAGGTGCTAAGGACTAAAATCACAGCAGTCTTGTCTCTCCACAGACCATGCCAGAGGAAAGACAATATGTGCACCAAGCATTCAGTTTCTCAGTCTCCAGGATTACAATTTATTAAGTCAGCTTTCTTATTTCAGTGCTAGGCGGCAACCATCAGCTTCAGGGGCCTCATCAAACTCTGGAGCTGTGAGAAACTTTTCAGAAGGAAGACCAGGATTGACTTTCCATGCCTCTGCTACTGAACTGAGCAGGAAGCCTAATGTGGGATGCTTCTGGAAGTATTTATGTGTGTGGGAATCAGGCACCAGCTCAGTTAGGCACGGATTGATTCTTTGCAAAATTTTCATTCTCTTCCCTCATTTCCAGCCAGTATAAAGTCAACATCTTGTATGTGTCGATAGGATCATTTTAGCAGCTAGCGGGCCTTGGGAAAAGCTAGTCCCCTCTGGGTTCTCGTCGGTTAACCATGCTTGTAGGTACTACTGCTACGCAATTGATTATTACTGCTGCTGGTATTAAATGGTGTTTTCTGTTTGCAGTCTGCTAAATGGCTTGTTGGCTTTAGTTTTGTGCATGCAATAACTCCTGCTTTCCTGCCAGCACCAACTTCACTGCCTGGGGTGATGATTTTTTGGCTGTTCAAAAATGAGTGTGAAGAGGTGTCCATTTAATTACAGGATATCTCCGTATAAATTTCCTGTATGTGCAGTGTGGTAGTCTGTTCCCTGCTGCAAATCAGTTTTCCTCCTCTCTGTCCATTTTTGTCAGGGAGGAGGTGAGACCTAGGTTCTGCATTAACATATCTGGCTTTTCACCCTCTGTAAATTTAGGCCTATCTCCGTATGCACCGGAATAGGAGTTTTTTGGGAAACCTAAAGCGGACTTGGAAGGAAGCAGTCTGCAAGCAGTGGAATTAATAAAGCTTTATGTCCTATAGTGTTGGCTCTCCCAGTTGAATTCCCTGGGGTCTTATAGTGGTATGAAATCCCTGTGTGGATTCACAAATGTTTAAAAGAAATTTGAGTTCATTTTCCAGTTTTTTTCCTCAGAGAATCACCAGTAATAGGAATTCATTTTTTTATCCCTCTGCCTATTTCCATTGCACTGCTATCCTTGGAACTGCTTCTCTCCTGCCAAATTTGGTACAAATTGACCATTGGGCTTTTAAAGTTAGTAAGCTAGGTTACACAGGCAAATGCAAGCACAGAGGAATTTTGTCTTGTTTCTGTAGCGAGACAGGTTCAAAAGACATAATTTATTAAGTATGCCTTTTTACCTTATTGGTGTTCCAGGGTGGACAGGATAAAAAGCAATCCATGCATATAAACACGGCATGGAGCAGGTTTCGGTCAATACAAGCTTGCACTGGATTAAAATGTGCGGCTGAGAGCTGGAAGACTTTGGCATCTCTTAAAACTCGTGCTTGTGTGTGCTGTAGTGTTGTGTCACTTGAGTATTCCTGTCCATTTACACAGAACCATCTAACCAGACTCACTGACTATGCTGAAATCCTTTAATGTGCCCCATTATTTTGTTTTCAACGCCTTCCTGCTCTGACAATGGAAGAAACTGTACTTCCAGTAACATGCTGCTTACATTAATAGTAACTGTTGGTTAGAGGCAAAGAGCATTGCCCAGCTCCCCTCACTCCCCCACGCAGACACTGTCTGGAGTCACTCTGTACCTCCTCCCACTGCCTGCCTTCCTGCAGAGCTGTGATACTACGGCTCCCTCCAAGAGCCTGCAGCATTCCTAATCCATCCGCTCCATCTCTGTCTGCCTCTCCCTGTCATTGACTGAGGCCTCATGTGCTGAACCCAAGCCTGGTTTTTAGTAATTGCTGTTCCCAGAACTCAGCACGCTGAAGGGGGTGGAAGGGAGATAAACATCAGAGTTCAACATCCAGACAAACACACCAGAGCACACACAATAAATACATCCGCCCCCAAGTGCAAATACATCAGAAGAGGGTCCTTCCCCAGGGCTCAGAGCAGAGCAGGCTCAGACAGGAGAGCAGCATGATGAGGTGAGTGCAGTTGCAGGGACCTCCCCACATCCTCTGGCCAGTTGGCTTTGTGCAGGCCTTAGAAGGCACGAGTGTGATTCTCATCTTGTTTAGCTGTTACTACAGTATGACTCCACTGATACCTCCTGATTTCTTCCTTGTCAAGTGAGAAGGGTGTTGGGCATGAAGATTTCAGCTAGCGCTGAGATATCTGTGATTTGGTACAGAGACTGGCGACTTGGATGTGTGGCTTTTGGGGTATGATCTGAGTTGATGCTCACTCTTTCTCCGTTAATCTCTGTTCCTTTGACACAGGCTGTTTGTCTTGCTAGCTGTGCTTTACAGTGGAGTAAGCAGCAGCATTGTGCTGCAGAAAATGTATGGACGAATCACATCCCCCAACTTCCCAAATGTCTACCCAAATCACAAGGAGAGAATCTGGAATATTACTGTCCCCAAGGGATATTCTGTCCGTATCTACTTCACGCATTTCAACCTGGAGCTGTCCTACCTGTGTGAATATGATTATGTGAAGGTATGTGTAGGGCTGGGTGACGTGTAGCAGGCTAAGTTGTTAAAAACTGTGTATATGTGATCCTGGACACATGCAGGACCGACATAACTGTTGTAAGCACTTGCTTCCAGTCTGCTAGTAAAGTTCAGACTCAGCTGATTTCTAAATGATGTGTTTATTGAGGCCCATGGGACCAGGAAATAGAACTGGTTGTCATGTTAGAACATCTGAAACTTCAGTTGTTTGTGTGCAGAAAGTTCTGATGTTCCCCTCTCATGAAGCAAAAGGTTTGAAATTTTGCCCAGAACAACATTTGAGCTTCATTTTGTTGAAGTTACAGTGTGTGTTTTAAATTAACAAGTAGTGCTTTAAACAGAGTATAATGGGAGACCGTAAAAGTGTAAGCGATAGTCTAAACAAGATACTGTCAGCTTGTCTAAACGTGCTCTTGCAACACTTGCTATGGTGTGTTTGCTAGCTAATGTGAGAGAAAACCTCAGGAAAAGAAACAAAGGTACTCTCTTTGGGAAGTGTTTGGGTGATCAGCAGTGTCCCTGAAAGGTTTTGCTCCATGTGCTAGCATGTGCTCTAGTCTAGGCAGCCCTGTTGCTGATTTTGGGCCGTGCTACCTCTGCACTTGTTTTGTTGTTTGGATGGGCCTGATACACATTAAAGAGGGAGCTGTGTACACAGGGAGTATGCAGAACCAATGCATCAGCGGTACTTTTGAATCTGATGGAACCAAATCAGGCAGCCTTGTTCCCATTTAGGAAGATCTCATTTTCATGGTTTTATATGGCAAGTTGCTTCCATTCCCCAAATCCGTGTTGTTCTTCATGTAATTTCCTTTGGGCAGGACAGAGTAGTCATTTCTGGTAGGTCTGTAGTACACAGTTCTGTCGCTACCATGTACAACATGAACCCCGTGTATCAGAACTTTTCTCTTGTATTAAAAACACAAGATAAATGGAGAGCTGGAACTGTAATAAGTGAATCATAGAGCAAGTGAGTCACTAGTTTAAAGAGACCTTTTACTATACATTTGAATTTGTCAGTGTATGAAACCTTTTTCACCCAGTTGTCTCTGGCTTTACCAAGATCTGATTGTCACTGAGAGTGCCAAGTTAACAAGAGCACTATAACCAAAGCATGGTGCTGATAGCCCAGGCTGGCGTCACAGCTTCATGTGGGCCTCTGAAAGAAAAAAGAGGGACAAAATTATTGGCTTAAGTCACAGAGAATAGGGGAAAAATTCTCTTATCTGTCCCTGGATCTGGACTGACCTCCAGAAGCACCTTTTGAGAGCATCCAAGCCTCCTTTCTCACACCATTAAACACATGCTTTCCAAGCCACGGCAGCAGGTTGGGAAGAGCAAAGTTCTGCGCTCATCTGGTAGATTTGTCTGCCCATTTTGCAGCTGAACTCTGGTGGGAGGACCTTGGCTACGCTGTGTGGAAAGGATAGTACAGACACTGAGGAGGCTCCGGGCAACAAGACATACACCTCTGTTGACAACAACATCGTGGTAGTGTTTCGGTCTGACTACTCCAATGAGAACCCATTCACAGGCTTTGAGGCCTTTTATGCTGCTGAAGGTAAGAGCCCAGCCCCTCTTGCAGACAGAAGAGACACAGCAATGGTGGGGTTGGTGCTTCCCTGTGCTCTCATAGACTGTGGCTGCTGCTGTGAGGTGGGAGAAGGCAGTCTCATTGTACAGAGGCAGATGCAAAAGGGCACAGCAACCAAAGGCAAACAAGCCAACCTCACAAAACACAGAGTGGCTCACGCCAAGACAAAGTGTTGTTGAAGGGTGTTGGTTGCCTAATTCTGTGCTTCACCCATTAGATATCAATGAGTGCAAACAACTGTTTGATGGTGAACCCCTCTGCAATCATCACTGTCACAACTACGTGGGGGGCTACTATTGCAGCTGTCGGATTGGCTACACGCTGCATGAAAACAAGAGGACATGCACAGGTGAGCTCTTGCTAGATCAGGAGATAGTTCCCTACCTACAACATCCACTTAAATCCAGTCCCGAAACTAGCATCGAGAGGAAAGCTGTGGTTTTTTTGTTGTTGTTTTCAGTATCCCCTATGCGCATGGTGCACCTGGAAGAGGGTACAGGGGATTAGTCAGGGCTGTGCAGAGGCCCTGGTTTGCAGAGTGGCTGTGGGCTAATTGCTGCCATTAGGGAGAACAATATTGTGTCGCAGTAAAACGGTGCACTGGCAGTTGGTTTTGATTACTCCTTAGGCAGCATCCACCTGTGTTCGTCTTTAGACAGATTGAATGGAGAAGCAAGAAACTTGTCTTACACTGCCCACTGCAGACACTTTCAGTCTTCATGGCTGCCAGTGCAGCCAGCCTTGCAAAACTGAGTATATCTTGTTCCCTGGGTACTGAGATACTGAGTATTTTGGACCCGAGTTAGTAGATGTGTTGGAAAAACTAACAATCGAGTTGCGAAGTCTAACGGAGAAATAGTTTGCTTGTTCTCCCTGGAAGGACACAGGCCAAGAAGCAGCACAGTCCACATATCACTGGCACGAGACACAGTGATCCACTCATTAAATGGGAGATAATGCCAGGCACAGATCTCTTGTTCAGAAAGGCATAGAGCATGAGGTTTACCTAGCTGACTTCTGCCTGGCTCTGCTTCTCAGTTCACAACTAGGGAAAGCTTACGTGTCGTCAGACAGCGAAGTGTCTGTCTGAATCAGCGCAGTGATCGACACCTCAGGATTCAGTTTGCAGTGAAACGTGTGCCTACACGTGGTGTCAGATTCATCCTTTGTGGGTGCAGCTTTGCCCACTTGGAGCTGAATCCTGTCTGGAAAGAACCAGCACGCATACTGCTCACTAAATATTGTCATAGATGGGAAGATAGTTTCTTTGAGCTCCCCAGTGCTGAAATGCAGGATTAGATCTAACTTAAGGCCACCTTGGCATTTAGCTTCCCAACTCCAGCCTATTACAGCCGTGGCTGCCTGGGTCTGATTCAAGATTCAGACTGCTCATATCTCCAGTGTATAGGACCAGACCTATTCATTCAACCTCCCCTTCCTAAAGTGATGGCTTTTAGCACAAGAATATGGATTTACTTACGCTATAAAGCATGTGGTTGGTCTTAATGTGAAGGTGCAAAATGAATAGCTGTGAACTAGCAGACTAGCAGCTTCGCATTGACCATTCATGTGTGCACACTTATGCCCCCCTCCTTGGACATAACGCTAGCAGAGGGAGCTTATCAGCAATATTGAGGGGCTGGGCTATCCTGATGGGTGGAGACGTGTGCATTGGGAATTACTATGGTGCAGCTGATGTGCTGGAACCCGTTCACATTTCAGAGGCCTTTAGATGCAAGAGCTGAAGCCGCTCCAGCCACTGGGCTGGGCTGCAAAGCAAAGGTCTCTGCGGATTGCCTTCATGAGATGAGGGCAAAAGCTGCCCCTTTGATTTTTGGGCTCCTGTCTGAGCAGGCTGATATTGACAGGCTTTTTTTTTCTCCTTTATTTTCCAGCGTGAGATAATTAAGCTTCTCCTCGCTTAGGCAGAGATGGAGACAGATGTGCTGGGAAGAGCTGGTTTGCCCTCCCTCCTGACCTGCCTGTTGCAGTCCGCCCAAGGGCTGTAGGCTTCTCTTGCTCCGTGACTTGTATGTCTTGGTTCCTTGCCTTTCAGACCTGCTTCCTGCAGACAATAAAGAGGCTGTTCCTTGTTGAAAGCTGATGGCAGCCTCTGGGGCATTCATTTTCTTGCATTTCCCATGTGTTACTATGGCAAGAAGAAGGTAGATAAGGCAGGAGCTGATAAGAGAGAAGCCATTGTGAAAGACCCCTGAGCATCACAGCTACCTGAAGACTCTTGAATTTCTTGTCCAGCTCTTGTTACTTGACCTTCCATAGTTCTTAAACTGCAGCAAGACCAGAACCACACATTTGCTCCCTAATGTTCCTTTTAGACATGCGCTTGTCTGCACCCAGACTTGTAGATTGAAACTATTTATATTCAGAGCCCATTCACTCTTTGGAAGGTTTGAATTATTTTATTTTTTTTAATCCAAATTTTGTGACTCTGGCCCTATCTCCCATTGGGAGCCTAGCCTTATGGCTGAAATGTGTTCTGGTGAGCAAAGCCTCAGAGTTCCAGGAGTTGGGTAAAGTAATATGAATGTCACCAGGGCAGCTTACGTGTCTTGCCTTTGTACAAGGGAAGGCAATGGTGCCCTGCCCACAATAGATGCAACACAAGGAATGGTGTTCTTCAGCGCAATTGCTTGTGGTGCTGATTGATACTGTCTCAGTCCCTCACAGTGTCTCTCACAGCTCCACATTAATATCTATTTGTTGTCCTTTTAGACTGTACCCTCTTTGGGCAGGGACCATCTTCTTGAAACATGTTGGAGAAATGCCATGTGCCGTACTTGTCAGTGACTAGAAGAAACATGACGATTATTACAAGAGGTTAACAAGTCAGAGCTGAGCAGCTGTAGGTGAACTGCTGAAGATAAAACAACACTTTTTTAAAAAAGCTTGAGAGATTAAGGACCACTAGTTGACCAGCATTTCCTTATTTCTGCAATTTAGCAGGAGTTGCTTTTAATTGTAGCTTATGAGACTCAGTTTCTCCAACCCCATCTCTGCTCTTTAGTGCCTAGAGTAAACCAGGGAAGAACCCTTTTCCAGGTGAGCACGGGAGGGACAGAGAGTCTTCTAGATGAGACACTTGACTCATTTCAGGTCACTGCATGTGCAGACTTCTGTGTTATCTTGGGCAAGTCACTTGATAACCAGCTTTGAACATCCATCTGCAAAATGAGAGGTAACATCACTGCCTTGACTTACTGGGAAGATACATAGTAAGTGTTGTAGAAGGTAGATGCTGCAGAGAACTGATTTGGGTGTAGAGTGGCTGTGCAAGCAGTTACCAAGGCTTACTTCTGCTGTATTTAATCTTGTTCAGAAGCTGTTTCATGGTCACAGTGAATTGTGATAAAAGCAGCCTGAAATTTTGTCATGGCTCGGTGATACAATTTATGACCCACCTTTCATTGGAGACCTAATGAGCCAATGACAATGGACTTGCAAGTTTTGAGGGGGTCATTTTTCAGAGTTCAAGCCTCTGGCAAACAGCTCACTGTGATTCTAATAAAAATATGGCCTAAGCATAATTGAGCACTCTCTGGACAACTCTAAAGCTTGGACTGAGAAGACAAGGGACAGCATTTCTGCTGGCAGATGTTAAAAAAATTATTTGATCCTTTTTGTGCTGGCTAGTCTATGACTTTCTTGCTTGCAGACTTATGGGAAAAAAAAATAGTGCCCTGAAAAAGGGAACTCCCAGCAGCCACATCCAGGAGATATTAGGAGAAAAGTAAGGTCCAGTCTAAGCCTTTTCATCTTCAAGCTGCAAATTCCCTCGGACTAGCAGAGTGTCTTCTGTTGGGTCAGCTAGTTTTGGCTACTCAAGTGAGCACAAGTCAAGAGAGTTTATTGGTGATGACCAATTTTTCCAAACTGTGTTATGAAAATCTCACATCAAAATTAGGAAACTGAGTTTAAAGGAGGCAGGTGTAATGAAACATTAGCATCTATCTTTCTCCTTCTTTAGTCCTTCAAAACAAGGTGAAGGCCAGTTCTCTGAATTACTGGGGTATTAGTGGGTCACTGTTCTTATTTGTACTATAACAGCGTATGGGGATCCCAGCTCTGTGCAGAGGCGTGGTGCTATTTTTTTGCTATGTGAGCACAGAGCAATCACTGCCCTGAAGAGCCTCTCAACTAGCACCTGGGCAGCTTAGAGCAATTCTGGAATATGCATTGCTAGAATGGATCCGGACTAAGGATCCCTCGAGTCCAATCTCCTGCCTTTGATACTGGCCAGCATCTTATGCTTCAGTAGAAGATACACTTCAGTAAGTGATATTTAAAGTATACTCCCATTCAGAAGCATAATCCTGTGCAATAGATCCTGTGTTGTCTGTATGCTACTTAGCTTAAGCTGAATTTATGGCACTAGCATATAAAAGTTTGCCTTAAATTTCATATGACAGCACATTGCACAGATTCATTATATGCTATTTCTTAATCCTAGTTTTGTATCAGATTTGTGGTTTTCGGCCTTTAATTTCATCATGTGTCCCTTTGCCCTTTTATTGCTAGAGAAAGTAAACAGCTTTCAGAAACGGTAGTGTTTGCTTATATGCAGTGGGTTTCTGTCTCTGCATGCATATATATGTGTGTGTGCGTTACCACACAGTGGTCTTTTCTCCACCATTTCTCCCTTACGTGTTTTCATGCTGAGCTTTAGTCTGATAACATTCCTTTAAACATACTTCAAGGAAGGAAGATGACATGATCATTATGGTAAATAGAAGCCAAGGTGTTGCTGCCTTCTAGCTCTGAGGTTCTTGTAAGAGAGAATTTAACCTTACCAATCTGAGTATCCCTTCTTTACACAGTAGATCCCATGCCCGGGGAAAAACGGTCTTGTAGGTAATAGGAAAGGATTCTGATGCAGAACTAGCAGAAGCTATGCAATTCTAAATTCCTAATGATTTCAGTAGGGACTTAGGGGTGTAAAGGTAGTACTCATTATATTGTGGCTTGTACGCTTAGGGTAAGACCTCACGCTGAGTCTTTTTTCACACCCAAGGATTTAATATTTTCATTCCTATCTCTTCCTATAATTGCCTCCAGACTACTCCTGTAGGGGCTGTGTAGAGCTGGGAAAGATATTAGCAGCATGAGGAAATTTCAGTTTTTAAGAGAAGCAGATTTTTTTGCACTTACATGGCTGTGAGCAGTATCCTGCTAAAGCTGCATATCAAGTAGGTTTTGGGGTGGTTCTTAACCTGCGCTTGCAGCAGGTGAAAGGAAACATTATAATGGGACCTTAAAGCCTGAGGAGAGGTAGTGAACTCTGTGTCACTGGCAGTATTGTAAGCAGCACCTGCAGCAGCTCAGGAGAGTGTGCTGGAAAACATGCTTTATTCTTACAGAACCATCAAATGCTTCTGTAGTTTGAGGCACAATCGGTGGAATTACAGAAACATGCATTTAGCTGGGAAGAGTGAGGTAATAACAATTACAGAAAAAACCCACTTGCTGATAATCCTCTACAAGTATAGCATGAAAGGAAAAGGTTTAATTCCCATTGTAGCTCAATGGATTTCTGCTGGTGCAAAGCAGTGTGCTGTTAGGCTAGGTTCAGAGGCAGCCAGAACCTTCAGGTGAATTAGTCAAGCTTTCGCTGCTTCTTTGGACCAAGAGAGGCATTTCAAACAGGATTTAAAAATTAGGAGAGTGCTCAGTTTTAACAGAACAGGCATTTCTAGGTATTTTTTAACTGGTTTACTCTGTGTATTTGTCAGCTGTGTTTGAAAACCTAGGACAATGAATTCAGAGTAGAGCATACATAGATGCTCAGTCACTGTGGTGATGGATAGGTTTATGTCAAATAAAAGCATCTGCTCATAACTTTCTGGGAAGATGGACAGAGAAGGATGGTTCTGAACTTACAGCTTGCGCTAAAAGAAACGCTTGGTACCCACATACATCATTACTTGTGTTGTGGTATTGTAGTTGTGCTAAAAGCCACACAAACATAAAACAAAAATATTATCCTTTTACCCGTACCTGCTTTCCTTTCCAAGTAAATGCTTGTATCCGAATATTTCCTGTAGCAGCAAGTAGGGCCATTGCATAGGTATAAGATGGGAGCAGGTTTCATTCTCTGAAGTAAAAGGAGCTTAGAATCTCAGCTAACAAAATCCATGGTTAGTTAAGGGACAATAATACTCATTTTCTCATTCACAGCTTGGTCCCCTTCCATTAAAATGACAACCTTAAACTGTATGGTCTGTTTTAGATGATAATCTGTAATTAATGACTGGATAATGGCATTTTTGTTGGTGGAGGTTAGCATGATGTGTTTGAGCATACAATTCAAAGTCAAACAATTTCCCTCTTTTACAATTAATTCAGTGTCACAGTAGTGCAAAAATATGCCGGTGTTATCAGCCAGTCCAGCATTCCTCATCAATTAAAGGATTGCTCATACAGCTTTTGCAGCACATCATAAAGCCTTTGTTCCCAGCTGATCAAAGCACCACTTCACAGTGATCAGATGCTGTCAACAAGCAGAGATCCTCGGGGCACTTGTGGCTGCTCCTTCTTGCTTCTCTTCAGTGGGGAGCATTTGTGGCTCCAATTGTGTCGGCAACAGGCACAGCTGCTTTTGCTCAGAGAACACAATTACATTCTAAATGTCTGGCCACAAAGGCATTAAAAAGAAAGAGCTGCATTCAGAGGCTTCTGGAATTGAGGAGCTGATAGCTATCCTGCCACTCTGCATACTTCGGTGCAGCAGACAAGCTGCAAATTTAACACCTGGGAGTGTTTCTGACGAGCTTCCAGCTATCACACTTATTTCTGACCCCCAGCCCTGTGACTGTCTAAGTGGTGCTTTCCCGGTGTCCTTCCCTGCACCGCTTCTGAGGTAGGAGTGGTAGATAATGCTCGTGCCCTGGTCCTGCCACCAGAGAGAGAGAGGGCAATTTTCTCAACAGTGACAAATTGCTGCTGATGAAACATGTGAGACTAGCTTCATTTCATAGGTGGTTAGATAGCTGGCTCTGAAACTTTCTCAAAGGGATAGACTAGTGTAGAAAAAGATCCACTACCTTTACCCGGTATGGCTGAACTGACTATGATCATTATTTTGTGTTGGGTTTTTTTTCTTTTTTCCCCTAGCCCATTGTCGGAGTCAGGTTTTTACTGAAAGAATGGGAGAAACCACCAGCCCTGACTATCCAACACCTTATGCCCTGCTCAGCTCCTGCAGCTACAGTATCCAGGTAGAAGACGGCTTCCTGATCACGCTGGAATTCACAGAGACCTTTAATGTGGAGACACACCCAGGAGTGTTGTGCCCCTATGATGTCCTTAAGATAAGGTGAGGTTTATCGCATTTCATCACAGCTTTTGTGAGACAGGACCAGTTCTTTTACTACATCTTCTTCAGCCTGTGTCTCGCCATGTTAACTTAAGGTTTCATCTCCCTGTGTCTCTCCTCATTCATTTCCTCTTCTTGTCCCTTCAGTTTTGCTGGGGTTTTTTGTTTTTTTTCTTTTTCTTTCAGCACCTTCCTCTTTTGGGAAATTCACCAAAACCAAGCACACATATGTATGATGACTTGATAGATTTCATCACAACCTCTGCCTTTATCACACATCAGTGATGCCAGGGCAGTCAGTTAAATCTTTTGCATTCAGTTTGCTTATCTATAAAATGGACCCAGTGACCACTTCCCAGGAATTCCATAGCACTTAGGATGCTTGGAGAAAAGGCACTCTGTGAGTTACCAGAGTGACAAGCCATCACTCTAACCACCTGCCTGTTTTTTTTAAACTTTGCAAGAACGGACATTCAAGTTCAGGGAGTCATTGTCAGTTTGTTCTTCCATAAGCCTCATGGGGGAAGGAGTAAAGAAGTTGGTTTGCCTTCTCTCATTCTTTTCAGGTTAAAACACCCAAAAAGCAATCTGGCCCATTCTGTGGAAAGACTTTGCCTGCAAAAATTGAGACACAGGCTAGTTTTGTGAATGTTACTTTCATAACTGATATCTCAGGAGCACACGCTGGGTGGAAGAAGAAATACATGGCAACAGGTGGGTAGGAGACCTCTGTTTAGTTCTCAAGTCCAAACTATTCCCGGAACTTCATTCTGGAAAGGCCTGAATAGCGACCAAATAGTGGTGCTTTGAAACAGTGGTTTCATGCTTAGTTTTCAGTAGCGTACCTATCAAACAACATAGCTGCTAAGCAGTTTACTTCTGAAGTAAAGTTTTAAGAGAACTCCAGAATTCCAGCTGATGTTACAGTTCAACTCAGGTCCAGGCATATGATTTTATTTTAGGGAACAATTTTCGCAACTTGTCAAGAGTTACGAGGTGTTTAGGCAACAGACGTACTGGGCTAGTCCTGTCAGTGTAGCCTGGCTGCAGGCAGTCGCTGCACACCTTTGATGGGAGAGCATCACAGTAAGTGAGTCACAGTTTTCCCTTTTATTCGCAGTAGTTGTAGATCTGTGTCCATGTGAGTGAAACAGGGTAGAGAAAGGGCAGAGAAAGGGTGTTTTTTCCCCTAAGAGCCTCTAGCAGTAAGTAACAAATCCGCTCTTACAGGGAATATTCGGTTTTCTGATCCTCTGCAGGTTTGCCATGTCCCAGTCCTGAAGCACCACCCCATGGTCACATCGCACCAATGCAAGCGCAGTACATTCTGGGTGACCACTGTGTTCTCTCTTGTGACATCGGATATGTGCTACTTGAAGTAGGTGAACCATGGTGCTGTCAGCCCTATTGGACTTAATTTCTCAGGGATTAAACATGTAGGTGCCTTTTCTCGTTAACAATTTCTGTTGCTCACGTACTAGAATTATGAGGTGTATTCAATACACTGAATTTGTCAGCAATTGTCCTTTCTTTGATATCCTCCCCAAAGAATTATGGTTCTGTGTGTGCCTGTGTGTATGTATGCCCATGCTGATGCTCTTTGAACACTACTGCCTAGAGATTTGCTTGTAATTATGTTGGAAGAGAAGAATGATTTTACGAAAGATTTCACAAGATCAGCGTAGCGAGAATTTTTAATGTTCTTTCATTTGTACTACATCTCTCCAGGGAAGTTAAAAATGGAATACTTGGGCATTCCTGCTGAATGCCACATTTCAGACTTAGTTCTTAATAACATCCCGCTTCCCAGCAGGCAGTTTCGGAAGATGTTCTAGTCCATGTATGCTTACAGCAACATTTTAAAATCACAGTTACATGATTGTGTTTTAGGAAGTGTCATGGTTTAACCCCAGCCAGCAACTAAGCTCCACACAGCCACTCGCTCAGTCCCCTCCGGTGGGGTGGGGGAGGGAATCGGAAGGGTAAAAGTGAGAAAACTCATGGGTTGAGATAAAGACAGTTTAATAGGTAAAGCAAAAGCCACACATGCAAGCACAGCAAAGTGAGGAATTCATTCACTGCTTCCCATCGGCAGGCAGGTGTTCAGCCATCTCCAGGAAAGCAGGGCTCCATCACGTGTAACGGTTACTTGGGAAGACAAATAGCATCACGCCGAATGTCCCTCACTTCCTTCTTCTTCCCCCAGCTCTATGTGCTGAGCTTGACGTCATGTGGCATGGAATATCCCTTGGGTCAGTTGGGGTCAGCTGTCCAGCTGTGTGTCCCCTCCCAACTCCTTGTGCACCCCCAGCCTGCTTGCTGGTGGGAGAAGCAGAAAAGGCCTTGACTCTGTGTAAGCACTGCTCAGCAGTAACTGAAACACCCTTGTATTATCAGCACTTGTTTCCAGCACAAATCCAAAACACAGACCCATGCTAGCTACTGTGAAGAAGATTAACTCTATCCCAGCCAAAACCAGCACAGGAAGGCACAGGCTTACCTCAACAGTTATTTTGTAATCTGCCTGATTTGATAGCTGCAGACATTTACTGTTTATGTAGAAACCTGGAATAACTGAACTGATGTGAGGGCTAGTGTTGAACTGCAAATAGTAGGAAAGCTGTATGGAAATAAATGAAGGCTGCATTCTGTGTTGTCCTTGAAATGCACTGACCAGCACTGTGTGCCATCATTGCTGGTGACAAGGCAGGTTTAAGTGGTGGAACTGCTACACAACAAATGCAGATTAGCCTCCAGGTTTCGGAAGTGGTAACCCTCCCTCACATTCACAGCCATCCACCATGGCCTTTACTAGCTCCCACGTTTAGATATATATGATGATGGTATAAGAATTCTTTACCTTTTCCCACTCTGAAGGTAGTGTAGCAAAGCAGTACATTTAGTAGAGACATTTTAAGAAAATAAAAATCTGGTTATTGTTTTTCCCCTATGAATGAGCAAATAAATGTGTAACTGATGTTGTTTTTCTGTAATTAACCCTGTTTGATGTTGAATTAATTTGACCTTTTATTTCTATTCATGCTTATTGGAGAATTAAAATGTTGTGAGGTCTTTTGTAGCGGAATGTTAAAAGGATGGTTCTTGGAACAAACCAATGGCAAAGTGCATCAGCCAGTCAGTGTTAATATTCATGAATTTGAAAATTTCGGTGTAAATATTTATATTTAAAACATTGGTTTTGTAAAGACGATATGAGAAACATTTTCTTCTGCTTGGTAACTATTCCATTTCTTGTCAAAATGCATTTTGTATTTGTAAGTTGGAAGATGTTTCAATTTCTGCAATTCTTTAAAATCTCTAAAAATCACTGATGGTTTTTTTAAAAAAAAAAAAAAAAAGTGGTAGTGTCCTTTGAAATAGAGTACAACTTCCCAACAGTTTTATGTAACTAGCAAAAGCATCATCATCATAGGAGAAAAAGAGTACCTGTATGCCTAGAGTACTGGTACAACTTATCTTTAATTAGTCTGTGTTGATTAATATATGTGTTGATTTCCCACATACATGGTGTGCAGTGTGTGTCTTGCATAGTCACAGTTTAATCTAATGGATGGGAGTGCAAATTTTCTGAGGAAACCACAGAATGTACTAAAACCTTTCCAGCTCCCAGAACTCAACTGTGGTGTTCTTAATGTGTGCCGGCCCTGCTGTGAGCACAGAACCTTCACCAGTATTTCTGTCTCTGTTATCTCTGGTAAAGAGGCCTTGTACCAGTCCCTGAAGATCACAGTTGAATTCTGCTTGATTAGGTTGACTTTTTCAGTGCGCTAGCTTTTCTTTCTTTTTTTTTTTAAATGTATTTTTGAACTGCTTTAGTTGTTGATTGTGGTCAACCTGCGGACATAGACAGCGGTGCCGTTACATATGTTACGGGCCCTGAGAAGACCACCTACAATGCTGAAATTCAGTACCAGTGGGAAGCCCCCTTCTGCACCATGAAGGCTAAGAATAACGGTAAGTCCCAAGCATCAGGTGAAGAATGGTTCTTGGTTCTGATGGTGTGCAGAGTGAATACCCCTGACTTACATAGACATGCCTGTAAAGGTCAGCAGAACCTCTCTGAAACACAGTACAAAGGCTGTTAGCTTTGGGAAGTAGTATTTGCATTTTTAAGGATGTGCACCTAAGCATACTGACAGGTACCCCAGGTGGGCTTAATTCAGTAACAGCTGGGAGCTTAACACATTCCTACCATTCTCCAGTTAGTGGCATTTAATAGTATTAGATCCTGCAAATAGCCAGAGGGGGGTAAGTGATGCGGAATATGATGTCTGCCAGTGCCTGTAGAGTGTCACTTCTGTGTTGCTTCAAGATGATGCCCAGCTGTTCTATTCACTTGTTCTTATTTTTGTTGTCTCTGTGAGATGCAGGTAAATAGACATGCAGTGATGATGGATACTGGAAAAACTCCAAAGGAGAAATAACCCCTTTTGCCTGTGAACCAGGTACTGCATGAGTGTGCAAAATAGCTGGAATTAGCAGTTGCTGCAAAGTCCTTAACGAGCTCTCGGCTCGTACTGACCCTTGCTGGTCCATGGTCACGCTTTGTTACAGAGATGGCGAGGCAGATTGCACGTAGGTCGATACCAAAAAGGACACCGCTTGCTTTGAAGCAATGCACTTACATGCAGCTGAGTTGGAACTGCAGAATGTTTTCTCTTATGAAGGGGCTAGGCTCCTTTCTGTGATGCTTCTTCGCAAATACCAGCCTGCAGTGAACTGCAGGTGCTGGGCTGTTAACAAGTTACTCAGCTAAGCTATTACATTGTTTATGTAAAGAGTTAAGTAGCAGGCATAATAGCATGGCTTTCTTGGATTTTCCTTTAGGACCTTTAAGTTGATGAGACAGAACCACCTCATTGTAGAATGTTCATTTTAAAAATCAGATTACTACCTTTATGTTACTCTGACTTTCAAAATGGCAAGGGCTACGATTGCCGTTTAACAGGGAGGAATAAAAATAAACTTAAAAATGTTATGATAACCAGACAGTGGGACTGGCACTCCCTGTAGTTACTAATATTGACCTTACATTTAGCTGTTAAATTGTTTACTATTTTAACATGCCTTGGTCTTGCCCAAAGCTCCCTATTGCTGCCAGCATTGCAGATTAATGCCAGAAACTCCTTTCAGTTCCCCTTGAAGAGAGTAAAAAGCTGAACCTTCAGTTTATTCCAGCTGTCTTCTGGAGAATGCAGTTTCATAAATCACTAAATTGTTGTTGCTTCTAAATTGCTTGGCATTGTTTCTGACAAGAAAATTGAACCACACTCCACAAGAACTTGTGAGGGGAAAAAGCCACTGAATGCCCTTATTGCAGAGTATGGGGTTGGGGATTTTTTTTTTTTTTTTTAATGCTTGAACTGCTAAGTTAGTTACTTTGTAAAATTACTCAAGATTCAAGACTGAGTTTTGGGAGAAATATTTTACAATGTAAAAGCGTAATTGTTCCTCTTATCTTTTAGATTAGAATATCCATATATTCCAATTACCTTAATTTACATTCAGAACAAATACTTCTCTAATGCCCGAATTCCTAAACAAAACTGTCTCTCTTGATTACAGAACTTTTCCAAAGGATGTATGTAATACTAATGAAAATTTTACTCTAAATCAAATATTCATTTGCAAGCAATTTTACCATTCCAAAACAATCTAGGAATTACGTTTAGAATCATTAACTTAATTTAATCCATACAAGCATAATAATTCAGTGTCCAAGTTTTAAAATGTTTTAACATTTGCTGCTGCATGCGTTGTTTTGCAGTTTGTGGAAAGCAGAGAAGTGGAACTGTGGAGTGTATATCTGGAGGAAGGAGAGCCAAGCCCGGAGAATTTCCATGGCAAGTGATGTTAATTACAGAGCAAGGAGGATTAGGAGGTGGTTCACTTTTGTATGACAACTGGGTTCTAACAGCTGCTCATGTTGGAGCTGATCAAAGAAACCCCTCAGCTTTGAGGATTAAATTGGGCATTTTGAACAAACGCTCATTTTGCTATGAAGAAGCCCAGGCAGAAAAAAAATTTTATTCATGGAGGTTATAAAAATGATCTTGTCAACTTTTGACAATGATATTGCATTGGTTAGACTTGGAGTATAAAGCCTCAATTAGTACCAGTATCAGACCCATTTGTTTACCATGAAAAGAAGATAGATTTCAAATGATGGGGTAGAACTGAGACGAGGTGTTTTTCTGTTCTGCTGCTGCATACTGAGTGGGTAGTCATCAGCCAGAACGAACGTACAGACGTGTAGGCAAATAAACCATTGAATGGAAAACCCGGTGTGGTAACAGGAAACACGCTGTGTGCTGGTGTTGGAAGGGGGTGGGCAGTGGAGGACCACTGGTGCTCCTGGATGCTCAGGCCAGCAAACGGTTTGTTGTTGGCATTGTGTCCTGGGGCTTAGACCGTGCTCTGGCAGGGCAGTGCGGGGTCTATACAGGAGTCACCAGTCACATCCCTTGCATTGAAAGCATTACTTTAAATAATTCTTAAAAGACTTTTATTTGTAATTCCTACCAGCTATTACTTAGATTACATTAATAGCTAGAGTATGTAAATACTTAGAATAGAAATAGCATACTCAGAATATTTTTAAATACAACACTAAATCCTTAATGTTTATTAGGCTTAACAGTTCTGTTAAAAAAAAAAAAAAAATACTTGAGTATCCAAATACAGTATTAATTTCTGGTTTCTGTTCCAGCAGCTGTTAAAAGACCTTTAGATTTACAAAATTACCATCTGCCTAAAGAAGGCATTACTCTGTACTTAATAAAGTGTATTTTGTTTTCTTCTACATAGTGCTGGGGATTTTTGTAAGACCACAGCTTTTGAATGAACACACATCCAGTGAAAGCAGGCAGAGCATCAAGGTACCTTACACCGCTCCCTCCTGTACTGGTAGTTGAAGACTCCCGGCAGCACCAGCTGCACGCCGTATTTGAGGGGCATTTGCGTACAATGCTGTACACCTCAAAGTACCTCTATAGGTACCTGCTGTACACAGCGTAGGGACTGCTGTACAGCCCTTGCCTTAAAGAAGTTCCTGCCATCAGCTGCAAAACCGGTGTTTTTCTGAACATAGTTTTATAAAGAAAAAGCTTTCACATTCAGATTTATAATTTCAATACACGTTCAGCTGACAGGATTCTCAGAACGAATTAGAAGCAGTTATAAAAAGCTATTTTGACTACAATATACATCCCCTTACAATTACATAAACTTCCTCTTTCTTGCGTCTCGTTCTATCATTAGTATTTCACTTTCTAGAATACAACTAAAAATGAAATCTCTTTAAAAAAAAAAAAACAAGACTCCAAACACTTCAGTATGTTTTCAATAGTAGTTTATTTACTCACTTAAAACACTGGAGTATGCAAAGCAGTTAGAAAATACTACTAAAACTGAAAATTATTCTGAAATTTTCAGGGATTTTGCTTGAGGGTAAAGGAAGGCTAAGATTATTAGCAAAGACTACTCAATGCTGCCAACCAGCCTGTTAAAACCTAAACCTGGACAATTTAAACAAAATTAAAGCCATGCTGATTACAAAAACTTACCATGACGTTCCTTGCAGGGGGGTCACAGTTAGTCTTTGGAGGTCCAAGAATACCATTTTTAAGTGTTACTCAGCAGAAGTAGCTGGTAATAGTGCAAGTGCTAAAATGCAAAATTCACAGATGGTACAGAGTTTGGAGGTTATTCTGACTTAGGTGCAGAAAAAAAAAATCTAAGCAACTTTTTGCAGTGGGATATGAACAACAAAAGGGTGGGATTACTTTTCAGCCTGAGTGTTTAGGACCCCTCTTTAAACCCTGTAAGATGCACACTGAGACCCAGCTGGGTTTTTAATACTGCAAGTAGAAAACTAAAGAGTAGTGCAGTTTTGTCCACTACTTAGATGGTCTTCTATTCACAAGCCTCAATATAATATGCAGTAATGAAGACAGAACTTGAAAAGTTAAATAGGTTAAAAACCTGTGTAAATATCCATATTCAGAATGTTCATAGCTACAGCATAGTAGTATGGTGTATAAAAAATATGGATCAACCTTCAGCGGGTTTAAAGCGCAAGTAGATTAAACAATTCCTCAACTCCTACCACCAGCGGAAATAATCTTCCACCAGTTTCTGCTGAAACATCCTGCTCTTTGTTAAGAAGCTGCCTCTTAATTGACACTTCTGCACCTACAATAAACCTAGTTTTTGAGATTAAGACTTCTATCAAAAGTCTAGGTACATTTACTCATGCTTTATTCAGCTGGAAGGTCTTCCCTGTGACTAGTCTTCCACGCTGAAAGTGTTGCAGAACCCTACTTCTCACGAGTGGACTGGTCTAAAAACAAGTCAAAACCACACATCCCCAAAGGAGATGCTGCGGACAGAAACACATCTTGACGGTGTTTGTTTCCCCCAACCCACTTCTGATGAGAAACTCCAACTCTTAAAAGAATAAGTAAGTAACGTTCCTTGGTACAGATGCAATCTGGAGGGAACTGCTTACCATTCTAGGTGCAGACACCCGAACGTGTGGGAACTGGATTTTAGATATATACGTATCACTGAACAATGCAAAAATACAGTGGTTTAAAGTTGGGTGTCAGGTATCGATACATGATGAGTGGTGGCTCCGTTTGACTTGTCAACTTTTAGAGCATGCTTATCTGAAACAAACCGAATTACTGCAAAAAAGCTTTACAGAAGTTCATCTCAAAAGGGTACAATTAATTAACTGCTATGAATTCTTTGCATTCAGGGCTGCAAAACAAAGACACATATTACTTAAATCAGTTTTATTTAAGAATTTCCTACAGTGACAAATCTTATAAAAAGCATCCAGACACGAAACTGCAGCAAACAGCATTCTTATGGATATCTTACAGACAGTGGAACTTCCACCCTGGAGAGGCACACTGAGCTCGCTAGTGATCTCTGCTACAAGAGCTACTGCAAAGCACACCACAAGCTCAATGTTCTCATCACAAACCCCATCATCTTCAGTTCACATTACCACACTTACAAGATCATTAACAGAAAAAAAAAAAAACCACACACCATACAGCATTCACAGCAGTTGACAAAAGGGAAAAAAAATACAAATATTCATTTCACATAGCACATTCAACTAATTCATTAACTAGGTATAAAACCCACTTAAAGTCTTCCACATATGGATGTCCTTTGAACGCAATAAACACTCGTACTTTATTTGCTATCATTGCTCTCTGCACACTCTCTCACCAAAGCCACAGGATTGAGAGACATCTCGCCAAGTAAAATAAAATCCCATAATGCACCACCAGGTCTCTGCATGCGCTCTCTCCTGTATCTCGCACATACCAGCCCTCTCATGCCTCGGCACCACCATCAATCCCACACAAGGTTTCAAAAGTTCAAACAGCCTTCTGGTTCCATCTCACAGCCTTGCGTTCATAGCGTTGATACGACTCCATGAAATAAAGAGTAGCGGATAAAAATGGAACACCCACCGTCTAAGACGCAGCATGTGCAGTGTGATGAAGTATTCTTGGATGAGAAAGCATGTAGACAGAAGTATTCCTAAGGCAGAATATTTACAGCACTGCTTTCAATGAAGTGCTTCTTCCATACACATTTGAAATGAGATGAACTGTGGAGATTAAATGAAGCCTTCATATCGTACTTTAGTATGGAGGGGAGACAGTGTTAAAAAAAAACACAAACGAAACGGAAGCAACACCGTGTTCTCCAACTGGGGCACTTGGAGAGTCTTATGGTGGGATCAAATTAAAAACAAGAGGGAGAGAATGCTGTTTCTGACCAATGGTTTCCATTTTGAACATGCAAAGAATTCAGGTAGCCAGGAAACAAGGGATAAAGTATTACAGGAGAAACCTTCCCTATCGACTGTAGTGTTAGTTTACCTATCGGGCAAACAGCAGTCCACTTCCAAACATTCAGTATTCCAACAAGATATGTAACAAAACTTAGAAAATTCCTTTTACCTTTCTTTTTTCTTTTTTTTTTTTTTTTTTTTAAAAAAGAAAAATGTCAAAAATACTGCTGAATATACTGCACACTGAACAAACTGATTTGGAAAATTTTAGTATATATGTAATTTACAGTATACTTACCATGAGTTAGAAAAATTTGATTTCCCACCATAGAGTCAGTATCAGAGCCCACTGCGTCTACATTCCCCAGCCTGACGATTTGGAATCCATGCTTGAACCAAAGCCTCCGTTAAACCCACTGCTGGAGCCCGCGTTCGAGGCTGAACCCCAGCCTATCGCTGCCCCCGAGTTGGAACCGCCGTAGGAGTTATTTCCTGAACTAAAGCCCTGGTTCTGCTCCCGCTGCATGTTGCCTTGAGGCTGGTTGTTTCCCGACGGCCCGGACTGGTTCTGCTGACTAGCCAGCATGCCCATCATTCCCCAGCTGCTCTGCAGGGCTGCCTGTGCTGCTGCCATCATGGCAGGGTTGATGCTAAAGGCTCCGAAGTTCATCCCTCCACCCATATTACTGCCCTGGTTGTTACCCAGTCCTCCCCCACCTCCTCTGCTGTTGCCAAACCCCCCTTGATTCCCAAAGCCTCCCGGGTTACCACCAAATCTTCCACCTCTCTCTAACTGTCTATTGCTATTGTGCTTAGGTTCAGCATTGGATATATGTACGCTGATTCCTTTAATGATCAAGTCCTCTCCACAAAGAGATTGGGCAACCTATAAGAAATAAGGGATTGATTAAATGTATGTTAGACTTCTTTTTTTTTTAAGTGTTAGTAGTACAAGACAAAAAAACCCCACATGATTCTGAGCAGCTATTTAACCTGCAAAGGAAGCATATGCATATACTTAATCCAATTTGAAGTGTTTTATCTTCACATTCACTGCTACACTAACTGCAGTATAAAAACCCATTTGTACAACAGCATCTGAAAAGTGTAACCTCAGACAGTTCAATAAATCAAATCAAGCTAATACCACTGGAATTCTCAGGACAGCGGACAAGTAAGCGTTCCATGTGTAGTTCCAGAAATAATGCTTTATCACTAAAACTACTGAAACGCAGGCTGTCTATATAGGAAGTTAAAATATTTTAAGACGTACCTGATCATCTGCAAATGTAACAAAAGCAAAAGCTCGGAACGGTTTAGGAATGAAGACATCTACCACTTCTCCGTACTGGGCAAAGAACTGTCGGAGTTCATCTGCCGTCATGTCCTCGGTGCAGCGCCCAACAAACACTTTTCTGCTACGCAAAGGTTCGTCAGGACTTTGCTGGAGAGAATTGAAGAAGAAGAAAAAAAAAAAAAAACAAACCTCACAGCTATCCTTGAGAACTGAGTTACATTATGATAAAGGCCCCTTTTAATCTAGCCTGTTCTGAAGACTGAAGATCAAGAAGGTTTGAGATTGTAAGTTAAAGACTTAAAAAGTTCTGTTCAGAGAACATGTCTACACCTTGGTACAGATGGAGAAGAGCCACAAGAAAATGAAGATGGGAGCAATACACAGGAACAGGGACAAGGCCACTGCAGAAGGACACTTCTTTTTTTTTTTTTTTTGTAATAACTGCATATATACACATGGGAAATAAACAGCCAGAAGCTTCAGGCTCAGTTTTGAATTCAAAGACTCATTCTGATCTTCTCTAGGTTATTTATTGCGCCTGCTTTATTCTACATTTATTCACGCAGCAGACAAGTTAAGCAGGTACTGCTGGACGTTAAAACACATTATTTCAGACTTCCATCTGTACTTAATTCTCCCACATACCTAGCTATTTTCCCAACACTTCTTGTTTGCTTCCTGCTCACCCACCTCCTCCCTGTTTTCCTTCCTTGCTCTCACTTGTCCTGTCCATTCACAGACTGAGAAGCCACATCCAAGAGTGGATGATTAATCTGTTCATCTGCTCACCTAACAGAGTTGCTAAAAAAGTGCACTTTGAGTGTTTGGTACAAATAAAACTAGCAATAAATACGAAAGTACCTTAGAATTGGGAAGTTTACAGTCACACCATCTTCCATCTATCATGTGCCGCTGAGACATTACTTTCACCTGGGTTTCATAATCCGTAAACCGAACAAAACCAAAACCTTTTGAATGGCCAGTTTTAATATCCTTCTTAACCTACGAGAAAAAAAAGGAGACTTTTAAAAAGATCACAGAAACTGCACGCCTGTATTTGTGCTTTAATGACATGCTATTTACCAGTTATCTCCTGTACCAACGTTGATATTAAGATCACCAGGCAAAGTACAAAAAATGTTTTGATTATCTCACTTGTAGATGCCTACTTTTTCTTACAAAAATTACCATAATATTATATAGTCAAAGCAGGGGCCTGTGACACCTACAAATTAAAATTATTAGCTTGCCTTGAGCCCAAGCATAACCAAAAACGGGACATAAATATTTTGTAATATTGTGATGGCATAGCCAGACCAGCTGTGTCAGCAGTGTGAGCACCACAGGGGCAAACCCATGCAGCTGCGCACAGGAGGCATGCAAGGAACAAAGATAAAGAACAAGCCAAGTGTATCGGGATCAGGTGAGATCCCCCTTCTGGGAGGATAAAAACATCACGCATGGAGACAGGAGAAAACTGAAGGAGGTTTGTCTTCTGACTTCTGCCATCAAAGAGCCCTCATGCCTGGCCAGGCCACCGCGGCAGCTAAGGCCATCGAGGTCCCAGGCATCCATGCTAACCAAGCAGCACCAGGTCCACCGTACCATGGGCACTCAGCTGATGCAGGATACCTGCGTTACAGACTAACAGTCTGGCGTAGGCAGTGAGAATACAGAAGTAACTGCTAGTATGAAGCGTGCTGTTATTGAATGAATTTAGTAAAGTTCTGTTTGAGAGTTTATCAGTCTTGTAAACACTCCCATCACAGCAATCTCTAATTCCTTAACACACACACATATATATATAAACACACACACATATTCAGCTGCAACAATTAATAACAGTAACATAAATTAAAAAGGTCTTAAAAACACTGTACCCGTTAAGCTGATCTGCATGAATTAGCACTCCCAAATATCCCTAACCATCTGTACCTACACAGGCCTGCAGCTACAAAGCTCATGGAACAAAATACAACCTAGGAACAGACACACAGCTTCAGATCTTCTCTGAGTTTATATGGCTCTGTTTCTACTGGCTTCATCAGAAGACCGATTTCTACCTAATGTTCCTCCTTACTTGGGCTGCAAAAGGATTTTACCTGCACCATCAGAACTTCTCCAAATGTACTGAAATATTCCTTTAAGTCTTGTTCAGTGGTTTTCCAGGGAAGACCCAAGACTATTAAATCTGAAGTCTTCTGTACTGCTCGTTTCACTTTCACGGCTGATGATGCATCTGTTTCATCCATTTTTCTCTTATTATCTGAGTATAAAGAAGTACATTAGACATCATCCTCAACTCTGGAAATTGCTTCCTCTGATTATGAACCTCATGGTATAAAATCATGGACTACTATGAGAAAAAGTGCAGACTACACAAGAACACATGCCAGCTGCTGGGAGCTTATTATAATAATCCATATCCAACTGTCAACAAGCATAAGGACAGAAGAAAGAACAGTCTACACTTAAGTCCTCCTCCAAAATGCACTTCGACTGAGTTAGTTTTGCGTTAGTTTACTGAAGTATTATCCAATAACATTCACAGTCCTATAAGGATGTGGAGAAGACAGGAATTTTTAACAGGAATATTTCATTAGCAATTTACTTCCTTCACTTTTTTTTTGGAGCAGGAGTGGCACGGGGTGGTCAGGCTCCTCTTTTCTTGAGCACTTGTTTTAAATGGTACCTCTGACCAAACTGTGGCTTGAGGAGAAGCATCCGTGAGTATGCAGAGATCCCGTTACACCACAGCCGTCGAAAGTCTATATAAGGCTGTAAACCCTCCAAGGATAATGCAAGACTTTGTCGTTAAAGTGCTTGTATGGGTAGAGAGTTAAAAATCTTACTGCACATCTGAAAACTCAGTGGGGTCAAATCTACTCTGCAGGACAGATACATGAATAAAATCGCTGAACTTCTGTAAATCAGAGGGTTCAACAGTAATAAATACTGCAGCCACATTAAATTAGGAGTTGCTCACGTGGACCTCCTGACTGAAAAAGCAAGCTTGTACAAAAAAGCCAAAGGAACGAAGACAAACCTTTGGGATAATTAACAACATAGACCAGGTTCCCCCATCCGGCTTCCGGCGCGTGCAGAATGCCTTCCACCAGCCGGACCCCCCTCATGCACTGCGACACCGGGTTCCTGTAGCGCAGTCCGCACGCCCCGGGGAACTGAGCGGTCACGGTGGACAGCAGCACGGTGCCGTCGTCCTCCGAGGGGATCTCAATGGGCTCATCGTTCTCGTCCTCCGTCACCCGGATATACTCCGACATCTTTGCTAGAAGTTACTAACGTATAGGAGAGGGGGGAAAGCGGGCATAAACCATCACCTTGTTTCCCTTGACTTGGTTTTCATCTTTCTAGCCTTAAGGTGTAAGCCCATCTGTATTTTTTACACAAAAGGGTATACCGAAATGCGTTATTCACTGACGTCAATGCCTCGGGCCCTGCCGTACCGCCAGACGCACGGGCCAACACCTCGGCCCGTCCCGGAGCCTGCGGAGGTGTTACCAAGCACAGCGACGGCTCCCCGAGGCACGAAAGAATTTCCGAGGGCCGCCGCAGCCTCCCCCAGCGGGGCCGGGACCGGCGGCGGGCTGGGGGGAACACCCCGCCTCGGCCCCG
>WAAD01028929.1:361670-374308 GCA_013389945.1 Fregata magnificens | reverse complement strand
GGCACCGAGGACCCTGCGTCTGGCCGGGCGGCCCAGACGGAGGCGGGTCTCGCCAGCGCCAGCGCCAGCCTGGCGTTGGGAAGGGCGGCGCGCAATGCCGCAGGCGGGGTAAGGACCCGCTTTCCCGGTAGCGGCCGTCGCTCAAGGTAAACGCGGTAGGTCGTGAGGGACCCCGCGGCCGTACCGGTGAGTCACGGAGGCCGGTCAGGTCCCGCTCTGGCGGGAGAGGGGACGGGGGGCTCCGTGCGAATCTGCCTGCCGGGGCAGCTCCCCGGGGCACGTCTGGGAAGGGATCTGCGCAGAGAGAGGAGCGTGCGAGAAACGGAGACTTCCCGGTCTGCAAAGGAAGTCCTGGCGGAGGCGGCGATCCCTCTCCCTCCCATCTCCGCCACCAGAAAGACAAGAACGAGCGCACTTAATTTGTAGCCAAAAAAAGACTTAAGGTTAAAAACAAACGGACAAAACAACCCCACCAAACCCCCCCCCACACTTTCTACCAAGTCCCAACCAGCGAAGCTCTTTATTCAGGGAAGATGAGGGGTCTCCATCACTAGAGAGAAGTCTGCTGTAGATGATCCTAGGTGTGCCAAGAGCTCTTTCAGTTGGGCAGGAGGAGACACTGTATGCACTTTAACATCCCTTTTTCACAGGACATGATGATAACGTTAGAGGTGCCAAGTATGGCAATTGCTGCAGTATCTGAGCATCAGCCTGGAAGTGCCTGCGTTTAAGGTTACCTGTAGTGTTAGCGCAGGAGGCAAACCCTCTTGCCAAAAGACATGAATGAGCGATACTGGCCAAGGCACGTTGCCGCTTGAATAGCATCATTCTGCACTTGGTAGGAAGGGTTGATCCGACATGCCTCTATCTGCAGATGTCCTGCAGGCATTCCCCAAGGGTCTTGGGAAGAACTAGATTAACCAGGCTGACTAATGCAGACAGTTTCATGGCAGCTCAGGTCTGTATATCATATTTAGTGTCTTAATCTGACACCCTACCCCCAACTGTTCCATCACTCAGAACTGATGTCTTCATTAATTCTTCCAGGTGTTTGGTTTTGGGGGGTTTTTTTTGTTTGGTTTTTTTTTTTTTTTTTTGCTTCTCCCCCATTCACTGCCCTGCTCTGACTTTGTATAAAACAATTTTATAGGATTGCTAGAAGTTAAAAAAGGCTAGTAGTTCTAGCCCTGTCCTTTAATACCTAGTAAGTGTTTGCTGTAACATGGCTTAATCCTCTCTAGAACCAATCTCCCCTTACTTAACAGAAAGACTAATGGTTAAATCTCATTATACAAGTATTATAAATTTCTGAACTCCAAAGCCATTATGGCTAAGGGACACTCGTGTTCTTGCTGCCACTTTTCTGACTCTTAAAAAAAAAATGTGCAGAAGAGCCCATCTACACATGTTTTCCTAAGCTGCAGTCACAGGAAGGACTGCTAGCTAGGCTACTGTGCCAAGCCTTCTCTGCTCATGTACCTTACACAAGTCTGTGTGCAAAAGAACACAGAGGAGAACAACAACAGTGGCAGGAACATGGTATTTTCTACCTGGTCTGCTTCCTTTTATAAGGTTAATCATCTGCTTTCAGTAGCATAACCCTCTGGATAAACACTCCATTTTTGTTTACTTTGCAGTCATAATACTATAAAGCTATAAGTAACAGTTCTACAGTTTTAATCAATCATTTTGTATCTGGATAATTGCCATTCCACATCTCCAAGTTATTTTATTCTGGTACTTTAATAGTAAGCTTATCTGGTCCATCAATCACAGTCACATTAGTTGCAAGTCGCACCAGAGACACCTGCAACACCATCAGTTTTCATTACAAGATCTATAGGAACAGGAAGCCACACAGGGTTGTCATTAGCAGAGCTGTAATGTCCTGCCTGCCATCGTCATAGAGAAAAGTAGTGCACTGCAGAGCTTTCTCTAACCAGCTCAGCTCTGTGACCACCAGTGGACTGGACCACGATATTATAAGGAAAATAGTTCTACTACCTTCTTCACCCTCCTTTCTCCTCATCTCTGCCTTTGTGACACTCCTCCAGTCCACATGTGGGCCATTTTCCCAGTGCCATCTAGCTTAGCCTTCCTTGCACTAGTCTCCTAAAAAGAAGTAAAAATAAGTCTTATTAGTAAGGAAAGATGACCCTACTGCTAGGGAAGGCTAATCCAGTCGCTTACATTAATGTATTCTGCTGAGTATTTAAGACTCCCACTTAAGACTTCTTCAGTTGCTCCCAGCACCACTGAAACCTCGCCCATCTATGCCCATGTAACTTTAGACTTGGCCTTATCATTTAATTACCATTTTTCAACAGAGTTCTGAGAGGACCTGACTAGACACAGGCTAACGAGATAAGCTAATGCTCCATGTAGGCGTTCTCCTGAAATTCCTACATTTTCTAGTCATCCACAATATACATCCCAAATCCAGTTCTGATGTTGCCAAGTCAGCACTGAGGTAGTCAGGGTTGTTCGAACATGCTGTGAGGACTGAGCGGTAATTGCAGCATGTCAACATTACCTACTGCACCATTTAGAGTCAAAGCTATAGTTTAGCAATCACACTATTTGAAGAGGTTGTCATGGCATTCAGCCAGAGTGACCTCTATCTAACAAAGCATCTGGTGGTAATTTCACTAATGAGCAGAGTAAGCATCAACCCTGAACTAGATTTCATGCAGGTAAAAGCTTGGAGCGAGCAAAGAGCTCGACGCAGCTTGCTGGCTGTAAAACAGACAGAGAAAGAAGGGCAATTATTCAAAACAGAGACTTCTGCCCCAAGAGCTTGTTCCTCAGTTTTGGCAACAAACAAGCTTAGAATTAAGCAAATGTTACTATCCATTTTCTGTAAGAACTGGGATTCTTGCAGCACTTTCCTTCTGTTATTTTGCATTATGATTAAATTTAAGTTAAGCAATTAACAGTAGTATTGCTCTTGAAGTAACTACACCAGTGGGCATACTGCTAGTTAATTCACCAATTCCCTCACACTGGCAATTGGGCATGCCCATGGGTGTAGACAAATGCAATACCATGCTACTAGCCATCATGTATATTGACTTAAGTGTGCCCACAGGCACAAAACAAAATGCAATACAATAACTATTTGCTGCTCTAGGTTAAGTGTGCTCATGGGTACAAGCAAACTCAGTGTAACGATCAGCTGTTCACCCTCCCAAAAGCACTCGGGATGAAAAATGACATAAATAGGCATCTAAATATAACCTCATGATAAAAAACCCACACAACTGTGGGTACTGAAAAACATGGAGTGGTTGGGCCTATTTCTAATGAAAGTTAGAGCGGTAAAAGCAGGAGGATTTAATGAATGATAGCATGCCAGTGTAGTCAGAATCTGGCCTGGTTTTGCCAATAGTTAATAAATCCTATCTCTCGCCCTTACTCAGTGGAAGTTTTTGGGTTTGTTTTTTTTTCCCCCCCAACATCAAGTTTCTCCTGCTTTATTGTGAGTGTAAGGAAGATGATCACAGTTTCCCCTCTCTGGACATGAAACAAGTAAGCTCTGCAGAAAAGTCTGAGCAAATAAAAACATTAGATTCTCTGTGTTGGTTCTCATTCTAAATACATTTAGCGAGGGTGGGGGGGGTGGCAAGAGTACCTTACCACTGTATCCCTAGGACTATGCCCTTAAGTAGTCTGCATCCTTTCAATCAGCCTTACTCTACTCTTTGATACCTAAGCACAATATTCTCTGCCACACGCACCAAATAAAGCCCACCTTGAATGCAGTTGCCTGAAGGAGCAGGAAACCTTTCAGTTTACTTATTTCTCTTTGTAATTTAAAGCCTTTTGAGCCTCTAATTAAACAGATGCTGTATCATAGAAAAGGAGGCACTGTTCCCTTGAAGGAACAAGGTCAGTAGTATTTCTTTTTCCTAGCTACAACTGAAAATCCATTCACACACAATAAAAGTAGTGTTTTACAATACTTACTTTTTTTCCCCTTTTTCTTTGAAGGAGCTTTCACCACAACCACAGGGGCATTTGCAATAATTACTTCTTCCCCTCCCCAGAAATACCTACCATAAACAGAGCTTTCCATACGCAAACAAGTTATCAACATAAAAATTTACTAATACCTACCTAGCAACCTAGAAACAGCTACTGGAGAAAAGCTTCCCTTAAACAACACAAGTAGCTTCCACCCATGTAAAGTACCTGGAAAGATCACTTAGTCCATGGTTCTCACAGTAACACTCCTCCTAATCCCCTTAGTTGAAACAGCATCTAAGACTTCATTACAGTGCTTGAAATATTTCAGGCAATTCTCCCATGATCCTATAAAGCCATGATTTCAATTACCTCATTTTTAATCCACCTGAGATGGCTTAGTCCTGTTTCTTAAAGGGGCAGAGTTTCCACATTCCTTTTGGTTCATGTCCTTATTTACTTAACTCTTCCAAAACTGATTAGAACAGGTGATGTGTTTTTTAACCTCTCAGCAAACACAATCAAAGTCAGGTTTTTTACATGCTTGGCTCTTGTAAAGACCCAGAAAGACTCAGTGCCCAGTCTGGGTCCTTTCAGCCCTAGTAGCTGTTTTGAAAAAAAACTTTGGCCATTGTTTCCCTGACATACTACAAAGAGTTGCTGCTGCTACTTGTTTTACCACCAGACAGATGTTGAGTGTTAGTGGGACAAGAAACAATCAGAATAGGCAAATAACTTATCTGAGAGTGAGGCTGATTAGATTGCATGTCTTTGAAACAGCTGGGGTCAGCCATCCAGGTGTGGTGGTGTCCTGGCTGCTACTGAACAAACACCACCCCATCATACAAAAGGATCTGCCTGGGTGGGAGCTCTGTTAGGAACTAAAAACATTATGTAGTAATTGGACACCCAGCAGTGATGACAAAAGGCCCCTCTGAGCTCCATAGCTACTGCTGGCAATTGGGTGCTGACTGCTACCTTTGTTCCTGAGCTGTGAACTAGAGTTCAAAGCACAACAGTGCTAGCATCTGACATCTCCACCCTCTTGTTTGATTGGTACCTGTGGGAACTGTCAAACGTTTGCATCTTGTACACAGAGCATGCAAAATTAACTTCATTCTGTTTTGTTTGGCAGAGTCAGATCAAACCATCTGCAAGTCACCTCCCTTGCCTTTCTGGACCATCCACAGCAGAGCCTGGGAAGAATTTCTGCCTGCGATTCTCAGAGGTATCTAGTCAGTTCCCAGAGCTAAGTTCTTGGTGAAGATGTGCCAGGCATCTCCCAAAGGAATTTGTTGCCTCTTATGGTGTACTGGAGCTGGGATTCAGAGACTTTTTTTGCTAGATTGTGTAGTAACTCCCAGCATAGAAGAGCATGAACTTCCGTCAGCACAGATTGTCATAAACCGAAGGACAAAATCCACAGACTGGGAACTGTGCTAGAGAGCTATCGCCAAGTCTATAGAGTTTCAAGTGTCAGTGTGTGACAGATCCTAAATATTGAATATAAACATTAGTATTTACACTTGGAGGTTGGAAATAGACTCCTTCAAAGGGAAAGCCACAGGTGGCTTGGGTAAGGTGTAGCAACTATTCCTGTAAGACCTGGAATAGTGTGAAGGACAACTTTGGCAGGATCTGTTCAAAACCTGTTTTGTCTAGTTTTCCTTCTTTGTTTTTTTTTTCTTTTCTTTCAAGGAGTGGGCAGACAGTCTGTGGTAGTTTTTTGCTGCTTTTGAACAATGCACACTGCAGCAGGAACTCAAGCATAAGACAAAGACTGTTTTTAAAATGGTTAGGCTTTACTGCCTGGTGATATTTTTTCAAAGTACATTTACTGAAGATTTATGTAAAATCTATCTTTTGTCTACTTAAAATATATCAAATGGATGTACAGGGCAAAATTTAATGCATATGGTTTTTCATTATTTTAAATCATTTGCAATATAAATGATTTACTACGACATCAGACGTTTGTTCTTTGGCTGTCCACCATAAATCGAGGCCCACCCAAATTTCCAGTCTTAGCTATATCTCTGCATTTCTCCGCCCTCCCCCCCCCCCCCCTTCAGTATCTGTAATCTCAGTTCTGTGATTTTTCATGTAAATGACTTTCAACAAGGAAAGGAAGAGAACACATAATTTGCCTTAATACAGGTAATTTTGAAAGAGGAGCAAGACCTTTACATGAGAAATAGTTGACAGCTACGGAAAGGGGTGAACTAATGCTCATAGAACAGAAAGTCATTCTTGATGAGAGTGGCGAGAGCTACTGATCAACCAGATGTGACCAAATGGACTTTTTGTGCAGTTGAAACTGCCAGAGGTGATAGACTTCTATCCTTCTCTTTCTGAATTTTTTCATGTCTTTTAGTGCCCTTACATTTATAATGCAATTAATCCAACTCCGGCCAGTTAATACTGAGGTATTAGGGTAAGCCAGGTTCCCCAAGGTCATTCTGAAAGTCCACAGTGAAAAACTGGTGACACCTGACACCCAGAATTGTGCTTTCATGACAGACTTTCTCCTAACAGCTATAAAAATCCTGAAACACTCAGACTTTTTGAAAGACCTTGTAGAAAACTGCATTCATCATCATGTTTGCCGGTTGTCTTATGACAGTTAATGGGATACAGACCTTTGGACCCATCAATAGCCTCTATTTGAAGCCTTCCCAGCTTAGTAGTTACTGAAAATTGTTGCTACCCAATAGCTCTTCAGTGGCCTACACTACAAGAGTTAAACACCTGAACTCAGCCCAGTTTCTCTTCCATGGATGTCATCTCAAAACCTACTAGGTCAACAGACTCTGCTGAGACTCTAATTTCTACTCATGAAATTGAAAGACAGTTAAGTCTGAACCAAACATGGTATTTTTGCAAACTTCCTGCACCCACACCACATATCTCAGTCTTGAAACAACTCCCTTCCTGCTCTGTCAAAGGACTTCACTGTTTTCACAATTTCATGCATTATTGCTCATGCATGTAGTTTTAAGAATACATCCCAAACTTGACCTGCCTAAAGATTTGTAGCAGTTCTGAGCAATATCATAATCTACAGCAACATCCTAAGGGGAATCTTACTTCTGACATCCAGGCTCTCTGTCCAATCCTATAGCTACAAGTGTGTCTGACTGCCCATTTATCTCTATTTGCTGTCTTTCCCACAGTGATAGTCCTAAATCAAACAGCAGCACTGCCAACAATCTTAACCCTGAAATCAGAGCAGGGTTAGATGATGTGATGGGCCTGCATGTGCTTGCCTTCATTCTAGCTTCCAGTGGCTCTACCACGATGCGAAATCCACCAACTGCGAAAATCTCAGTGTACTTCTGATTTATGTGCAAAAGCGCAGAGGAGAGCAGAAGCTTTTAGTATCTTGGGAAGTAGTTAGGAATTAAGGCCAAAGAAAGGACAGTCACCTCAATTACATCCTAAAAAAAGAAAACTTAAGTGAAAGTCCTGGCTCCTGAACTGTTTCTGGGCTGGCAGATGTTCACAGTTCTCTTGGCAGATACTGTAGAAAGCTAATGGGCCCATTTAGATCCCCTCCCTTACACAATGGCATCGGTTTTACAATTTTGAGGGAGGCCTGTTGCGGTTGTGATATTTCAGCATTTTTCCTGAAATGAAATTAGGGAATGCATTTCATATTTTAAGATCTCTGATGATTTCGTCAGGAATCTCCACTGAACCCAGCACTTCATTCCAGATGTGCCTGAGGGAAGAAAAACCTCATGCGAAGTGCAAGGCTGACACCTGGAGGGAACTGCGGAGATGCAGCTAGGGGAGTCTGGAGGAGTTAGGGATTCTGCAACACACAGCTTGGGTTAGTAAAGCTCAGATGGGGTGGCAAGATCCCAGGTTTTGGAACTGCTCTTTTCTAGTGAAGGGGTGCTTTAGATATTCTTCCCTCTCCCCTTTTCCAACAATAAAGAAAAATCCAGATTTCTATTTCAGATTTTCCCATGTTTATTTTTGGAAGTGGAGAAGAACATAGAAGCAAACTCCGTGTCATCTAGTTATTCACTTCTTCCATGTTCAGGAATATTTGGATCAAAACTTATCTTGCTCAATAGCTGCTACAAATAATGCAAGGCTATTTTTTCAGTTGGTTAGTCTAATGTATTTGAATTGCTGCGTATCAGTCTTCCTGCTGCTTTACCATTTGTGTCACTCTGTGCTGTGAGTTTCTGGAGTACAGACTTGCAGGGCAATTCCTACTGTCAAAGCTGCAGCTGGAAGATTTGGCATTAGGTAGAGCTTGTTCTTCTCATGTCTGGCTCTGCCAGCACCCATGGCAAGGCTTTTCTTGAAGCTGATCCTAATCAAGGAATGTAAGGCAGCTTCTGGGACAAAGTCTTCATGCTTTTGGAAGTTTGCTTTCCAGCCTGGCAATCACCCATTCATAGCACTTATTCAAACCTTTTCTGTAATCTCTCTTCTCTGCCAGGAATTGTCTCAGTATTTGTGAATACTGTTTTTGCTTGAACTAATTTTAGGATATGTTAACAACAGAGTTATTTACTGTGCTGGCATTACCATACACTTAGTATCTCACAAACCCAAAGATTATATGTCCATTACATCTCCTTAATTCTCTTTGTCATTGCCAGTGTGGTTCCAATCATCATAAACTTTGCTTAGCAGTGAGTAGTTTTTATGGAAATTAAAAAAAACCCCACCAACAAAAAACCCAACAACCAACAGTTATTGTCAAAACTCTTATATGCAGTTCTACTAATCCACAAGCAGTACACCTCCCCAAGTCTTCATATGTCTTCACTGGTGTACCTCAATCCTGATTGACTGCATATCTTTCCCTTTGAGCCTTCAGACTCCTAAAATTTCACCAACATTCAGTTCATCCTGATGAGCAGACTACTCCATACATTCCCCACCCAGACCAGCTTAATGGGTGAGCCATAAAAATACTTTCTCTGGTCTGGGAAGTAGAAGAGAGGCATATTGCCAACTTCAGTAGCAGCACAAGACATATGGTGCGCTGGAGGTGCTTCTTTTCAGCCCAGAGACCCGAGAAGTCTAATGCCATCTCCGTGGCTACTGTTTCTCCAGCGCTTCTCATTAACTGTGGCATGACTCTAAAGAGGCAGTTAACATCTTTCCCCCTCCTCCACCCCAACAATATTGCCAACGCTGGATTGTCAGTTATGCTGAATTATACTGGATCACTTGTGGTTATTCAGTGATGTAGACAAATACCAATTCAAGATCAAGGGTGAACCCTGGCCACTAAACTTGTTTCACTTGTGACTCATTCCAGACTTAAAACCTGGTTCTTGCTGACATTTTATTAACCCAATTTGTCATCCTCCTAACCCCCATTATCCAACCCAGGCAGATTATTTACTTTGAAAGATGTGTAGATAGCTTCCATGCGAATCATAAGTAGATCCAGGTGCCATAGCTAGATTCCACAGGGAGCTATAATCATAACATACATGTGCTGGTAAAGTAACTTCTATCCTAGATACTTTGAAACTCAGCGACATTCTCCCTGTTTAGATATTGTCTGGACTCTCATTCCTGCAAATAAGCCTGGCACCAATATGGTAAAATGCCTAAGTACATACCTTCAGGCCTGTGCGTGGTCCCAAAGAGATCAGCAAAGGTAAATTTAAGCATATACTTCAGCACATGCTAAAATGTACTCTTGCTTTGGAGTCAGAATCAGTGACTACCCCCTCCTAAGCAACTCCCTTTGAATTTTTGCATTTATCCCAAAATAAAGCATTCTAGTCAAGAATTAGCTTGCTGCCTTCCAGAGAATTCGTCATTTCCAGTTTGCAAGCTTGAGAGGAGAAATCCAGGAAGCATCAATAAATCCACTTTGACAGCAGAGTAAAGAGCTGCAAAAGGAGTAACCTGTCAGGGTAATGTGACTTAATTTCTCAGAGAAAGATCCTTTTTATAGATGAAATAAAAATGCCAGCAAAGTCAAATAGCAGGAAGTGTCACACTTGATTGTCTCTCAGTAGGACAAAAAAAATAAATAAAAAGAAGGCAAGGTAAATGACATGGTTTTACATTTAGCAAGGGAAGTAATAACATACACTGAGAATAACAACATATAGTGAGAATCTATGCACAGCAACCTGAGTATGACAAAGATATGTGTTCCCACATAAACATTCATTTAATCTACACATTTTTACTTAGACAAAACGAAGGTTATGTGCCAGGGAGTTTAAAGATTTGGTGAGATTCACAGATTGGACATGAGGGGGCAGTCTTACCTGCAGTTTATTGATGGCAAAACACTGCTGTGTAATATCGAGGCAGGGTCATCACAGGCAGTTTGGTTTGGCCTCCCAAGTTGCAATGTCAAGATCTGGAGCTTTGCCCCTTTCTAAACAAGGGACCGATCCAGGCTTTTCAGATTTCCGTATTCAAAGGGTGAGCACTGTCCCTTTAAATAAGCGCAAAAATCTCAGTCCAAATGGGGAATGAAGCCCAGGCTACCAACAGTTATGAAACCTCCCTTTTAGAGCTTGCAGGCTTAGGGGCTGCTGCTACACTCCGAGGTTAATAATCAGTTTTAATATTCACTTAGGGGGCTGTAAAAAAAGAATGAAAATTTCGTAATTTGAAAATGGACTTGATTGGCAGCTTTATTATCTCTGTAAGGTGCGTGGCATTCCACACAATCAAGTCATTTTTTTAAATAATCTCACTGCTTAAGTCTTACACGCTGCTAATTACATTTTAATAAGTCTCTTTAAAATCTTTCCATATTTTTTAATATCCTAATATTAGATAAGTGATTGCTGGGGACACTGGAGGGCACTGAAGTTTATAGAAAGAGGAACACCATAATGAAGCTTTATTGGGATGGCATCACCAAACAATTGCTGTGATAGCAACACTCCCAAGCTTGGAAAAGTGCCAGACATTCCCCCCCTGGAACTGACTCAGACACTAGCCTCTCTGGCTCAGGACTGATGCAGAAAATGGATGCTTTCTGGCTCATAAAATGGCCTCTTTCCGGCTTGGAAATGACTGAGGAACTGTCCACTTTTGATTTGGAAAGGACTTGGGAACTCGTCTTTCTCCATTGAACAATGACTTCGAAACACACCTTTTTTTTTTGTTTTGTTTTGCTTGATTCTGGCTTGAAACTATAGAAGTCTTTTTTAAAATTTGGCCAGGACCAGACAGAAAGAAGAAAGGGTTTTTTACCAGCTCTATACAATAGCAGAGGTTGTGAAAGGCTTCAATGGGAATTAGAAAGCCAAGGCTGCAAGAAGAGTAGATTAACTTTCCATCTCAAAGATCAAACCCAGTTAAGATGAGAGAGTATTTCAAAAAAATGTACTATGGTATAGGGTTATTGGGTGTCTATATCTCACATGGGGGGGCATGGAGCATTATCTGAGAATACCAATAGCAATCCAGACTTAATCACTCTAAAATTAAAAAACAAACAAACCAACCACCAAAAAACTCAAAGGACATGGGACTGAACTGACAAACTCCAGATTCAAGCACCCCGAACTACAGAGAATTTCAAACTCAGATTCAAACTGGATCCTCCATGTGCATCCACAGCGTCAGCTATTGCAGCAGTTACAAGCCAGTGGTGCAAGAAGGTGCCCCACAACATTTCATGCGCAGAGTCCAACATTTGCTGTTGGAAGTTTGCCTTTAGATTCAGTGCTGTACTCCCTATGTATTTCAGTTGTGTTTCTCCAAATTATGACTGTTGGGCAACTATTGTCACTTTCAGTGTAATTTAACAGCATCATCCATGTGGCGGGGAGGCGGGGGAAGGAAAAATGTAATCCCAAATTAGCATGTAACTGGCTTCTAGGGAACTTGACTGGGATAAAGGGACTTTTTTTTTTTTAGCCAAAACAGAATGGCAATGCCAAATTTTACATTATATTGCATTTTGTCCTCTGCAATTCGTGTATTGGGACCCGAGATCAGAAAGTTATTTTGAGAACAATAGTGACTTTAACGTATTGCCTGCTCTTATATGTTTTTTTTCCCCCAAGTCTCATCTTCTGAAATCATACTATAATAAATCACAATGTCAGCTTTGGTTTTAAAAAAAAAAATCAAGCTTCTAGCAGTTCACTATTAGTAAAGAAAACCAGAAAAAATGTTATATCTTCTTAAAGATTCAAAACCTAGGAAACAAATACAGAGAATCCATAACTGATCTTTTTCTCCTTTCAAGTCTCATAATATTTAAGTAAAGTTGTTTTTTTGAACCCAACTCTGAGTTTTAATACTTGAAATGAGCAATACTGATATAAACATCTTGCATTAGTTTGTTTGAAAGTGAGCCATTTTCTGACTAACTGAAGATCTGTTCGTCTACCCATGTGTTGTTTCTTCTGTACATCATCAGAGAATCCTTGGACTCGGTCCATTGTATCCTTAGGTCTGATCTTATTGCCACTGAAATCCAAAGGAGTTCTGCCACTGACTACTTGTTAAAAATGGATCAAGCCCAATTTTACCATATAGTATAAGAATAGTTTGCCTATTCATACCATATTTCTTATTACTAGTTGTTTATCTTTCTGGTTTTAAGGTGTATGAGATGCCACTGTAAAGAAACCAATGTCTCTGACATTAGCAATGAGATAGAAAAAAGAGTTGTCAGTTTACAAAATTTCCTGTCTTCCTCTCTTCTTCTCCCC
>WAAD01028929.1:320192-361648 GCA_013389945.1 Fregata magnificens | reverse complement strand
CCCCGAAAATAAGAGCAGAAGGTCTTGTTTCGCACTGACAGGCTGGGAGGCACATGTTCAGCGAACTTCTGCACAGGAAGTAAATGTCCAGGTCATATTTATCCCTTTTCATGTGGTTCTTTTAATCCCCCAGATTGGGTTTCAGAAGAGTTTTACAGTTTCAGTTTTACAAAGCAAACCTTCCTTTAATGTTGGCATTTTAAAGAAAAAGCTTCAGTCAAAACATGTGTGTTTTACATCAGCCAGATGTGACGTTTGGGAGAGCAGGCCACAATGTGGCAGCCAGCTCCGCTACAAGAGCTGGCTGGGTAAGCGTTGGACGTTGAATAGGAGCTACTGGTCCCAGGTTGGGAGTCAGCCTCCTGGCTCTCTCACCCAGTGAAAAAAAAAAAAAAAAAAATTTTAAAAGTGCCTAAGCAAATTAAATATCAGAGCATGGACAGCATTACTATGACTTGTATCCTAGTAGCCCACAAGGCCACATTAGAGAGCACAGCCCTACTGTGCACAGACCTGTACACCTAAAAAAATGTTCTTGCCTAAAAACAGTTAAGCTAAAGCGAAGCAAGAGGTGTTAAAAGCAGCAGAGGCACACCAACATGTCCAGCACTACACCAGCAGCCAGTGGCTACTCCAAAAATAAAACCTGTCTCTGTGTAACTTCCCTTGAACATCACTGTCCCTATAACCTGCTGTTTCCAGGACCTCATTTTTTGTCATTTTAACTGAAAAATAAACAATCAATCAAACACAGTAGGAAATCTCTTACCTTTCCCCAGGGCTTACCAGAAGGCCATGCTGGCTGGGGCAGGTCCTGTTTTCAGCTGTCCTCTCTAAATTGGGGCCAGCTGTGACAGGGTGGGGGCTTTTCTGCTACCTTCAAAAGCCCTTCCTGGCAGTATTACCTCAGGATGGCTAGAGTTTACACCAGAGATATGGTTTTTCAGTAGCTAGTGCTGTGTCTGCTGGGTCAGGGCCTATGTCTGTGTGAGGTGGAGGTGCCTGTTTGGGGGGGGCCCTAGGTAGCCACTGTTTTCCCTCTATTTTTGCCAGTCTAGCAGGTAGCTGCTAGTGCCACAGCACAAGCAAGCACCTGTCTCCTGCTATGGGTGCCTTGCCTTGTTGTCTGTGCAGCAGTACCTGGTCTTGCTATCTACATTGTGCTATGGTGGTACCTCAGTAAGTTGGGAATGGGGCACCCTCTCCCCCGGCCACCATTTTGTGACTGTCAGAGCCTCCTGAGTGATGCCTCAGGGATTGTTGCTGCTCTGGGCTGGGGCAGTTAAAGAAGAGCTGAGGCAGAACTGAGAAATCCTAGGCCTGAAAAACTAATCTCATCAGTGTGTGTGGCCTCCAGACCCCTCAGACAATGAGTGTCTTGCACCCTGTGTGCCGTCACCTCACAGGTCTCCGTTTCACCTTTCCTTGGGTGGAAGGCCCATGAGGGAGTACCTTCTGGAGACAACCCGTGGAAGGCTTACCACAGTCTCATTTTGGGACAGCCTGAGGAGAGACTTCTTCCAGAAACACCAGTGCTAGTGTCATACCACACCTGATGACATCTGGGACAGACTTAGGCAGGTTCAGCTGCTGCCAAGGACCTGCCTGTGTGGCACAGGCAGCCATTGGGGTATCCTGCGGAAGCAGCTCTGTCCCTCTGCTCCTGCATCAGCAACGGGTGAGTATCTGCTCAATTTCCAAAAAACACATCCTCACTTAAGCACCTTTTTTTGATCAGTAAGCTGCAGGGACAGCTTTTGAATCCTCTGAAATAACAGCTGTGGTCTCTTGAGTTGACACCATTAATTTTTTCCTTTAAGTTTTGTGTCAATCCAAGGTCACTGGCCTCCAGGCCTGGGCTCTCCATTGATCTCCTTGAGTGATATAAATAGGTTTTCAACACAGTTGCCTGCTTTCCTGACTGTAGCTAGGTATAGATTTTGTCTTTACTGTGGCTAAATGGTATGGTCAGATGGCTTGCAGTAAATTTGGCAGGGGGTTAATTTAATGTCCTGGAGTCTGTGTGACTGGATGGAGTTAGGCTGGAATATGTTGTTTCTCTGGAGTGAATCTGAAGTAGGTATATATTATAAGCTATTTTGTACAATATATCTCTTTATAATATGCTTGAGAAGAGCCTATAAGACTGGCTTATTCCTTTATGAGGAGCTGGGTTGAGCAGGATGGTGTTTGGGCATTGGGATTACCTGGATGGTGTACTGGGCTGGAACAACTGGCTGCCTCTTCCTGGGAGCATAAAGACAAGGAAACCTGGGCAAATTATATGCTTTGACTGGATTAGTATAAGCTTTTTGGACTGACCATACCACAGCTGAAGTGTCTTTTAGAGGGTTTAGCAGGTACTTTATTTGGTGGAAACAGATTTTGCTCTGAGTTGGTTGGATTTGTGTAAGCATGCTACAATTTCTTACTCAACCCATATGCCTGCATTTCTCTTTGGCTGGTAAGTGTCTTGCTAGGTAACACAAAGAAATAAATATAAACATATGCAGTTGTGTTTTTTCTTTTGAAGTGCGTGAGTATCGAGAACCTGATTGTTATTTATCCTTGGCTGTTCCTCTTATCCCCACTCCAGGTTTTTTCATCTTGTTAATTGACATTGTTGCTATCAGGTTCTGCCTAGCATTTTTTAAGGCTCTCTGACAGAAGTTAAACTTGAGCTGATACAAGCGGCAGGGCTTTGTGAAGCTATTTTATGGAAGTACTGATTACCATCAGTTTCCTCTGATATCACTTGTATGTATAGCTCTTTACCATCTCTGTAATTTGGTCTTGAAAATAAGGAACAGCAGCCTAAACTTTTTCCCGACATCATCCCGTTAAAGCTAGAGCATTCACTATGGATGACTGGATTAACGTCTGACCAAATTCTTGGCAGAAAACTACTCTATCAGGTGAAAGAAACAAAACCAAAAATGTTATGACAGGAAATAGCCTAATGCACAACAAACATTGACGCCCCTTTCAGACCACTTGCTCCTTATGCAGTAGGAAGATGGCCACAGTGTGACTGACCAATGTAGGAAGAAGGGAAGGTGGCTTTCCCTTATGCCTTCAGATCACAAAATTCATATGACTAGGAGGAACGTCCAATGGATGTGGCAGAAATTTAGGAAATAAAGGATTAGTCCTGACTTTACCATGTATTCTTGTATGTGACTGGGTCCATTTCATTCAATTTGCCATTTGCCTTGCTTTCCTGTGCAACAATCCTGCGATGCAGAGAGGTAATAGAAAAAAAAAAAAATCCATCAGTAGCTGTGAGGCACTCGGCTGCTGTGGTCAGATAAGTACCACAGTGAAGGAAACTCCTCTAAGTATCTATTAAGGACAGCACTTCACAGGGCTATTGCCCCTTCTATCCAAGGTGCATGAAGCATTCCATCAATGCTACTCATACTCCTTCAATACCCCTGAGAAGCAACGCATTATAAATCCCATTTTACAGATGGGCGAACTGACTTTTCCCCAAGTCCCAGAGTGGTTCAGTGACAGAGCTGGGAATTGAACCATTAGACATTTTCCTCCTCATGACAGCTCTGTACAATCCCAGGACTCATTTATTTTCCCTATTAAAAAAGAAGTAAACAAGTATTTTCTTTCTGAGACCCGCTGAGAATGGGGGATTGGGGAAAAAATGGAAGTAAAATTAAAAATAAAATGACATAAGTCCCCACTGGCCCCGAGTTGTCCAGTCTCCTTTACATTCACACTTCTCTTTGTTATGTTTCCTTGAAGTTGAACCTCCCTAGAGAAGGGAACCTCAGAGTTTCTGGTGCTGGAGAAGAAATGCTTCAAGAAAAAGAAAAATAATTGCAGCTGCAATGTTAAAAATAAGAAGCTAATCAAAGGCAGTCCATGTGGGCGCCACTTTCATCTCTCATCTTCAAAGAGGTGCAAACAAACATTGTCGGCGTGCCAAGCAGCAGCCTCAGCGACTGATGATCCCATTACTCCTCCAGCGTCCACCCTCCCCTTCCATGCTGCTGAGCCTGTAGGCATGGGACTCCAGGATCACTGCCAAGGTGGGAACCTCTAGTCACCAGAGGGGAAGCCACATATGGAATTCCTCTGTGGATCCAAATTATTTCATAACAAACATACTTGTGCCCTATAGATCATTCCTTGTACTATTGCCTTTAGAGCCTTTCTAGTAACAATAATAGCATCTCTCATTCCCTAAGATGCTGAAAAGCCTCTAGATCAGAGGTTTTGTTCTGGTGTTTTGCAGGGTTTTGTTTTCCAAAGATTTGGTTATTTTAAAAAATAATATCCAGGCTCTGATGAAATCCAGATGTACTTAATGCGGTAGAAGAGTGTGGGTTAGTAGTTAAAGTGGTGGCACTTGGGGAATTTGCAGTACTGGTTCTTCTCCCAACACTTTCAAGAACTTGTCTTGACATCAATGCAGCTAATGTATTTGTGCCTCAGTTTACCTGAGTTTACTTGCCTTGATGTAAGCCTGGCTGTTCCTGCATGCCCTAATGCAGTCCATGTAATAATAAGCTAACTACCTCTGAACAAGCCAGTTAAAGTACAAAAATCAACATATAGTGTGATGCTCTGCCTGGGTTAATACAACTTACTTCATGACAGAGTAATCTTTAAGTCTAGTAATACTGCTACATTGCTCCTACTTGCAGAATGAGAGCATTCAAAGAAGACTTGGGTCTCTGTATATGTATCATATGGTGCAACATAGGGTAATCTACCTCAAGTTAAGAGGCCAAAGGATAAATAAGGTAAGGGAACTGAACTCTTCCCCAATACTGGGATTTTCAGTGGATGAGTGAGAGTGAGAAAAGATAATTTGTTATGTTTATATTGCCCTGCCTTGTTCAGAGCACGAGTGAAAAATTAGTCATGGATACTGACCTCCTATGGAGAGAATCCTATGGGATAAGGATGTAAGAGACCCATTCAACTCCTGGGCTCTGCCACTGCTCTTGTGAGAACTCTTAGGCTACTTCACCAGCTGCAAACCCCTGATGTTTTAGATAAATGATTTTGAAAGCCATAGATTAAAAGAACTAGGTATTATTTCTTGGAACTAAACTGCATCTTGATGCTGCAAGAATCTTGGCAGAGAAGATGCCTTTACCACCTTGTACCTGTCTGGGGCTTTCCTGCTCTGTTAACCTCATGAGCAGCATTACGGTAGCTGCAAGAACAGTTCACTGGTGCGGTCATCCACCCACATAAGCTCTGTGGGGCCTGCCCTGTGTTCACAAGGAAGGACTGGGAGATGGAGGGGAGGGAGTAGAATTGGATCCAGTTCATCATAATGAAGAAAGCCTGTCCCAGCCAGGGAAGGATTCAATTAGGAGGCCGGAGGAATATGGATGATACAGGGAGGGCACCAGGACATCTGGGGCTGCCACTGCTAGCAAGAATAAAGGTGCTTTGCATAAGAACAGGATGCAGTCATAAGGGAAGAGAAATCTGCTCCCAAGTAGCACTGATTCCCCCTCCCCTCTACAGTGCACAACAAGGTACAGATTAGACCATTACACCCAGGGGAAGCCACAGAGTCGCACTCTCTTTTTCATGGACAGTAGCAGGAAATCGGTGGATTGGAACCAAATGAGAAGCCTGACTCAAAACAGATGTGACCCCAGGGAGATCAGAAATGCAGAGATGTTTTTGCTTTGACATATCCGCCAGTGTTGAGGGTGGGGGAAGGCAGAGGGTGGCAGCAGCCGATTAGATGCTGCTGGATTATATCATGCTGGTAACAGGCCAGCTGGGTTTCAACACAAAAAATTATAGGAGACCATTCTACTGCTACATAGTCAAAACCATGAATGTATCCCAAATTTTAGCTGGCTCATCACCTGCTTCTGCAGCAGGACTTTAATCTGGGACCTTCACAGCCACACTCCTTGAATTGATCACAAGAGAAGCTGTAGCCTACAGATGTGGTTAAGCCCTGCTGACCAAAGGTACCCTCTATTTCCATTCAGCCTCCTTCATAAAATAACTTGAGTCTGTTTGGATGGGGAAACAGAGGAAAATTAAATCATAGAAATAGGGTGACATGTGCTGTGAAGTCCATTTTAAGTACCAACACGAAAAACACCACTTTGTGTGGCTGGATTTTAGCTTAGCTCTTCTGTGTTTAATTCTGACCCCTTGCTTAATGGTAAGTTATTTTCAAACTTCAGGAGACAGTGATGAGTGTAGAATTGAACTGGGTGGACATTTTGCTTAAAGACCCAGCTGTGGAGCCCTATGATTAGGTGAGATTTTTTTTTTACTTGCATGAGTCGAAGACAAGTTCTGACATCAATAGTCTCCAAAAGAAGTCTGAAATTCTATCACTGTAAAGGCTCTGAAGTCAAGTCAGTACAAAGTAATCCAATGTATTCATTAATTTTCAGATGTCATGATTATAAAAGCCTGATGCGTGAGTTTTTTGCTTATTTGATTCTGGTAATAATGAAAAGAAATTATGGGAAATCAGTTTCTACCCTGGTGCTCTCGCTCTGTCTCTTCCTTCATCCTCTCTGTCTAAACAAGGAGTCCAGAATTAACTTCAGTTAGCATTAAATTCTTTCAGAGGCCTTGAAGACACTGATCAGTGTGTCCTTTATTTTGTGCCAGGCCACAAGACATTTGTCACAGAAAGGCAAAATCCCTTTTCTTCCCTGCTTCTGCCTTAGATGGAACAGTTAGTTGGTGAATTACCCTGGGTGAGGAAGAGCCTGCAGGAGATCAGTGTGTTTCACAAGGAACCACTAAGTCATGGAGGCCTACTCTTGGTCCAGTACCAGCACAGACTGTTGCTCCTTAGGGGACTGCCTACCCTTATGCAAATACTATTGTCAGATTTCATCTGTTAATTATGAATATTCCTGTGGGTGAAGCTGTTGCTCTTCTACTATTCTTAGGGAGCCTGCACCTAGTCAGTGTCCGCTGAAATCCATCACTGTTTTTCTGCTGACTTCTGTAGACTTTGGGACAGGAGGTTTCTGCTTAGCCTAGCAAATAATTCTGTCTTGTTATATCTGCCCCACCAGCTGGAGGGGCTGGCAAATCAAGAAGGGCTTATCAGTAAGAGCAGGAAGAAGCCAAATCCTTTCTTGTTTTGTGCCATCTAAACACCAGGCATCTGAAGGACAAATGCTCCACTGTTTTGACTGGGTAGAGTTTTGCACTCTCTTAGCATGGGTGTAAACATGAAGTGTAGGGGGAGGAATTGGGCAGACTGGAATTGGGTGAACTGGGAAGAAGCCTGTGTCTGCCTGCAGAATGTCTCTGGCATCAGAATGAACCTAGGCATCATCCAGGAGGAGTATGAGATACAGTGAATATGGACCTAATGATAGAACAGGAGCATGTTGCTGGAGACCCTGTCAGCACTCTCATGCTTTACAACTATATCTGACCCCTCCCGGGGATGGAGGGTGAGTTTCTGGTTTACATTAGCCCAGATGAGATGCAGTGTTGACAGGGCTCAGCAAGGTTTGCAGTGGAGTTTTGTTAGCTGGCCACCCCAAGCAGTAACAGAGCCATGCATGAGGGAGTGTTGCCAACTGGGTACCTTATAAAGCAGGCCGAGGGTGCGGCTTCTCGAATGATGGAGCAGAACCACCTCCTCCCCCTTTCCCAGACACTTCAATGCTCATAGCCCACAAAACCAAAATAGCTGTCAAAGAACAAGCTGGATTTCATTTTGCTAGTGGTCGTGTCTGCATGGTGTTTCATTCCCCAGTGTGAAGGGCAGAAAGTTCCCAGTTTGTTGTCTCAGTCCCAAAAGGAATGAGTTTATAGGCATAAGAGTCACAGAAATTCCTATTTGCAACAGAGAATACTGTCCCAGTGCATCAGTGAGACAGTAGGAAGCGGTGCAGACTTGTAAAGACTGTTTCCTTGGAGAGGGTGGTCTCTGAAAACGTGTATTCCACATTATTTGCTCACCCTGCAGAATCCTTGATAAGGATTACCTCTGAAGGTAAGCAAGTTTCTCCAGGCTGGATCTACTTGTTTCCTTGTTAAGTCACAGATGAAAATGGAAATAGGGGATGTTTCTGAAATCAGTGTCTTTCAGGCCTGAGGAGGAACAGGGTCTGAAGTTGAGAGAAGACTAAATAATCTGCAAAGCAGTGCACTAAAGAGAGAGAAAACATTTTACTTCCCTGAAGAAAATGAAAATTGGCTCCTCAGTGAGGCACTTTCCAACCAGTTTGCATAACGCTTGCTTGGAAAATAAACAGAATTGACCAACTTGTGATTTATGACAACTTCCCTTGGCATGTGCTCTTGTCTGTTTGCACCACTGCTATGGCAGCAAAGGAACTATTTATTTGCCCAGCTACCTCGCCACATCCTGGCCTTCCATTGGAGACAAAGGGGGGCCTGATTCAAAATGGCAAGGAAAGCTACTTAGCACTCAGGCAATTGGAGGTCAAATGTCATCTTTTCCTATTCTTCTGCCTCTTGCACATTATCATTTCAGACTGAGAAGGAAAAGCTGTGCAGAATCACTCTTTACATTTAGAAAGCTGCGTTTATCTGAGGGTCTTAAGGGCTTCATAAAGCACAACCTCACACCATTGTTTATCCATAGATAGTGTGCAAAAGTATAGTGTCATGGACTTGGTCTGAAGAATTTACAGTCTAAAAAGCCAAATTTTAGTATCTATTAATATGAGGTGTTAGTCATCAGTTACATTAAAAGTCCACATGCTAGAGTACAGGTTTCTGACTAAATTGGCATGATAGCCTACTGTGCCTGTTTGGACAAGGACCATGGCAAAGCTTAATTGGATCCTCCATGCTCAACCTGGTTTTGAGATGTTCCTAGCAGCTTTCCTGAAGGTCCCTGTCTCTTTCATAGTAGTAAGGGAAGCTTAAGGTTTTCCACTGCTTTTTCATGCCCCTATTCCACCCTCATAGTTGTGCCCCCAGAACGTTTGTGGGACTACTAGGTAGGCCAATTCAGTTATCTAAGCTGAAGTAAACCCATTTTGGGGAAAAGGGTTATTTCTGATGAGTCTGTTGATGCGGTTTACTGTGTGGTCTCATAAGTAGTGTTTTGGCAAAATTGAGGCAGCAGTAGAAGGCATTTGATGAGCTATGTGACCATTGTGTCGTGGCCACAATATATTCAGTAAAACTGCGTTCGTGATGTCAGCAAGCTGTAGACAGTGAGGAGTATATCTGAAGTAGCCCATGATAACTCAGAATAAGTCTGTGAGCAGAATGAGCAACTGCACAGTGAGATGGGAATTCTGTAAAAGAATCAAAAGGGCCAAGACCAGATTTTCAAGAACAGGCAAGTGAATTAATGTAGCCTGCATATCGGTTGCATTTATGTGTGAGATTATCTAATTAGTGTATAAATGCATCTTCTTGATGTGTTCCAGCCAGTGGGTAAGGGTTAGAGATTCTGTGTCTAGTGTTGTGTTGCAATGGGTTGATTATGAAATAATTATCTCAACAGATATATATAGTGAGGTCCTACTGTTCTTAGAGGCTAGATAGATGCCTCCTAAGAGTTTTCACTGAGAATTCAAGCCTTCTTTTTGTCAAATGTAAGCTATGCATTCAGTATAAAGCAATATGTGGATGTTTAGTGAAAGGTCAGTGTATAGGGTACAACTGCTTTGAGATGAGATCCCAGCAGGTCTGGCAAAAAACCAAAAGTTTTCCCTTCCAAGTCTGTGTTGTCTTGTTTTGCTGCTACAGTTATAAATGCAGTAAGCTTCAATAGCAATGTTGCTAGTGTTTACCTCAGGACTAACATATTCCTGGCTAGGTTACATCAATGTATATTTGTTCAGGATATATACCTTGGTCTTCTGTAGACCCCTTCCAACGTTTCCCTTTCTCTCTTTTCCCCTCTCCCTGCAACAAGTACCCACACACAGTGCCCTTAACAGGACTGTGGGTCATGCTTTCTGGATCCATAATCCTATCCTGCTCATTGTTTGCTTGGAGCTGCATAGATCTTTTTTTAATCTCTTCACATAAAGCTGTGGTGAAAGTTTCTGGGTTTCTCTGGCCCGTGTGGTCTCAGCATGATGGATTTTCTGTTTATGCACAGCCAGCCACTGTTAAATGAGCAACACAAACTCAAGAGAGTGAAAAAGGGTATAAGAAGCTGGAACTGATTTTAAGGGAGTAGATGGCGAGCTGCAAAGCCATGGAGTGTTCATTCTCCAAAACAAGGGGTCTCTTCCTTTTCTTTAATGTGAGATTGAAGAAAGACAGAGAGGGGTGTGACATGCTAAAGACTAAGACTGAAATTCAAGACTAGCTCTTGAATCCCTGTATACAAGCACACAATAGCTAATATGTGATAAAAGCGGGGTTTGCATATGTCCAGGAGCTTCAAGTTTTTTTGAGGCTTCATCTTTTTCAAAAACCTCATTCCTCTGAAATAATAGCTTACATTCAGTGGCTCTTATTTCATCCTTTGGAGTCAAACCCTTGCTCGGCTGTACTGAATTTACTTATGTGATCAGGCCTTTTATTATGGTTCTTGACTATTGGCATAAAGTCTTTGGGATCAAAATGAAGCAAGCCTTCCTTACCAGCAGTGGTCCATGTTCTCACATGAGCCAGGAATTGCTGTTCAAACAGTGATGATGAGATACCTGGGTTTTCCCTTCCATAATGTATTAACACCATGAATAGATTACTAGGAGCAAAAATTTCAGAGCAAATGGCTCTGTGGTTCCCAGCAGTTATTGCAGGCATGGATTTTAGAGTGGAATGGGTTAACTCAGAGATTCTGAGCTGTTTTTGACAGGCAGCCAGTGTGCTGGAATAATGGTGTCAAAAAGCAAGCTGAGTTGGGATGCTCCTTGAAATAGGCAGACCAGGCATCCTTGGGGAAGAGTTGATGATGGGGTCAGATAATTCACTCTTCATGTTAATTCTTCTCTTTGGAGCCAAGGAACAAGTCTGTTAAAATGTTTGCCCAATACTTTGGGGCCAGCAGTTATAATTACACTTATTCTAATACATATCCATGCACTTGGTGACTCACTGATGCAAATCTGTTTGACTACTTCCAGAAGGTTTTGCAGCAGAGGGTGGCAGAGGAGGAGACAATCTAATCTCTGGGTTTGAGCCCAAGGGTGAGATTTCTGCTCCTTTACATATCCTTGGAACTGTGATGGACTTCAGTGGGGAGCCTGGATTTTGCTTTTGGTTTAGCTGCGGCTCTTCAGCGAGACCTGACCGAAGTTCTTCACTGAGACAATGTAATTGGGACATAAGTGAATTCCAGTCAGTTCGGGAAACACATCCTTTCAGTTCCTGAAAACATGCTATTATTAATTAACGAGCACAAATACTAAGGGGGCCGCACGCCTTTCGTTCGTTGGTCTCAGACTTGTGTCTCTCCATTCGTCTCTTCTTGCTAAATTTTTCAGTGTTTTTAACATCAGACTGATGTTACGTATAATTACCAACTTTGCACCAAAATTATATTTGACATGGCTTGTGTGGGAAATTAGAGCATTTCAGAGACTACAAATTCACCTGGGAAGATGAGCCAGGCAAGACAAGGCAGCGCAGAGTGGAAGTAATTTGAATATTACATGTGCCCTCCTGAAAATGCCAAAATCATTTAAATTGCTAGAAAGGATATTTTCCCTAATTAGCTGTGTGTGCTGGAGGGTTCATAATAATGCACTGGATGTGGAAGAATGGACTGGCAGAATAGAGGCTGCCTGTGCACCGCAGGGGGCAGTGAAGATCTGGTGGTAGGAAGAGTCCCCCCCCTTTCCTCTCTGAAAGCATAAAGATATTTATCATCCCTGCAGCCGTTTACAACGATACCTCTCTTTTTTAAATGTATAGAGAATATGCCCAGTTACCTGGTCATCCATAGTGTTAGCTACTGAGGGAAACCAAGAGTGTGCTAGCTGTGAGGCTGTGCTCCAAACCCAGATCCTTCGCTATTTGCTGTTTCAGGAGGATCTAACTGCCATAGCTCTGCTCCACCCTTAGGCACCACTGTGCTGGCTCTCTGACACTTCTTCAGCTTCACAGGGTCCCACAAATACAGTCTCCATTCCCCTCACTTTGCTCTTTACTCCCTGGGGCCCTGCTGGTATGTTCTCACTTCCTTCCACAATTACAGTGATAGCCCCAGTTAGGCCAAGCCAAGTCTGTCTTTTTTTTTTCCTCTCTAAATTGCCCTGATGACTGTAGACATTCTGGGGAGATGTATGCAGGGAGAGCAAGAGGCGGACACACTCTCACGGATCTTCTTTCTTCCTGACATCGATTGTTTAAGCACTAAACCATTCGCTGACTCTCGTGACTCTAAATGATGTGGGGCTTTTTCGAGGTTTTCCTCCCCACAGCTGTAGAAACCGCACTGGAGTGCTAGTCTCTCTAATGTGAGGGCTTCCACCTGTGACTATGGAGTGAGGCTGCTGCTGGTTCCATCTCCTTTTTTGCCATCACCATTCCTGTGGTTTCTGCTTAGTTACATATTCATTTTTATAATGCAATTATCATCTTGTGGGATAAAGGAGGGGAAGACACCCTAATTAGCTGCTTAAAGCACTTTAAAACTGCATGTGTCCATGTCTTTAAAGGAGACAGGACTGCAGAGTGGATCCTGTAACACTGTGCTGCATGTTTCCAGTGTTGAGCATTGCAGGTAACAGGATTGTACCCGTCTGATCCACTGCCATGGCAGTGATTTCGCATTTAACTGTCACAAGGTCTGGATCCCTGTTGCTTCCTTGCACCACAAGGTATCATTTGCACCCTAGCAAAGTGAATGTAAATCATTACCCTGTTGTGCAAGCAGGGAGTTTTGGCTTGGGAGCTTTTCAGAACTGCTTTATATGGAATGAACAATAACACGAATTTCAAGACAGGGTAGAAATGGGCTTTAAACTCTCCCACACCCATTTGCCTGTTAGGGATCCTGAAGCGCTGTAGTCCAGGTTCAGAGATACAGAGTCATCTTATTCCCAACAAAATTGGAATTAGGCGCCTACATTCCCCTGGGGATCTGACTCTTAACTGCATGGAAAGGCTGTTTTGTAACAGCAAGGAGGAACGTAAATATTGGCCAAGGATGCCAAAGCTAACACCTGCTTTTTGGGAAACTACCCTGGCGTCTTTAGTGTCCACAGAGTGGCTGGGCCCTGTGGTTAAGGTTTCAGCAGGGTCCTTGGCTTGGTTCCCTTAGCAAGATGAAGAGCCGAGTTGATTTGAGAACATTACTCCTGGATAGTTCATTGACTCCTTCACTTGCTTTTCGAGGACTGCAGACAGGAGTGATGCTTGTAGTCTTCCAAAGCACACATGCCCCAGTTTGTCAACATCACAAGCAAGTAGCCTTTTCCAGGTGATAACTTTCTTGGAGGTTCAGTACTAGGGCTCAGTATCGTTGCAGTTCCATGTGCCTGGTGGTGATGGCTACGTTCAGGAACAATGAAAGATGATGTGCCTGGGCAGGAAGGGAGGTAGCTCCAGGAAAACTTGAAAACCAAGAAGCATTGTTTTGTTTTAAATGCTGATGGTTTTGTATAACTTGGGCAACGGTTTACTATTCTTCCTGTACAGGAGAGGAGGGAAGTGGATGAGTAATCCACCCTGATGAATGACTTTCCTTTGCTCATAAAGTGATAGTTACACCCTTTGTCGGATCCATTTTCATACAGTCTGTGGTCTTGATATTACCTTATGTTGTCTTCCATATTCCTTTAATGCAACTTCATTTGCAGCTCAGGGTTTCAGGATTCCTCGGCGGGTTCCAAACTTTGGCGTGTGCTCTGGAAGCCATCATTGGCCATTCCACTGCTGTCTGCAGGACAGTAGGGAGGGTGTGCACCATTGGCATGTACGCCCCAGCTGTAGTACCAAAGCTGCCACTAAGAACCGCAGGTAATGCCCTCCAGGTAGATTCCATAACGCCTTCGCTATATAATGTAGCATCTCCCCTAGCTTGTTTGCTACAAGGAAGAATCCACTGTACAAAGAGCATCTGGAGATGGCAAGCATTTACTTTGTCCTCCTTATGCTAGCAGAGCTGCCCCTACTACCCAAGCAGATTGTCCAAGTTTTCTTCAAGCGCTTCTCCTCTCCAGCATGATTTCCGTAGTCTCTTTTCTTGGCACTAGATGGTGCCAAGAACCCTCGTGCAGTTGCAGTGAGTATGAGGCCTTTATTGCTTTGTACCTCAATGAGATGCCTCTGGCTTGGTACGCAGGCTTTTCAGGAACTGTTTCCCCCAGGGGCTGTTTCCCAGATCTGCCTCTCAATCAAGGAAGAGATTTATGAAGTGGAAGGATGTCACAGAGACAAGCTGGCATGAGGGGAGGGAGGGGAAGATTATCTTCTGGGCCGTGGGTTGTGGGCAGAATTTTCACAAGCTGTGCAATTCATAATTTTTTTTGCGGGATTTCCTTTTTTTCTTTCTGTTTTTCTTTAAACAGCATAATTTTTACTGAGAGGAAGGAGACTGCAAGGGCTATCCAAACAGGTGCACAATGAGCTCTTCTCTGCGCAGCTCTGTGCCCTTCAGGCCTAACCTGAAGCAGCTTTTCATAAAGCAGTCCTGTCCAGCAACGTGGCTGCTTACCTAGTTCCATCAGTGTATCTTTGCTCTGATTTACCACCCATAGTTGTCTCTCAAGCAGCGGATTCTAGCATGCATGCAATTATTTTCATTTTAGGAACTAGTATCCTCTAAGACTACCTGAAATCAGCAAATTCCATATACCCATGCTTGTATAAAAGATAAACACACTGCAGAGTCCCACTAATGCTGATAATCTCCAGAGTCCTCATTTTAAGAGAGATATCCTTATTTATTTTGGTGAAGCAGTTAAGCATTGTAGCTAATCTCAGGTGCTGAGAAGTGAAGCAAGTAAGATAGCTGGGGATGAAATCCAGCTTTAGATGTTAACTCCTTTCCGATTCTCAAGAGCAAGTCTTCCAGAACTGTAGAAGTCCTTAATTCATCAATTTCTGATGCATATCACCTCCATAAGGGACTTCTAAACTTTTATTGTCAATAATTCTTGGCTCCTGGAGCGGACCCTTGTTTTCCAGATCATCTGAAATGAACAAATAGAACAAGTTTGATTCTTTTCTTTTTTAACACCTCTGTTTTTGCTCTGTGGTAGATATGATTTGCCTCACTTACGTTTGCAGAGTAAATGGGAAAAGCTCTGACAGATGTATACATCGTGGTTACTGTGACAGGCAGTTAAAAAGCCAGATCATTGCATTCCTACTTCCTATTTTCCCTAATCTTGTTCCATTTCTGAACTTGCTTGTCTTTTATTTTCTGCCTATCTCATTTCTTACCTGCCTCCTCCCAGCCCGCTGGCCAATCTGCCTCCCCTGTCCTCTTTCCCTGTCCTTCAAATGCCTACCCATTCAGGCCACCAGCAGTCAAATTCTCGTGACATCATCCCATCAGCAAACTGTGGCTGTGCCATGTTAGCATGCATGTGTTGTGACAAAAGCAGTACAACCAGATAGGGAAACAGGGGGATCAAGGACCCCCTAAGGCCTTCAGAGAATCATAGGGAGTGAGAGGGAAAAGCTGGGGGTTTTTTATAGAGGAGGATCCAGCTGTTCTGGTTGGTGTTAGATCCAGCTGTCAGCTGAAATATTTAAAGGGGATATTTTCTGTATTTAAAATCCCCTTCATTCCCCCAAGCATTCCCCCTGCAATGCTGCTTCGTTGCATCTCACCTGCACTTTCCACTGTTACTCACATGGTGTTCTTTGCATTCCTGACTTTAGTGACTGCTCTCAGAACCAGGTGTGGCTCTAGAAACTTCCTAAGAGAAAAGGAGTTCCCTCTTCCCAGTAAGCAGATAGTGTTGGAACCAGGAAGCTGAAGGTGGGGCCAGCTGTGCAGTTTGCATGGTGTAGGAGACCAAGCAGTGGCAGGACTGAGCTCTGTCAGTGAAACTGCAGGGATGGAAAGCAGGGCAGCAATAGAGGGTAGCTAACATGAGGTAGGAAAGCAACCCATTGAATATGGGACAGTCTCTGCTGGAAGCTGGCTCTAAGATATAAGCCCTGTGAGTAGACAGATACCTGAAGGAAATGGTAGAACTGATTCAAACGCCCAACATGCAGGAAAAGGAATTGGACAAGTGGAGTCTGTGGAAGGGAGGGTCTTTGCTGCAGCAGGACCCCTCCTTTCTCCCAGTAGTCCCATCAAGCAAGGCAGATGGCATGTGCATTGCTTACTTCTGTGCCAGGCAGTTATTATAAAGCTTATTTATTTATATTATGGCAGTGACAAAAGATGCTGGATTTAGACTCTGAGGTTTAGGTGTGCTGTGCAGAGACTAAGAGAGCTAACTCTAAAAAAGCAGAAGTCAACACAGATAAGGGAAGCACAATGGAAAAGTAATGGTTGAAAAGGTCTGGCTGGAAAACATAAGTGACTCCTTATTTCTGCATCTTTCTTCTCTCTCTCTCTCCCCCTACCCTTTCAATCCTTCCAAAATGTGCACAAATGTACAAAACCCATTTTCTTCACTGGTCATTCAAAAGTATGGAGTTTATTTCCCTGAATATCATCTCATCTTTAGAGTTGAAGTAAATTCCCACCCAACCTAAAAATTGACCCCATGATTTCTTTGAACGAGCTTCCACAGCCACCTTGTAATGAGAACAGTGGTAAACTGCTGAGGAGTCCTTTGTGGTACCCTGTTCCATCAGCTGCTCTAATACCTTTTTGATTATCTCAGTGGACACAGATATAAATGCTGCGCCTTGGATCCCTCACTTGCAAGCTATCTCCATATTTTTTTTGCATTTTCTTTTTAAAATAAAAATGACTGCTGATGTTTATGCCCCTGTAATACATTATGTATTATTTTGTTTTAAGCGCTGCTTTTTGCATCCTGACAGTAACAATAAAATGTGAGTATGGGATTCCTAATACAGACAGACTAATGTTTCCACTGCTAGCCTTCCCTATCTCTTCTTTTTTTCTTTCTGCTCTCTAAGCACTTTTCTAAAGGCTCCTTTTATATTCCTAATAAAATTAGAGCAAAATACATCGATTTACTGGAAAAGAGGGTTTGGGTTTTTTTCCTTGGTNAGTTCCCTGATGAATGATTTCTCCCCCTCTCCTTGGCTCTGCTTGAGAATACTCTGCTTGTTACCCCCACTACAGACCATTTTGTCTATGCTGATCTTCTGAGGTAATTATCTTTCATTAATGCATTTTAGTCATATCTCCAAATACCAGTAAATGGCTGGTCTGCACATATTGGGAACTGATCTGGATGGGACCTTTTTACTCCTTTTCCATCTATAGATTGTACAATCCATATCCTGATGTCTGGCTTCCATTTTAGTGTAATGGATCCCCCCTTGCCCCACTCCTTCTGTTGCCTCTTAAACCAAGTTGAGCCAGCTGTAAATTATCAGATCAAACTTGGTGGTGGTGTTATATTGATGTAGATCGTCTTACCTGAGAAACTACTCCTGTTGTGCTTATACTGCTGAATCTCATGGTTGTAAGTTGTGCATTGGGTTCTTTATCTCCTATTGAGATTTGGGTTGATCCCATTTTCTTTGAGCTCTCTCACAGCAGCCTACGTGTAGTTACAATAAGGGGAGGGAACAATCGAAGCCCGTCAAGTTTGTTCATACTCTGCGCCACTGGAAAGCTTTCAGAACCCGTCACTGTGCTTTGGGGATTTTAAATTTCCGAGATATTCACTTAGTTATGGAATAGGCTAAAATCTGTCATGCTGATTTAATGAGAGAGTAGGGGAGGGAGGAGACACAGACACACAAAAAAAAGCAATTTTCCTTGTAACAGTTGTGTTAAAATATTGATACAGATGCATAGTGGAAAAACTTAACGAGTTGTTAGTGTTAGAAATAATGCCAGCATTAGACATCTCTTGTGTGCAGAGTTTCCAAGATGGTGTTCAGCATTTCTGGGAAAGAGATCTCATGAGAAATGTGGAATTGCTGTACCTGGGTCAGACCAGTGACACTCCAGTCTGGTGTCCTCTCCCAAGGCATCTAAACTCTCCTGTCCTTAACCACAGGAGGTAGCACTCATGGAAGCCATAGTGCAGTTAAGACCTGACTATTTTTACCAAAAGCTTAGAGTAAGGTTGGGTGCTGAATGTTCCTGAGTGCCCTTTATACTGCATCTCTTACCAAGGGTAAATTTTGAGTTCAGAACCAAGATCTTGTGGTGAAGGCAGTATGTTGGCACATGCGCTCTCATGCAACTCTGTTGCAAGCTTTATGTACCTTGGGCACATCGCTTGTTCTGTGCATTACACTCATAAAATGCATTTTTTTCCCTTTTTCTCCATGTACCCTTTGGTTCTGCAGCATTGCAAACATGATTGAAAGGGAGATGTCTGTCTTGTACATTTTTACTGTTTTCAGTACTGTGATTCCCTGATTTTGATCAAGCCTTCAGCTTCTGACATCCAGGTGCTATTGCTGCTTGTGTTCCTTGTTGAACTGAGAGGTCCTGAACCTTTCAGGTGGTAAGCTTTCCTCGGGGCCATGTGGTCCCCGGAATCCTACAGCTACACTTTGGGTTTAACAAAGAGATGATACAATGTGGACGCATGTGGTAATAGGGGCTTCACCAAGTGACCCACAAAGTCTTTTCCAATGCTGTCTTGGGCTCTTCCACTAGTTCTTACTCATGGAAAAGTCACTGAATTAATCCATTCTGCAGAGCATAAACCAAGTCAAACTGGGTATGCTGGGCTCTGTTAATGCAGACCTCTATCCATCAGAGACTCAGCTGAGACCACTAAATCTGAGCATTCCTTTTAAGATGAAAATGAGAAAGGAATTAATTTTAATGAGTGATGTTTTTGCTGCTGCTTGCCCTGTCGTGTGCGGCCTCTGCGTATGCAGTGTGATCTGCCATCATGTCACTGCTCCATGATCAAACCCCTTCCAAGAGGGGATACTTTACATGGGTTTCTGTGTCAATTCCAGTCCCTGAAGAGCGTTGCCAATCCATTAAGAGCCTGGCAGGCTGTACTGGGAAATGCTAGCATGAGCAGAGAAGAGAGAGGCAAGCCTGAGAGTAAGGAGGGAGGAAAGATTAATCTGAGCAGAAATTCTGCATCTGAAAAGGACTTCCAGGGATGTATTGTCTTCAGCTTGTACTTTACAGAACATTGTTCACCTTGCTGAAGGGCTTACCACGAAGAATTCCTAGCAGAAGAGATTTCCCTTAGGACTGCAGCACCATTCCTGTACTGCACAGTTTGCTTGGCATCCCTGGCTCTTGCTTGCCAACACCTAGTATTTTAGAGACCTGAGAAAACTATGAGTATGTTGAATATCTGACCCTTGGTATTACTGAAGGCAGTATGGCTTTGCATTGGATTCACTAAGTATTGGTTCCTGTTCATGGTTGGAAATTAAAGACAAAAATGAATGATGCTTCTCTTTGATCAGACTATTTTTCTTTCTGTATCAGTCTCTACAGAGAGCAAAGTCTAGGAAAAGCCTGCTGTCATGGTATCTATTGCTGCCCCTTGTGGGCTTCTGACACCAGACTGGACTGAGAGCTACCAAAATTGTTTTGTCTTATTTTAACTTAAGTGGTCTGACATTCGTAGGTATATGGCTCCCAAGCAGAAAGGATAGCCCTGTCTATTGGGAGTGATGCCAGGATAAGGAGTGTTTTATACTAAAGAAGGAAGGTGGGGTGAGTGTCTCCTCCTGTGGACTCCATAGTATTTTGAACCAAGGCTGGACTCAAAGGAGGATGCACAAGACAGCATGTGGAGGGCTCAGTACAGATTCCTGTCAATAGCCTTCAAAACTCTTCTCACATTTGAAATTAATTGGTGGGGGAGAAAGGGCAGTAGCTTTTAATATACATCACTTATCTGTAGATAGATCTGCACAAACCCCTCCTCTGTGTCCCCTTATGTCAAGGCTTTAGTCTGAATTATTCCTCCTCCCCTCCCTGTTACCAAAAAGGCTTCTATCTTCCACAGCTGAAATCTCTGATCATTTAAGCAGGAGGGAGTGATAGCTCCATCAGAAACCCACCAGGTCTCCACAGGTGGCAATGGTAATAGAGCAGCAATGTCTGAATTGAAAGGACAAGGAGTCAGTGAAGCAGGGGGATTGCTGCAGTGCTACCATTAAATGATCATAGGTAAATGAGTGGCACCATGTGCCAAGCTTTTGAAAGCTGTCTCTCTTTCCTGGGGAAGTTCCAACTTGATTACTGAGTGTCCTGCTTGACATACTAACACCTTAAAAAGGAAGCATACAAAATATAGGAAGCATTTTTTTTTTAGAGGACGAAGGGGGATGATTTGTAGCCAGTTTACCCATCTTTGCATCATTTTGAGTGAAAACTGCTTGAGGTACCTGCCATATTGCATATTGCTTATGAATAGAGACCCCCAACCTGTTTCCATTCTCTTTGCTGGCATTACATTTATGAAGCGAAGTGGGGCATCCTTTTCTACCAGACCTACCAGCCGATCTGAGCACAACTTACCACCAGACGCTTTTAATGAGAATACTTCTGAATGACGTTGCCTTCTGGGATCCCAATGCGACTGACCCAGCACTGCTGAGTAGGACAGGAGTTGTGGGTTCTTGGTACAGACTGATGTATTTGGTTCCTTTCTGGCTGGGACCCTGGCTATGCCCTGTGCTTGTGGGCTGTCCTCTTCTTGCCAGCTTCTCCTCAGAGCACCAAAGTGCCCCCACAAACCACATGCCCAGAGCACTCCATTCAGGTTTGTCTGTCTTCAAATCCCAGTTTGCCTGGTCCCTGAAGCGGGCTCGGAGAGCAATCAAAGCCACTGCAGTGCAATTTCCGACAGAGAATTTCCTTCCTATTTCTGAGTGTGTGTGTGTGTATTTACGTGTTTAAAAAAAAAAAAAAAAAGAAAAAAAAAACATTTTGGTTTTGTGCACTAAGCACTTTTGAGGGCGATATGGGGCCCTGTAATACGGAGGTTTATAACCTCCTCAGCTAATGCTCTCTGACACTCTGTTTTGATATCATTACTACATTATACTCACAATTTTTGAGTGAAAAAATACAGTACTTAGAAAGTCGAAATTCATAAATAAATTCATGTCAAACCGCACTTAATATTGATTTTGTTAGTGTTCAGATTCAATAATAAGGTACTGCGTGCATGAATATTTAAATATAATCATCATTTCTGCATCTCCTAATGGCCTCTGCTCTTCTACACTCAATTTAAACACAATTTAAAAACTATAATGTATTGAAAAATACTAGGATTTAGCAATAAATCACCATTGGGATACTCCAAGCCTTTTATAGGATGGCTCAATATCTGCTTCTCAAGGGACAGCACAATTAGATTCATGTTTTTAAACTTCTCAATTATCCATATACCATAATTTTATGTGAAAGTTTGTTTCTATTCCTCCCCCCTCCACCCCTGCTCCCCCTCCTCACCCCCCACCAGATACTCTCCCAGTAGGAAGTGGAGAAATCGCTAAGTGTTCTCTTAGCTGGGTTAGTATAGTAAAAAGGAGTCAAAGGTCACAGTCCTCAAACTGAATTAAATCCAGAGGCTGTCAGGGAAAGCAGAACGCTGACTCACTTAATCACATTATTTGGGGAAAAATCTAGGGGGAGGAAAGAGATAAAATGACTCAAAATGAACTCACCAAGGAGGAAGCGGAGTTTTTATATTTATTTAAAAAGCAATATTCATCTTTATCAAATAGACGCAGGATGGTTCGATGAGGATGGAGCTGGCTGGACATTTGCGCAGTCGCAGGCAGGAGAGCTCTGGCAAGCAGTTTTCTCCTTAGCAGGATCAGTGAGGGGAGGATGCGGTGCCCTCTTCAGTGCCAGGCTGGGTTATTTATTGGTAGGGGGGGGTTCTGTAGTGCTGGTCGCTAACCCTTCTGAAAACCACACCCTCTGAGGTAGGTCATTATCATTATCCTCATTTTACAGATGGGGAAACTGAGGCACTGGTGGGTGAAGTAATTATGGCAGCACCACAGTGGCAGAGCTGGGAGCTGGTCCTCGGGTTTCTAATGGTAGAGCCTCTGCCCAAGCTATATGGCCATTTTCTCTCTCCCACCAGCAACCTCAGAGCCTGTGATGGAGAGGGAGATAAAAAGGATCTAGCATCAGAATCTAAAATAACAGCGCTAACATCTTACGAAAGCAGTAGATCTTGATGGCATTGGCATGATATTGACTCTGGTGGTACTGAGAGTGGCTCGCCAGTTTTGCTGAATGCGTTGCTATCAGATGTGAGGAAATGGTCAATAGACGAAGAGAGGAGTGGCAGTCTGTTGTCTAATGGAGAGGACATAGCTATGTCACCAGGTGACGCTGGCAGTGTCACACAGAGCACCCTTGCAACGCTTCATAAACTGCCATGCAGGGACCGGAGTTACAGCTGGCAAGGGATCAAAGCGTGGCATGACTAATGGTGTACACCCTGATGGTGGAGGGAGGGCAGAGGTTTGCCGAGATGAGCAGGGACTGCTAACCTTTATGATTCCTAATCAAGTGTCCAGAACTCCTTCAGGCCACGCTATATCTGACTGGATTTTTGCTTATATTCTATGTTTCACCTAAATTCATTAGAACTGTTTTCTAAAGAAGTTTACTGTGTTGCATTGGAACTAGTTTTTTATCTCATTCATCTGGCAAAGCGTCAGTTCCTACTGCCTCAGGGTCACAAGCAAAGCTGTAAAGTCCTGTGAGTGGATAAAACAGAAGCAATCAATGGTAGAAAAGTCTAACCAAGATGTCATGTAGCTGTTCTGCGTGCCAGGCCATTGTGATTTGAAGGTCTGCGGGAGGGGAAGACACACATTCCTTCCCTTACCTGGCAGGAACCATTTTCACCTCTTCTCTAACAGTTCTAGAGCTCCCTTGTCTAGCTCTGACATTGGTCTGCAAAGTATGTTTGTAATCCTGATACCAAATATTGTCCATCCTCTATTTAATAGAGAGGGACAGAAGGGATAGCAGATTTCTCTTTAACAGGGAGGGAAGGGAAGACTATTGTGACAATTAGGTGGGTGCTTCTGGAGTTTTAAGGATTTTTTTTTTTCTGTAAATGTTTCTGAGCTTCTCCAGAGTGTCAAAGAGTAGAAGCAAAATCTTATCTGAAGGGAACAGAGTGTGTATGGCAAATGCTGTTCATCCCATGGACTTCACCAGTTTTTCTGTGGATTCCTTCTTCAAATGTATAGTAACAATGTTAGGAAGAACCTGGATCTGAGTGTTTGGGAATGGAGTTTTGCCACTGTTGGGGACCACTGGCGTACGGCACTTCAGCTTAGTGGAAGCTGTTGGTGAATGCACACCTCGATGAGTGGCGGATGCGCACTTGCAGATGGAGGTGTAAATTCCAGAAGAGCCCCAGCAGCTCCCCGAGAGGCGTGAGAAGAGGCGGTCAGGTAGCCAGGGAGAAAACTGGCAGCAAAAAGTATTGAAGCTTTTGCGCATTTGCCCACTTGTGGACCCTGCTTAGCCACATGTGAGACAGCAGGAATTTCCTGTCCTGCCCAGCGTGGTTGTGCCTTTCCATTTATGTTTCGGCGTCCACAAGATACCCGATGCTGCTCACATTCTAAACCCGTGGTTCTACTTTCAGAACCATCCTCCTGCTGCAGTAGGTGGAGGGGGTGAGTTTAGCGCTCAGGTTTTTGTTCTTCCAAAGCACCGGCCGCTCGGGCCGGCATCCCGCTGCAGCACGCTGGCCCTGGGGACGGCTGCTCCGGCGCCGAGGCCAGGCCGCTTGCNCGGGGCGAGCCCCTGGCATCCCCGCTGCGCGAGGTGCGGCGGGGGCAGAGCGCGGGGGTCGGCCCAGCACTCGCGGGTACCAGCTGAGCATTGTTTAAAACAAGTGCGCGCGGTGAAAAGCCGCTGGTATCTGTGGACCGTCCCAACAGATGTCACCAACGGATCTGTATTGATTGCCGAGGTTGGTGCCTTGGCGCTGGTGGAGGCAGATGGCACGTTGCTAACAAGCAATGAGCACTGCTGGCAGAGTAGTGGGGAGTGTTTGGACCAGCGGGGCGGCGGAGCGGCACAATGCCATGGGCAAGTGAGGGGCATCTTTGTCCTCTCCGCATTCATTCCTTTTTTCTGGTTGTGTGAAGTCTAAATTTCTTCACTTCCTCCCTGAACCTTTGCTTTCCTTCTGGTTTCCTGTGCTAGCCCCACTCTCTTTTGTCTCATTTCTATCTGCTGCTTCTAGCCCTTTTTGTCTTATTTGATGCTCATGCCTTTGCCTGGAATGTTTTTGGCTACCAGTAGCATCCCCTTCATGTTTATACCTCACTGGATCATGTTGGGTAGAAGAGGGAGCGAAGACCAAGGCCATTCCTGCTGGCGGTTACAGAAGGGGGGGTGTGGGGTGTGTGTTACACTAGACCTGAGAAAATGGCTATTGATCACCTTGGATAAACATCTTTGATTCCACATGTGATGATAGAGACTCATCACTACTCAACAGATTGGGTTTTTGAATGTTATCAGACTGTTGCTTCAGTTATCAGAACAGGAGACAACATGCAGCACTACCATACAGAGGATTGCATGGACTGACGTATGAACTGCAATAGTAATGAGCACGTGCATCCAAGCACATAAATGCTTTAGCTCTAAGGAGTGCTAGGTGCATTAGTAAGTGCTTATATGCACTAGGAATTCTATTTATACATCGGGAACACTCAAGAATGGCTACTCATCTCCTAGCTTCCCACAATCAGGTACACATGAATGAATCAAATGTTCATTATTTTATGTGTATAATTTTTTTTCTTTTACTGTCTGTTGTGTGGCAACCTGGATGCCACAGCAGGCTGTGAAATACACAGTTTTTTGATGGCAAGCAACTGGAGACTATGGCTAAACCAAGGAGACGTTCTGGCATGGTTGCTTTGCTGATTATTTTTTTGTTATTTATATGGACTGGCTCCATTTCCAGGTGCCAGATTACATTGTGCCTAAATTCCTCTTATGAAGGAAGATCCATTCCCTGTTTCCTGCAAAAAGTGACCCAAGCTGAGCACCTCCAGCTTCATTTAGTGACGTCACATGTCACAAGACACTGTCCTCAGCAGTGCAGAACCTGGAGTTACTTTCTTTAACCATGTGCCCAGCAGCTGGAGACCACTGTTATAGCCCCCAGTGCTACCTGCTGCCATTTTTCTTGTTGATCTGTCTGAATTATACTTGATGATCAGAAGAAACATGGCCAAAGAAATACTGAAGTGTGAAGGGTGGGTCCCTTGGTCTTTCAGTTGTCATCCAATAATTTTTTACTATTTAAAGGTAATGAACAGTTGTGAGTTCCCTTTCCTGTGATAAGGGCTTTTGACTTCTACCTAAGCTGCACCTATCCTTGTTACTGTAATTTCTGGATTAGGGAAATAGCTTGATTCTCTTTCAGAACCTATGATAGCCAAAAACCTGGACTGAGGTGCAGCTCCAGGGAATCTGTTAGCAAAGGGGAGAAACCCCTGAGTCTCTGTAGAAGCCGGCTCTGCATTTGCCCTGAAAGCTTCTATTTTCCAAAAAAGGAAAGGGCAAAAAAGCCTTGAACACTGATTCTTTGAAAGCTGTGAAACTTAGAACAGGTGTGAGCACAGGCAGCTGCCGGGGCGCTGTGTGCAGATATTCCTGCTAATGCCTCCTTAGAACTTAATCTCTGAAACCATCTGCTTATGGTGAGCACATGTCCCGGGGGAGGGGGGCCAGAAGCAAATCCAGCAGCCCTGCAACTTCTTCCACTGGAGCCTGAGTAAGAATTTTGAACAGCAGAATAAACTCAAGTTGTGTCAAGAGGCCTTATTCTCAGCTTTTATGAAGCAGGAAAACTAGTGTCAGTTCCCCAATTTCAGGGTAGTTACTGGTGAGTCTCAGAGATCAAGGCCTGGCTCATGATCATCTGAACAAAAACAACACACAAGACAGGTTTTGGAACTGCCATCAGCAGAAGCCGTTGTCCCTACAAATACACAGGATCAATTTTTCTTACTTGGGGTCTCAGTCTGAACAAGATCAGCTAAAACCTCCGGCAGAATACCTGACTTGCATTACTCTGGTTTTCCAGTCTGAAGCCACTGGGAAGTTGAGTAAGTCCTTTGGGCTGTCACCTTTAGCACAGCTATCCTGATAATCTCCAATGGAGCCTCCAACAGTTACCTCTGAGTAAATCACTTCTCTTCCTCATGCCTTTTTTTCTCCTCCTGTTTCTTTACTTTTTGACTTTGGGAGAGACAGCCCCTGCTCCAGAGTGTCTGTTCATTATTCGGTGTAACATATCTGAGGATCCTAGATGTTACTGTGCTAATAAGGGAATCAAACCCACCCACTTCTGCTTGCCGTGCTGCTTGCTTTTTACCTGTGTACACTTGTTTGCAGAGGCCAAATTGCTCTCAGCCACTGACCTATTAATGAAAAGCTAGTTTATCAACGTTGGCAAAAGAAGAAAGCAGTATTAGCCACTGTTGCCCTGTGACTGCCAGAAGCAGTATGGTGACAGGAATGGGTCATACTTCAGCCCATGACTGAAGGGTCCCCAGCTTCAGTGAGACATTCAGGGACTTCCCCTGCATTTGGTGCTGGCCATAAAAAATTGATCATCCTTTGTTACAGCTTCACTTCTGTCACTTTCCATCCCAGAGTCTGTTTTTTACAGAAAACAAGCTACATTCATCAAAAATGACAGAACACAGACTTAATGTAATCATGTATGGGAACATGAATTGCAAATGCAGAACACAAGCACTAAAATGTATTTTCCATTACCGCCACAAAATGAAATAATCATGAACATTTTCCCCAAGAATGAGAACACATGTAGAGTACACTGACACCTCAAAATCTGCTGCTGTGCCCTGGCCTCAGGTGCAGGTAGGCTTCATGTCTATCAGCAGGGCAGACATCTGCTGGTATAAGAAGAGGTGGCTATCTTATAATCCTCATCATGGCAACTTGCATTGGTTATTAGTTACAACATCATCTTCAGGCTCATTTGGGTGACCTTCTGGGTCATCTCTGGTGGTTCAAGATCTCATGGTACTCTTAAGCATAACGGGGCAGAGGTGATGGAAAAATGGACAATGCTGAGTTGCTCCTTAATTCTAGATTCTACTTTTAACTACTGTTGGATCACTTGCTGATAACCTCAAACAACTCCTCTCACCCCTACCCTGCTTTCATACATGAGCTGCAAAAACACAGATATGCCTATTTAAAAAAAAATCTGTTAACTGATTTAGAGTTGGTACAGGACATGTTAATCGAATTCTTCCTTTCCCTTGCAGAAGCACTGGACCACAGTTTTGCCATGCTCTGTTGAACATCTGCTGTACTGCACTCCAGATGCAGCTGCATTTCACAGACAGGTAAGGTTATACCTACCTTTGTATCTGATTCTTTTATTTGTTTGTAACTTGCTTTAGTATCAGAAATGTAATTGACTGGATTACCTCTGTTAATCAGGGTGTCAGGAGAGGCAATGAAGAAGGGTAATAGAATTGGGAATAACCAATCTGTAAACTAAACTAAATCCAGTACTTGCTCAGTTATTTAGATTATATTAAACATATGCAAGTTCTCATCCAGCCTGTACTTGCCACAATTCTGCAAATACAAAGCCACTAATAAGGGGTGTTGGAGCCTGCCCTGCTGAAGGATAGTTGGATATGGATCATGATGATGTCTGGAAGGGAAACTACTAGTTTGATCAAAGCCTTGTACTCAGACAGCACTGAGTGCTGATGGAATGATAGAGAGAATAAGGCAGAAAGACAGTGGCTGGTTTACATCTCATCCAGCAGAAGCTGTTATGAGGGACTTATTGATCTCTGATTAAGCCACAGGCCGTGGGCTAAATGATGGGATATATTTGAAGAGACCAGTCTAACTGCACCCAGCAGGAGGTGCTGAAGAGAACTATTTTCCCCCAAAGAAGACGTGACCCTGTCATAAAGGGAAGAGGGAGAGATTTTGTTCTAAAGGAATTAAAATGATGTCTTTGCATGAGAGCAATTCAGATTATAAAAAATACATAAAACAAATAGACTCAGCAGCTGTAGAATCCAAGAGAAAATCTGGATTTGGAAGAGATTCTTAACTTTTTGTACCGTGACAGTAAGAAAAAACATTTGGTCTTTGCATCTTTCCAGCTGTTTACACATAGTCTGTCCTCTCTGACAAGTTTGCTTAAGGGCCTTCATAGACGTGTTCATATGGTCATATAAATGCAATCTCCTTATAGATATATGCACATATCTCCATATTCTTGTACGTTTGACACACTTTATATGCATGTACATCATCTCATCGAAATTAACTTCCTCTTTGAATTAATGTGCTTGTATGCATATACATCAGTATGTCCCAAGGTGCATATATGTATCTTTGTTCATATTCCCATATATGCATGAGGTGATCAACATAGTCAAATTGAAAAACTAAGTTATTCCAAATCTGTGTTATTTCTCATTTCGTTCCCAAGGGGTAAATGGACCCATTCCAAATGAAAGGTAATCTTGGGACCTGAAGTTTTACATTTCAGCGTGTAGTGTGTGGTTTTAACACTCTGTGCCATAGACTGTAAGCTCTTCAGGGCAGTTAGTAGATTCCCTTCCTTGTTTATGCAACAAAGGCAATGTCAGATTGTTTAAGACTTCAGGTGCTAGGACAGTGCAAATAATAACAATGGTCAGATTTTATGGAATGATGAGATGAGCTGGGCAGGAAGGACCCCCAAAGAACCTGCAAAGCCATCTACGTAAACTTATGCAGGAGGTTTGTCACTGTTTTTTCCACTGGGTTGGAATACTTTCCCTACAACCTTGAACACATACGCATTTTAGCATTGTCTTTGCATGGCTCATAAAATCTAGCACATGTGGACATTACTTCTCTAGACCTAATATACACATGTATATGTAGTAAAAAGCCCAAACTTTCAGAAATAACTCATAAACATTCACGTAATATGTCAAACGTGTCATCATTGCAGGTAACCATCTATGTACAGATATGCGCGGCATTGGAAAGATGTGTGTCATATGTACATAAATCTGTGTAAACGTATATAGATTTTATGCTTGCATCTATTTAGCCAGGAGTATATGTACATGTGTTCATGCAAGCACTGAATCAAGTAGTCTGGTACAGATAATATGTACACACCTTCCAGAAGAGGGCATCTGTCTCCCGATGCAGGCAGCCTTTCTTAACCAATGGCCCCCAGCCTCTCGCACCTGGGCACTCGCATCTTGCTTGCCAATTTGAGGTTAACAGTGCCAGCACAGAGTGAAATATTAAGGCAGCCGCTTGAAATTCAAAGTGTTTTGTTTAATTAATGGGTGGATGCCACAAGTTGATCCAATCCAGCTCTTAAATTAATCTTAATTACATGGATTTTGTAACTTTGGCATTAGCCAGCCACACAAAATATGTATTTCATAATCCTAGAAACGGGTGAAAAAGACTGCTGCTGAGCTGAGAAGTCAGCTGATGATGTTATCAGCCTCTGTGGCTGTGGGTGTAAGTGTCATTGGGGTGTGTCTGAGATCTTATCGGGAATACCAAATTAATTCACTCCTGCAAATATCAAAACAACCTTTTTTGCCGGCAAGTAGGGAATAGGCAAGAGATTTCTGCGCTGCTATATTTGGAGTTTCTATGCCATCCAGTGCTGATAAAATAAAGAATAGAAGCATCAGGGAAGGGAAGTTGGTGATCTGTCCTGTTTGGTAATGAGTTTTAAGTGTGTACCCAAAGAGTGCTACTCAGGCCTTTAGCTGTTCACATTATACTTGTTGATTTGGACTGGGGATCAGGAATCCTGCCTTTGTAGCTCTGCCATTCACTTGCTGTGTGTGACTGGTCAAGGGGAGGGAAGCTTTCTATCCCTGTGTGTCTGTTTTCCCTCTCTGCATATTTGTTCATTCTTTTTCTGGATAGGAGCTGCCTCTTAGTATATGTCCATTCAGCATTATATGGCATCTAGGTGCTACTCTGCTACAGATGATGATAATGGATAAATTGAATTACCTCAGGAGAATTGATACTGGTACTCTCTGTTAGGGATGAGCATCCAGGATCTCTCTGAGCATCCATCATGCCAAGTTTAAATAGAAAACAGAGCTGGGAATAGATGGTCAGGGATATTCATAGGAAATGCAGACACACAATTTGCCTAACCAGTCACTGCATATTCTTTAAAAAGGAAGCAGGGCCTTGGCTATCCCCAGGGATTGGTATTCCCTTGGGATTAACATTGCTGCTCACTGGATTACACTCCTGCAGATGAGACTTGAAAAACGATGGATAAAACTGGGAGTAAGCACAATTGCAAGACTATTCTGTAGTCTTCGTGCTCTAAATCTGAGTCAGGACAAGAGCAGAGTCTGTATATAGCCCAGAATGACTAGTTTTGAAGTGGTAAAGTGCATTTGCGAGCCTTTTCTCTGTCACTAGTGCAAACCCGGGGGGTGGAGGAAGAGTAATGAGAAAGAGCAGAAGATCTGTTTGTGTGTAAGCACATTCACCTATGGAGAAACATTCTGCTGTACACAGATGTACATATATGCACACTTCTGCACACCTGTACTTTTTATTCGTGCCTCCGTAAGCATCCTTTTTCATTTAGTCTACAACGTAGGCACCTGAAATCTTTGTAGAAGTAATTTTTCTCTAGAATGGGCTTGTGAATGCTAATTTTATGTCTGACCTGTGACTTCTCTCAGTGCCTGTGTGATATACCTTGTTTGAAGACGGTCCCTCCTTATTCTTACAAACTTTTTTGTATTTGGCCGATCTTCTACTGCTGATAATACTTCTGTCTTTCTGGTTAACAATTTTACCTTCTAAAGCTGTTCCTGAAGTTGCTTTACAGGGCAAGGATAGTTTGGATATCAGTTTGAGGGGTTTTTTTCGTAGTACTTTTGGAAATGTAAGTGGGCAAATGTTAAACTTCATGTCAGTTTGCCTAATTGATGGGAAACTTGATTGTGGCCAGGGAGGAGTGGATTTCCCTACTTCAGTCTTACGAATAATTTGCTCATCTGAAAAGAGAGAAAATCCAGTAAATCCTGGCAGCCTCCATACTCACAGGTTGAGATTCTCCCAAAATACAGAGAAAAAACCAGGGAAATTTAGTGCCTGACTCCCTTGGGACACTTTGTAATGCTGAACCCGTGTATTTTATTTGTTTTGGTTGGAGCTGATGGAGTCTTCCATGGAGTCAAATTATTTTGACTCCAATTTTGTCAGGTTTCTTGTGCTTTTCTCCAAAGCACTTGTTTCTCAAGAAATGGTATCGGAATCTGGATTAGATAGACTGCTCCTGAAATACTGTATCATTTCTGTGTTCTTGAGATACTAGAACATGCTCACTTTTGCAATTTTTAATCTCCAAGGCTTGCTGGAGTTGATGTGACTTGAATAGGAATGATACAGAACATCCTTGGTTTTCAAATTTGAAAACCTTTAGATGTCTGAACTCATCCAGCAATGGGGAGGAAGCCAGCAGGCAAATGGAGAAACCTTTACAGCTTTCAGTGTAGGTAGGAAACAGAATGAGTTAATGTTGGCCCAAAGGACCACAATAAATAATGAGAGCCCTTCCAAGTATATCAGGGGAAAGAAATACGAGAGAGAAGGTAAGCCCATTAATAAATTAGGAGAGAGCTGGAATCAATGGTGATTCTAAAATGGCTGAGCTACTTAACTTTTTTTTTAATTGGTCTTTAAGAAGAAAAATATAGAAATGGAATATGGACCATTAGGAAGTAATGAGCATCTTGGCACCCTAGCTGTTGATGTAAAGCAGATAAGGGAACACTTGAAAGAATGGATAGCAACAAATCAGCAAGTCCAGCTGATGAGCATCCTGGGATGTTTGGCTGCTGAATTCACTGAGCTGCTGGCAGGTATTTTGAAAAGTTGTGGATTAAACAGGCAGGTCCTTCATGGTAAGTCCATATCAGTAGTTCTGGAACAAAGACCAGCCTTACAAAGCTATCGGGAGCGATCCCTGCAATTACCACTTTACACAGCCCAACAATTACCACTTTACACAGCCCATTGTATTCTCAGTTTGAACAGGTGCTAAGATGGGGTACATGAGTTTCAAGAAGTGTAAGTTCAGAAATTGGCCAGACTGACAATCAAACTAGATAGTTCCTTTGCTTCACAGAATTAAAATTACCACTTTGTCTTCTCAGTTGAGCTTGCACAATTTGACCGGAGCTGATCCAACCGTGCCAGGGAAAACCCACCTAATAAATTTACGTAATGGTTTGTGGATTTCAGTTGAGCTTAATGTTCAAAAATGCAGCTCCTTCATAACAGTCTACCAGATGGATGTCTCCTGGTGTAAGCTTTCTGCTGTAAGACTTCAGGCTGCTCTGATTTTTTCCTCCAAATGAATTTTTTGGTATTTCAGCCAACCTTGTGCTGCTGATGAGGCTGAACTTAGTCTTTTGTACCTGTTGCTAAAGTTGCTCCTTTGAGGTGAAGTACGATAGCATACGCTCAGCAGGTCAGGGCACATTCTAGACTGTCGAAATGACAGGCTCTCTCTGCTGATCCAGAAGGGCTAGATCCATTCTTTGAGTATGGGAGCACTCAATAGGCACGCCACCTCTCCATAGGCATAGGTCTGTAAATAGGAGTGGTACCTTTCCTTTAAACACCTAGGGGATTTCCAAGTCTGCAGAGAGGATCCTAGCTCTTTCTCCTGATTCTTTGTCAGGACTTACGGAGAAAATAGGTAAGCAGGATGCAATGAGTGGTATCACTGGATAGTATTCCCGTTACAAAAGGATTTCCCCTGTAAAAATGTCTATGAAAGGGCAGTGCTTGCCAACATGGAGGAATCGGCACTCTAAATACAGTGACGGCTAGGGCAAAGTAGTGTACAAGCACTTTTCAAGATGGAAGATCTTGCTGAGCTGCCATGTAAGATGGTGTAGCATATCGTAGGCTGGTGCTCTCCTCAGCTTAGAACTAGCTGAGTGACTTTTTTTTTTTATCAACAGATAGAAATATGAAACACTTACACAGATGGATAATTTACTTAAGGTCTTATTAATGCCTTTCTCTGAAGTTTACTGAATAAACCATCCAGCAATACAGAGCTTCCCCAGATGATATTGTTTCAGGTGAATAGATTTTTGTTTCCCACATTTTCTTAACAATTGAGGTAATTTACAGGCTTTTGCCTGAAGTTATCTTTGCAGGTTAAAAGAATAGAGCTGGATTTTATCCTGTAGTAAGACCTATTCCCTTTCTAATTTTCCTCCAAAGGAACTCATTCTGATTTGGTATATGGTTTTACAGAATTCTGAGTTAGCCCTGAAAGCCCATGCTCAAGCAAGACCTATCTAACAGCGCAGCTGCAATCTGGAGCTTGTTAGGAGCCCCTGGTCACTGACCTCAGGGATCGATGAACGTCCAGCCAGGATGGCTTGCTAACTGCATCCACCCCTCTCTTCAGTTCTGACATGGATAGGGACAGCGCACTGTGTGCGATGTCCTTCAGAGTATATAGCTGAGAGATGCAGTGGAGAATAACTCTCCCCAGGTATTTGATACCTTGATTGTGTAGAGTCTTTTCCATTTGCAAATAATGTATGGAATACATTAGCACAGAAGCTGAGATTCTCCAGCAGTTACACTTCAATTGTCTGTCTGTCTTATGTCTCCTCCTACGCACCTTCTTTATATCCCCCAGTGATATAGAAAGCTTAGACGTAAATGATTTCAGTGGGTGAGAGGCAGGAGGTGGGGAAAGAACTAATATGAAAATTACTTTAATTTAACAGTCTGTCACTCACAGTGGCCCAAAGGAGCTCTAAGACCATTATCAGTGACCCTGCTAGCCACCCTGCTTCTCCTTTCCTCAAGCATAAACTTGAACTATTACACACACTTATGGGTGAGAGCATACTTTCTTCCCTACCTGCGTGTTAAGAGGTAAAATAGGGAAATGTTTGTTGATGGAGGTTGAGAACACTATGAATATGAAGTCTCAACTTACCTTTGCACAGTAAGTGCTCAGAGGACTTGATAGCATTGGTGAAGTCCAGGTTTAGTTTACATTTAAAACAGGAGTCCCAGAGGAAAAAAAAAAAATCCCTGTTTGTGATCACTGAGGAAGCAGTTCTGGGTTATCATTATTTGTTAATATATCTCTCGTAAGGCCCAGGGACCCAAACACTGATGTATTAGAGAAGGCTCTGTAGCAGAGGTTGAATAGGGACACTCAGCTGTCTCATCTCTACAGTAATGGAGCCCTGGTTCAAGACTAAGGCTCCTAGATCTCACAGTGATGAATGTCATTAGCTCTAATAATGGGTGAGGTGATACTGTCAAATGAGAGGTGGGAGGGTTCAGTTGGGTTCTTAGAGCCCTGTTCTTGTTTATGCAAAGGTCTTTTTACACCAGTCTGGCAGTGCAAAGAGGCCTGAAAGGTGAAGTGAAAAGTACTCCACTGGTGTAAATCAGTATCACTCCCTTGATTGCAGTGAAGCTATGCTGGTCAAGGCCAGCTGAGGACTTGATCCAGGGAATAAATGATTTTTGCCCTTAGTCTGTAAGTCCAAAGTCAAGTCCTTCACATGTCAAGTCCCATTCAGTGTTAGAGAAGGTCATATTTCGCCTCCTTCTCTCCACCCAGGCTGTCCCCTCTCCTCTGGATAAACAGTCCTCATTGCATTCCCAGTCCCTCACGCTTCACCAGAATTAAATTCATCATTCATTTTTTATGGTTTATACATAGCAGTAATTTATGTTTTCAAATATATTGAGGTCACACTTTAGCAGAAAAAGAGTGTTTCACATTTAAATTGAAGGCATGTTCGTTCCATTAAACGGAGATGTTTTGGATAATTTTAAAAGGCTAAAAGTAGTAGAAAGTAACATTAAAATAAAATTTGAGAGATGTAATTACACCTAATCGTACCATAAAATAATCAATACTGCATTACATTATTTCTGACTTCCCCAGTTATAGCCTTTTTTTGTTAAGCTTTTGAATATTGATGAGGTCAGTGGGGTCACAGTCGACTCTCTGAGGTCTAATGGAGGTGGAATTAAGGTGATGTCCTCTCCTATTATATCTGCACGGGGAGGTGAGCTCTATACTTTCTCAAACTGGGGAGATAACATGGCATCAGAAGCCAATACCTCGGCAACATTTCTTAAGCTGAGATTAGGCTGTCAGTAACTGCTGACTGGGAAGCTGGCAGTGCTGTCTCCCCATCACAGACCCACTCAATTATACACGCCAGGACGCAGAGGAAATGATGTTCATGTCAACAGAGATCATTAACAGCTGGAGACCAGTGTGTGTGAGGCGACAAGAACCAGTTCCTTCCAGTTCAGCCAGGGCTTTCTGTGTTGTCTCTGTTCTCTGTGGAAGACTGAAAAGGGGTTTTGTTGTGGCTGTTTGCTTCCCTTCTTCTTCTCTGCCCCTTTAGTCATACCCCTCCACCTGATACATAGCTCACTGTTAAAACAACAGCCCCCTCTGACTGGATTGCAAAGGCTTCATCCTTCACCAGCCTTTATGTGTGTGGACATGCAACACAGCTGAAAAAGCTGGGCAGCTGCTGGGATGCAGTACAGATGTTTGGTCTGGGACCTTATTTCCACCTGTTTGTCCCAGAAGGTACAGGTCTGCATCTGAGTGAACGCGTCTCTGTCACCATAGAGCTCTCGGTTTGAAAAGGATCTGCTTTTGTCCTGGTCAGTACTGTGTTCTTCATTTAGGGATCTTGTAGCCATCCATGGGTTTATGTTTGGGAATTCTTTCCTGTGTAAAGAAAAAAATTACCTGCTGGGAGACAACAATCTGTATTTTCCCTTGGTTCAGTGTGTACCCCTCTAACTACTTTCATACTTCGGGCTAGGGCAGTCTTTAGCATTTAAAGCAAGAGATTAAATACTGGGTGGCCCATGTTCTGCACGCCAATTTCTCATAATGTATTGTTTTGTGCCCTCCTGCAAATGGTTTAGAATTTAACCTAGGGAAAGGGCTGGGATCTGAAGAGACATTCCAGCAATAATCTTAGGATTTGTATTTTGCCTTCTGTGCCTCTGTTTCTCCATCCGTACAAGGAGTATAAGGTTCTTTTTATTGAAGTGTGTTTTCTGTAATGGAGGCAAGAAAAAGGTTTCTTTGCTTTTGATAAACCCTTTGAAGAAGGCAACAAAATGTCATTTTTCTGGGTTCTGATCATAAATATCAAGAAGGATAGAATTTTAAAGCAGAACCAAATTGAGCAGTACCACTGCATTATCCATTTCACATTGCCACAGCATCCTCAGATTATAGTGCTCATAACAAAAGGAAAGATAATGAGCAGGCCCTTATCATTACCATTAATAATAAAAACTATATAATGTATTTTTAAAACTTTCCTTAATGCAACACCAGCCCAGTCATCCCAACACTCAAATTATCACATCTTCCCAAATATGTATATATAAATACATAGATGAAAGTGGCAGCAGGGGAACATGCAAAATACAATTCAGATGCTGGATCTCCCCCTATCAACTGTGTTTCTACAGAGGGGCCAGTCCCCTCCCACTACCCTTCCCGCACAAGACCAGCCACTCCCGAGGCTTGCCGGCTGCCTCTTAAGTTATTCCTTCCCTTACACCCAGTGCTGTCCCTGGGGCCTGGCTATGTGTGTGCCCTTCGGCCCTCATCAGTCCTGCTGTGCCAATTACTAAGGTATTTTCCTGGTACCTATTCCCATGTACACCACACTCTCTACTTTCCCCTCCTCCTACCCCCTTCCTTTTACTCCACGCACCCCATTTTATTCCTGCTCTGAAATCCAATTGTTAAAACTCACAGTAGAAGGTGGGTATTTGCCCAAAAGCAAACTAACAGTGGCCTTCCCTCTATTGCGGACACAAGACAGCCCCGCTCTTCTGATTAGACTGAATTGCTTTCAATTGACTAACATAACAAGCTGCTGCTGCTTTTTCTTTTTTTTTTTAATTTGAAAATGGAAGGGACACTATTAGGAAATTTACATTTGCGAATATGATATTTAATTAGCAATATTAATAAATTAATAGAAGTAAAGAACCTTGTCGAGACTCCAGATTAATAAAACATGCTCTAGCTGAGTAAATGAGGTGAGCCGGGGATGTGATGCCCATAGAGGATACAGGGGAAATCTCACTCCTAAATACCCCTTAAACAAAGGGTGAGGGGCAATAGTGAAATGGGGCAAAGCTTTTTCTGTCTTATACTACCTCTCTCACTTACACACTAGCCCTTTCCCTGTCCTTCCACAATACTTATACAGGAAATTAAGTACTGCTTTTCTGCCCACCTTACCCTTTGCCCTGCCAAGAAGCTGAATGAGTCAGGGTTGGGGAGTGAAGGAGAACCAGTGCTTGCAGGTGTGAGGTAACAGAAAGGACAGCGGCAGGGCAAATGCTTAGAAATGTTTGGTCAGATCCATAGAAAGCAATAAAGGAGACTTCTAACATTTTCTGATCTGATCTTCTGCCCAACATGGAGCACAGACTCTCACTTGGCTGACTAACCAGCTTGGTCTCTTCAGGGCACTTGGAGGGTTTTGCCGCAGAAGGACCCTCAGTCTATGGCATACAGAGCAGGTCCACGCAGGAGGTGATGTCTCAGCGCAGAATCAAGAAGGGAAGCAGTACAGTAATGTCAGTGTGGGCTCAGCTGAGAAGAATGACCACATTAAGCAAAGGTCTGACATAGCATGAGATAAACTGCTGCGAGGTTCACAGAGGTTAGTCCCAGCTAGGTGTCCCGGTCTTAATGTGCATCTGTCACTGCTTTGAATCTTGGGTGCTAACCCAAACTGGGGGCCAGTCCTCTGCCACTCACTCCACCATATGCTTCAGTTTAGGCATACCTGATTTGGGGGCAATGTTTCTGTGCCTCATCTGTCCTGGAAAAAACTCCTTTCTTTCCTGGACTCAGCAGGGCAGTGAATGCAGAAGAATGTGGTACAGTCCTTTCCCATACTGCTGCGTTAGTGCAGGCAATGGTTCAGAGGAGACTGGGGCATCAGGACTCCAGGGATCCAGTCAAGCAGGAGGCTGCAGTGCCACGTGACTTCAGAGACTTCATTTGTCATGAAGTCTGGGACAGAAAGGGGAGAATGTGGCTCTCTGTAGTCTCTAGATATGTGTAGAGAAGCCTTTGCAGTGTGATGGCAGAGAGTCATCAGCTGCATGGAGATATCTTAGCTGGTGAAGTACTCCTATGTCTGCGTGCAACAACCGGTACAGCCTCTTACCTTGATCCCTGGCTTAGGAGGGAGGGCAAAGGAGAAGCAGGCCCCTCGGGAACCGAGCTAGCAGTCAAATCAGTAGCTCTCCTGGGGCCTGTGTGACATTCACACACATCACTGTGAAGTCACGCTCTCCTGCAGAGCATGGGAGAGGTGATTATTTATTAATGTACTGAGCACTGTCCCCATGCATCACTCTGCCTTGCTCTGCTGCAGCCTCAGCAATGAAGCACTGGGACATCACAGACCTGTGGCCCTCCCTAAGCACACTAAGGGAAGATGTCTCAGCACCTAGGAGGGACCCCAGAGAAGGGCAGTGATGCTGGAGGAGGAGAAGGCGCACACATGAATTGTCTGGCATCATGCTGAGTTTTTTGTAATGCTTTCTGCATGCTCAGTTCTCATGGATCAGCACTAGTCTCAAAACCAGCCAGCCTGATGCTCCCTGTGCCTGCCCTAGGAGCCCAGGGTGCTTTTCAGCTCTGACATTAATGCTTAGTGGGCAGATCTTTCTGTCTCAGTGTTTTCTACGTAGTGGGGATAGTAGCACGTGTGGGACATCCTGCACTGTCATTCCTCCCTTCCGGGCGAAGTGTGTGGAAAACTATCCCAGTGTAGGTCTTTAGTTGAGGAGAAGGGGAAGCACTTTTCTTTGGTGTGAAGGTCAACAAGGAGGACAGGCAGGGTGCAACTGGTTTCTTTCTAAAATTGAACAAAGGAGAATAATGAGAGGGATGTGACTACCTTGCCTGATCCCACAGTGGCTCAGCTGTTCTAATCCCTTCTCCAGGGATGGCTTGTCCCCACTATGTAGTTTGTGTTATACTCCTGATGCTGACACCTCCACTAATTGTGGGAAAGTTTGCTATTGGGATGGCATGTACATAGGCTTTCTGGGAGAGGTGGAGTTCCAGGAACAATTAGGAAATGGCAGAGATACTTGGGGACTCTGGCTTGCAGTGCCACTCTTGATATAGTGACGAGTATATGGTAGGTGTGGCAGAAGAAGAAAAAGGAGAAAAGTTGGCTTGGGTGGGGTGCAGGGAGTAGAGATGTGTGAGGAAGGCATGAGCTCATAGATGTAGGCAGGAATGGAGCTCGGCAGCATGTGGATGTGAAATATGCATTGGGATCATCTTGGGATAAAGGAGAAGTCCTAGTGTAGGCAGTCATTAATCTTGGAGATGTGGGCCATGATGAGGCATTCTGAAGCTTAGCCCCAAGGTGGGGCTGCCTTTGATGGCAGCGAGCACATACACAGGCTTTGGGGCTGTGCCTCCGGCGAGTGAGGGCAGCTGCCTGGGAACTACCTCCTGACTCACCCTGGGTGGTGGGCACTTGCTGGGCCTTCCAGTGAGTTTGGCTTTGGACAGTAAGGCAGCCTTGCTAATGGTCTGCAAGGTCAACTACACGGTCTGCAGGGGGAAGGATGGTGCTACAGAAAAGCCTCCAGACCAACTTTTTTTTTTTGTTACTGTAGCCCATTTTTTGCCCACAGATTGCAGGTTCACAGCCCTTGGGTCTTGAGCTATGGAGACCCAAGGCCTTTGTAAAATGTTCTCTATCTGCAATGGTCGATCTTGCCTTTCTTCCCTCCCTCTCATCCATGGCTTATGAAGCACTAGGAAAACTCAATAGCAAATTTGAAATACCTGGACTGGGTCTTTGCATTCAGAGCCCATTTCTGTGCCTGGCAAGAATCCTGAGAAAGAAATCCTGAGCCCTGCACACTGCCCCAGGCATTGCTCCTTATCACCCTCTGTGTGGGCCTGACGCATCCCAGAAGCTGGCATGCACCATCTAAGCTCCCACAGACATGCTGCTCTGCCGCTGCATCTCCTTCCTGGCCTGCTCTTCCTGTCCTGGCTCTTTCTTTAGCTCAGGCTGCCAGACAGGGTGCTGGTTTTCTGAAGAGTATAGGCTACTCTAAAGCCATCTTCCTCTGTGACACAGACCCAAGGGCACTCATGTGAAAGGCTAGGATCATAACCTTTCCACCACTATCCTGTTTAATCCCCTGCTTCTAGTGACAGACACTCGGTGGAAGCCTGAAGGAGCGTCTGGGCTCATTCATTAGCTGGAGCTCTGTCCTGCCCCTGGTACTTGGAACTGACGCCCATGTAAATGACAAGGGAGGAAATTGCAGGCAGAGGAGAGACAGTGAGGAGGGCATTTCCTTGTGCAATACTTGAAGGACTGGGGGAACCATCTCCACATCCCTCAGCATGACTCTTGAGGCCATGGTGCTCAAAGGGTCAGGTCAGAGTTTGTTCTGTGGGTGGTTTGAGGCATGGCAGCTGTACAAAGTCCCACCCTGAGCGCACTCCCGGCCTACCTGAAGCCCTGTGCTCCTGCTGCTGCTGCTGCTGTGCAGCTGGTGGGGGCTTAGGGCATGATTGACTGAAAACCTCTGTCCTTCCAAGGGTGTCGTCCCCACACAGTTTCCCAGCAGTCTTATGTATTACATTGGGGCATATGGAGAGCAGCAGGAAAAACGCTAATTCCTGTCTTTTTCTGCCTGGAGGAAGCACTGCAGTTGCCTGCCCCGAGCATAGGGATTTGCAAGGTAGCAGGGGCAGAGCAGCTGCAGGGAATTGTCTCGTTCAGGACACTATCCAAACTCTGAATCTGGCACTAAAAGTCAGTCTGGGGATGCTGCATCTTTGGAGAAAGTGCTGGGGCTGATGTGGCTGGGGAGTCCTTAGACCTGTAGGTTTATCTGCAGGAAAAGCTGTATTGTGCATTTTCGGTCCTTAAACGGGTGGTAATTTCTGTACTAAACTGTTTTGGCCATTGTAACTGTTCACATACGTGCATGGGGCTCACTCATCCGGGCTGAGGTATTCTCCACTGAAATCTTGCAGTATCCTCTCCTCTATACCAGGACTTCGGATTCTGGTGGGCTTAATTAAATGATCTCTCAGTAACTGCTCTTTTAAAACAGCCCTCCCTCCACTCTCGCTTAGCCTAGGGTGCGCAACCGGGGCGAGAGCTCCCGGGGAGCCCGCCTGGGAAGCACGGCCGGGCCAGACCCGAACCGAAACCCGCACACGACCCCGGTCCCGCCTATCGCCTGCCGCGCTCCGGAGAGCCCCTCTCCTCCCGTCAGACCCCCAGGCACTCCCGAGGCTCCGCGTCTCCGGCAGTGCCGGGCTGTGCCGCCGGCAGCCCGGGGC
>WAAD01028929.1:275336-320176 GCA_013389945.1 Fregata magnificens | reverse complement strand
CTGGCCCCGGCCCCCGGCTCGCCCCGCTGCGCGGCGGCCAGGCTGCGCGGGGCTGCAGGTACCGGAGCTGCTGCTCCTGCGCCCGAGGTTTCTACAAAGCCCGGTTATATAAAGTTTAATTATAATACTTGGCTCTCGTGTAACGCTTTCTATCTGCAGATCTCAAAGTGCTTTCTAAGCATTAAACAAGCCTCACAATGCCCTCTCCCGTCTTCATGTGGGAGGGTTTGCTACACCCTTTCTTTATTTATTTTAAAAGCTGTCAGGAGAAACTGAGGTGCAGAGATGGGAAAAGGCTTGCCCAAGATCATCCAGCAGGTCAGTGGCAGAGCTGGATGCAGAACTGAGAAGTCTCCTTGATACGTTCCTGTCTTTAATTCCCTGGGAATGCTGCCTTCCTCCGGGAACAGCTGTGCCTGGAATCAACTGGGTTTGGGGATCTGACTGGCCTCTGTGCTGATCTGCAGTGAAATGTCTGTGATCTACACACAGTTCACAGCAGGGCTGTTCTCTGGGAGTTATTCCCCCATCCCTGCTCAGAAAGTTTGGGCCCAAGCCTGCCCACTGCCTGTTGGTGGCTTTTCTTGACTTAATTTTATGAACTGCTGTTGAGGAAGGAGTGGGACCTCAGCTCAAGGTCTCTCTATCAAAGGCTGGGGAGCCAATTTTGGGTGTAGTGCATTTGTACCTCAGAAGGGACCATTCCCTGGCATCTCCTTCTCCTCCCCCATCCCCCCCTCATGAAAGGTCAAGGAAATGAATGGGACAGCGTGATGTGCAAGCCTGTAAATATTTAGCAAGCTACTTGCTTTTACATTGCAGATTTTGCTCTATGGGTATGGCCGTTAATATCAGTGAGACATTAGCTCCGAAAAGCACCCGTCACACTGTTAACACTAAAAGTGCTCCGTCAAAGCGGCTTGCTGTGAATTACGGGACTCGAGCTTTCTTTATTAGCCTGGAGTTTGTACAGCAGAAACATCAGACTCAGACCCACAGCGGAGGGAGAAAAACCCTAGTAGCAAATTAAAAGGAAAGAGCTTTACCTGCAAAAGTGATAATGCCCTGTGAAGAGCTGGGGCAGAGAGTAATCTTTATCTTATGTGGGGAGATCTTGCCTTGAGAGACTACTACAAGTAGCCCTGATCTGTTCCACCTTTATCAGAAACCATGTTATGTGAAGAGTGATTTGGGGGGGTGGGCAGGAGCATTTCCTTAGGCTCTTTGACTGTGTTTGGAGAGATTTTTTTTTTATTTGACTCAGGGTAGGGATGGTGAATTTTTGGTGCTGGGGGAACCTCTCGTCCTCAGCCCCCCAGTTGCAGCCAATCTGCGGTTATGTGTTGGACTCAGGGTCACAATTTGACTCAGATTTCGTTTCATTTGCACAAAGACTCATTGACGCCCGGGCCTAATGAACATCAATATTCTTAATGACAAGGAAAAGATCTGTTTTATGGGACTCCAGACAGGCAGCGTCTCCGTGCTCCTTCTGCAGAATCACAGGAAAATACCCCCAATCTCACAAACGTTTGGGTTACCACCGTTACAAAGTTCAAACCCCAACCTCAGAGGGAGCTCCCCAGATAAGAGAATCTTTCTTGGGAACCTCTGTCAAAGTTTTGCAGAATTAAGTGCTGTGCTGTCTCCTCAGCCTGGCTTCTGTGTTTCCAATAAGCAATCCAATTACACACATTCTTCCTTTAGAGTTGTGATGATACTGTTGGTTTTCCTGCCAAAAGATTGATAAAAACATGATGGGAATTTTTGTTGCTTTCTGATTTTTTTTCTTTTTTTTCCCCCCAAAACTAAAAATTCAAAGAGAAGCATTCTGAAAAAAAAGAAAATTGCTGCAACTGAAACATGAGATTGAATGGGTTGCATTTGTCAGCTTCACCTGCACTTCTGTTTTGTTTTGGGGGGTTAGGTTATGGGTTTTTTTCCATATAATTTTGCATTTCTACCCTCAGCCTTTTGCATCTTTGGCTACCAGATGTGTCCCACATTGAAGAATTATTTCTCCTCCCTAGAGTGAAATAAATGCAATCAATATGAGTATTGCTCTCAGGGCCTTGAAATATTACATTAATGTTCCATGTGGTGACATTTTAGCTGGAATTTTCAAATACATTATGATGGTTCAAATTAATATTTATCAGATCAGCTTTTATATTTTGCAAAAGAGAGAGAGGGAGAGAGAGAGAGTAAGCATTATTAAAATACAAAATGCAGATGAATTCCAAAATCGATGGTCCATTTTACCAGCACTTTCAAGGGGCTGTGTTTTGCTTTCTGGTTTTGTTTTTAAATTTATTAGTTTTACAGGCAAATCTATTTATCTTCCTTCATTTATTTTTTTCACCCATTCAGGGTTTTTCAGTTGTTTCTTTCTTTCACTCTTCTTTATTATCCCAAAATGTAAATTATGACGTTAGCTAGGTTTTTTCTTTTTTTCTTTTCAGTGATTAAATCTGCTACATGACATCTTTGTCCTTTCTATAAATTAAATCATCTTTGCTTTCCACCTTTAGCCACTGCCAGCAGCAATACTCTGATTGCCAGCAATAAAAGTCCTCACTTTACGGTCTTTATTTCCTACACAAAGCAAACCCCCCCTCCTTCTTTCCCCTGTGCTTATGGTGCCTTTTTTTTTTTTTTTTTCCCCCCTCTTCTAAGGGGGTGGTGGGACTAACTCCTGTTTTCAATGTTTCTCCATAAACAAGGAATTTGCAGAGAGAGATTGCAGAGGAAAAAAAAAAAATCTAAACCACATTCCACTTTATTTCAGTCATTCCTAAACAGATTGTTCTATGAGGTGGAAAATCCAGGCAGATTAATGGTGTCATTTGTTTTGCTTTTTTTTTTATATTTCTGTCTTCCCCCCCCCGCCACTTTGGTTTGGTGAAAATGTTTGAAAAGTACCTTTTTTAGACTAAATGCAGCTTTAAAGATTTGTGGATTATCAGCTGAATTTATTTTGTTGAAACAATGCTGCTTGCAGAATAACCCTCCTTTCCCCCCACATGGAAAATTGTAGGAACTGTCTGGGATCTTACAGCATTTCCTTAAAAGCTTTTGCAATTCCTAGAGGAGAATTTTTGTAAGGGTTAATATTCCGGTTTAGAACTGAACAGTACTTCCAAACTTTTCCCACTTCCCAGCTTTTTTTCCTGTCTCTGAAATAGTTTTACTGTAAGAACATCTCATGGATTTGTGACCAGATAGCCACAGGAAAAAACATATATGTATGTGTGCGCACACGTGTGTGTGTGTGTGTATATATATATAAACATCTTCATATATGCTCACATACGCACACTCGCGTGCTCTCTCTTTGTGTCTCTGGGTGTATAGATGCACATACTCCAGGCTGCCCTTCCTATTTTCCTTCAATGCTGATCTGGGCAAAAGAACGACAGGAAACTTAAAAAAGAAAAGGAGGAGGAATCGATTGTTCGACCCGCACTTGAACTCTCCTGAAAGAGATAAAGCAGAATTTTCAATAGGTCCCCTGCCCTTTTCACCAGGAGGGAAAGAGGAGAAGAAAAACAAGAGATATTTATATGACAGCAGCTGCTGAAAATAGCATTTCAGAGCAATAAAAAAAAAAGGCAAAAGAGATTCAATGGTAAAAAAAAAAACAAACCCAAACCCACAACAACAGAGAAACTCTTTTTCTTGTGCTCCCCAACAGGCGCATGAGCGGCTCGTCCTGGAAATGCATGCATGCCTCCTATAGATCTGTTTGAAATTATAGTTGTCATTGAGAGTGAATTTATGCTTCTATTGATCTGCAAAGGAAAATATTAAATGGTTTGGTTTTGATCTTTAGCTGACCTCAGGGTCAAGGGTAGCCTAAGATTAGTATTCATAGAATTCATCACCAAATTGTAGTCTGCATCTACTTTATGCAAACATAGGGAAAACATCGAAAGATAAATACAAAGCAAAATGACAAACAATTTCACCACCACCCACCCCATAAAAAAACCAACCCTCAGACAATAAAAATAGGGAGATACATACATGCACAAACCCAGGTAACTGCATACAGCATAGACGGGGAAACGCAAAGAAAATACAGAGAAGCACACAGAGAGAGCCAGTGAATTACACACACGGGAAAAGACACACGACTCGGAACAAATATCAATGCACAACTATGCTGAAACATGCCTGCATGAACACTCCAACACAAGTGCAAGGGAACATACGAAGAGCAAAACAAATATCAAAAGGACACTTCTTATACAAATATATACACGCCTACCCAGGAAAAAAGGTGCACTTCTGGGATGAAAAAGAAAGGAAAAGAATATGTTCACAGATTCTCACACAAAGCCAAAAAAAAAGGAGCAAGCAGAAATACAGTTAAACAGGTGCACATACTGATATATGCTGACAAACATAGTGATACACAGTTGTAAACATGTCGTGACACATACACAAATGCAGACACTTCTTGTATTAGGCATTGTGGACCTCCCTCGTTCTTGGTAAGCGCGACACAAAGTTAGTGAAATAATAAAGAAATATACTCGGGTATGAGTAAAACATGCTTGTGAAAGTCGTCCACTAAGTCAGCCCAGTTGTTCAGAAATTCAGGGCAGAATGCTCGTAAGAGCAGCAAAGCAATTTCACTTACTGACGGACATTCAAAGGCACAGGGAGATCTGTTTATTCACAAGGAGAGTGAAGTCTACTCACAAACATTAACAGTCCAGGCTATAGCAAAAACACTCCTGTATGAACGTAGTAAGTGCCATTTGTGCACAAAGGAAGAATCTACTGTGAAATGAAAGCAAACTCAAAGAGCAGAAGGCCCCATTCCGATTTATGTAGTCATCCCAGAGACAGAGGAGAACATCTGTAACCGTGTAGACAAAAACACAACTGCACGGAAACTTGATTGGGCACCACAGGATGCTCACCAGCACCCTGAGAAACTTAACTAAAAGAAACTTGGTACTTTTCAGGCAGACACAGCAAATACTCAAATAGGCGAGCAGGGTAAAAGATGGTTCCTTAGCTGCTTTCAAGACTGTATCCCGTGTAGTCTGGCCGCTGATAGCCACCATAGCTGGTTTGCACTTAGTCTCTGCTTCTGTAGTCTTGGTGTCACTGAATACATGCAAGAAAGTATGGAGCACTTGTAAGTGGGCAAAAATGTGTGGTGCAAAACAAAAGCATTGATACTTTTTTTTTATAATCTGTTTTCCCCAAAATATAGCTTTTTTGACTAAAGCAAGTGTTGTTAAAAATTTGTTTTAAAAAATGTTATTTCCTTTTGGTGTACAAAACTGCTACCTGAGCATTTACCAAAAATATAACCATATTTCATTTTTGTTGTTTTGTTTATAATTGTTGTTTTGTTTATAATAATCCTGCTATAATTAAGATTCATATTTTAGTATAAAAGTCTCAACTAACTTTGAGGCCCACCATGCTTTCTACCATATGATTGTGTTGCTAGAAACAGTCCTTGTCCTGAAGAGCTTGCATTGCAGCTAGAGGAGCAGAAAAAGGAAGCCGGAGTATCTCTCATTTACCAGTGAAGCCCTGAGGAAGTGACTTGTCCAGGCTAGCCATAGAGTCTTGGCAGAGCTAGGAATTGGAGCTGCATCTCCTGATTCACAGGCCATTGCTTCAGAAATGAGATCATCCTCTTTTCCTGATTTAAACATACTTTAGCGTGGACTACTAGTCATTCAGTATTTGTGTGATCCAGTTATGAGACCCAATGAAAACAGTACTAAGTAGGAACAGTTTTTGAGCTAAACTTATGTATAGGAAGGGCTAATTGGAATGTGTCAGTATAGCTGTGCTGTGAGAACCTCTCAGCTCTGACCTCGTGTACGTGGCCTATGAATGCATTAGCCATTGCAGCTTATACCAGTTCCTCAAAGGAAATAAACTCTGCCACCAGGAGTATTATTTTGTCAGCATAACTACCTATATGCTTGGGCTCCAGCAGTACAGTTACACTGGGAAGAATCATAGTCCCAACACTAGACATAACTATATAGGTAGTACTTCCAAATATAGACCCAATCGTAACAGCATCTTGGTGTGGGCAGAGATCGCAATGAGCACGGCTGTGCAAGGCACCATTGGCGAAAGCCGAAGGGTGTGACGACACTTGGCAGTGGGGAGGGGAGAGCGTGCCAGGGAGGAGGGCTCTGTGGGTAGGATCTTGGAAATGACAGAGCGGGGGAAGATGCAGTAGTATTTGCTGCAGAAGTGGTAAAGGCAAGGGAACAACACAGAGATGCCAGTGGATTTCATCTGATACTGAGTAACATGCATTACTGGAGACTGGTTCTGTAAGTCACTCATCATCCATTGCCTGAATCCCCCAAAGTCAAGGAGAGTGTGTGTGTGTGAGCTGTACAGCCTGGCCCTTACTCAAGGACAGATCTCCCTACAGTGAAGAACCAGCACTCACTTATCATGACAGTAGGATATTCTTTATCACAGCTGCAGGACAGAGCTGCCCCGTTGCATGCTCTGTTCAGTGGATCACTATCTTCTCAAGGTGATGAGGAAACTACACATTGCAATGGCAGCATTTCCAAAAATCTTCCTTATGGTGGGAAAAGACTTCTGTACAGGTTAGGTGTACAAAAATGGCACATCCTTTCCTGACACTTCCTCACTAGCATTGAACTTGTCAGAGATACTGGCTATTTTATGCTGTGGATAGAGGAAATGCAGCTAAGAGCGTAGAAGAGAAGATGAACACATTTTTCCCTGTTTGTTCAGTGCCTAGCAGTTTTTAGGTTGTATTATAATAGTAGTCTTGATTCATCTACTGTACTGAAATAAATATATATACTGGGCAGCTGCTTTTCCCTAGGCTGTGTCACAGAGTATGGATTCAATCATGTTTTCATCCTTTTGGCAGATAGAGGAGGAGAAAGAGTGTGAAGGAGGGAAGCAGCAAGGCACAGAGGTGGAGGCGGCAGGAGAAACTGCTGTTGTCGTTTCTGTTTCATTGTTTACTGTCTATGACTTTGTACAGCTTTTAACTCCACCATTTGGCAAGAGAGCAGCTGGCACCACTTGCCTTCTTTGGAGTGCATGTGCTGCCTGGAGAAAGACAGCCCAGGTTAGCTAATGTGGGAAGAGGTGGGATCTCCTCCCAGTGAGAACGTGGGCTTGGAGCTTCAGTCAGTGCTGAAAACCTCTCAGGTCTGAACTACCCCTTTCCCCCTTGGATCTCTCATCCATTCACCATTCTGCTCCTTTTCTCTTAATGCAGGTTTATTTCAAACAAAGTCCTGTAACTTTGTTCCCCATTAAAATACCATATAACCATTTATTAATCTCCTTCCCCATCTTCCCTTTTGCCACTCGTGGAGAGCCACTAGTTCCCTCTCCTCTCTGCATTAATGCTGAACCAGTTTCCCCACCTCATGTGCTGTTGGCAGTGCTCCTTTTTGAATGGTGTTGAAAACTAGGTCCTTCCCGTTTGTCATTGTTAGATCTCCATAGCACTTTCTCCCTGTGTAACAGCTCTAACCTGGGCGTATTGACTGAATCCTAAATGGCTGATGGCCAAAAATTCTAGGTAATTTCAGTGGGACTAGATACTCTTCATTTCTGGTCATAACTTGATCATATAATTTGGCTGTGTACTCTTAAAGAGCTGCTGTGGCTGGTGGAGTCATTCTTATATCCATAACAGTTTGTAAAGCACTTAAGGGTACCTTTGGATGAAAAGCACTAAATAAATGTTCAGCAAGATGATGTTATTTATCCATGTAATCACCTGTCACTTCCACCCAATTTTTGTTCCTCCCTGTCCCATCCAATCGGCCATATTATATGCTCATGCATATGGTCATGCACTCATCAATCCACCTTTATCCATATGCAGAGACACTCAAGTGTTATGAGAGCTACACGGAAAGACAGATGCATGCATCTAATCCTTCCCTGCTCATCTGTCCTCATCCAGCTCGTACAGACACATAGCAACATTTTTTAAGCACTTAAGTGACTTAGGATCCTAAGTTTCATTTCTGAGAGAAGCTTAGGAGTTTAAATGCCCCTGAAAGTCAGTGAGATGTGTTCTCCAGATTACAATTCCTCAAGTCCGTAAGTGTCATATTTTCAAAGTGCTCTCTTTATCTAAAGATTCAGATAGGCACCTTGTAGATTATCAAAACTGTTTAAGATAGGCACATAAATCCAAATTATTTTAATGTAGCCTGCCTTGAAAATTTTAAGACCCCTCTGGGCACTTATCTTTCAAAGGCATCTAAATCCTTTTGAAAAATTGGTACCAAGAGCCTCTAAGATCCTTTAAAAAACAGCTCTTAAGTTACTCGCCCATAGCCAAACATCAGAAGAGTGACTGCTACCTTAGGTAAATCCATACTTTAATGATGCAGTTTACAAAAAAGGTTACTCTGATATCTGCTTTAATTAATGAAATACAAGATTTGGTGATCCCATGAGAATCCCTTGTCAGCTTGGGCAGCAGGTCCTGTGTGGGTCCTGCCCACATTTCCTGGGCTCTGCGAGCAACATTGGCTCTCCCTTGTTCTCAGCAGGACCCTCCCCTGTGCCTCTGGGACAAGCCAGCCAGCAGTGGTGGGGAGAGCTCTGCTTGCTAACGTCTGGGTGCTGGGTCCCTGGATGACAGGATTAGGATTGTGGTGGGGATGGGATGCCTATGCTGTATATGAGCCTCAACAGAGAGTTATATACAACCCTGTTTGTTGTAATCATCAAAAGACTTCATCACTAACAGGCAGAAAGGCATTCACCTGTCAGAATCCCCCGCTGGCAATATTTCTAGGTAGGATCCTGACTAGCTGTGGTCGGGGAAAAGGTTTGTGGAGCGGGGTTGGTCGCTCTGGTATTTGAACAAACTCATCATGTTCAGCAGACACTCACTGGTGCTGGTTCTGGCATCACACCACTTTATACAGGATTCTGCAGAAAAATCCAATAAAACAAACAAGCTTTCCAGAAAAGAAAATGAAGCAGAAAATCCTGCCTTCTTATAAATTATGTCCAAGTAGGCTGAGCTGGCAAGAACGCCTTCAAGTGTGAAGTTCTTTCCATTTTATGGCTAGGAGTTCCCAAAAGACCATCTTCTTTCTTCTTAGTTTTTTTTTCCTCTTGAAGATTTTTTTAATCAGGGGTGGAGGGCAGATACTATGTGCATGATTTGGCTGGTAGGGGCAAGAATCTGTCAACAGAAAAAGGGCCGTCAGCAAGAGAAAGTGAGCTGCAAATTGTCCATTTCTAAACTGCTTGTTCATCTGACACTTGCAAACTCAGAAGCCACCTGTTCAGCCATCAGTCACCAAGTGAAAATGAAGCTTTCCTTAAACCAAGATTCTGACATATACAGAAAACTAAAAAGAGAAAAAAGAGAGGAGAAAAGGAAATTATTTTGAATTTGCTCTACTGTGAAATGAGAATAGAAACTAAAGCTAAAACCCAAGGGAAGGTTTTTATTTCCCCTTCTCTCCAAACTGTAGTATTATAAGCACTTTTTCAAACAGCAACACAAACAAACAAACAATCAAAAAATCCAACACCTTTCACGCAACATTTTTGCAGAAATCCGGAAGTCTTTCCGAAGGCAGAAGTTGCCACCTCTCCCGTCCCCGCCCCCAACCAGTGGCAGATTTTTGGGGTGTGACTGACTCCTTGCTAAAAGAACACTCTGCATGCTAACAAGTGGTGTAGGTCTTTGAAGTTGTGAAACTAAAGAGTGGATTAGCTGTGATATCAAGTGCAGAGTAGGCTTTCCCCTTTCCATGCAAGGTCAAATTAAGACTGGACCAGCCAGCGACCCAAAAGTAGACTATACTAAGCAGCTGATTATTTTTTGCCCTCTTCGGGCGCAATGCATTCGCCTCTCTGAAGGAGAATTTCAGGGTAGCAGCCAGCAGGGTAGGCTCTTACGTGCGAGGTTTTTCTGGCTGACCACAGAGCACATAGCCGATGTGCCTGATCAAATAGCTTGTTAATTTCATCATTTCAGACTTTTATGGTTTTTCCAGTTGCTGCTGCTTTTATAAACAAGCATTTCGGTGACCTTCCCCTCCGGACATCAGCGCATTCAGCTCTGCAAGAATCCCAAGCTCTGAAAGTTTATAAATAAGCCTTCTATCAAGTTCCACAACAGGTGTGACCTCCCCCCCTGTCCTAAAACTGAACAGTTTCAACAAGCAAATAAAGACTGCACAGTCCTGTCTTAAAGGGGAAGCACTCTGGAAAGTAGTATATAGGCCCTGATACTCTCAACAGAAGGCCTGGCCCATCTGCAAGAAGGGATCGTGTGGCCATAGTCTGGGGACTCCTGTCCCTTTTAGGTGGCCCTTTAAGCAAGAGTGAGAGACACAGGGTGGAACAGTGCTCACCATGACCTACATCAGCATGACATTCCTGGGCCGTCCCACGCACTGACCCCGGAATTGATTCTGGTAGGTTCTGAGTGCTGTGTCTGCCTGGCTGAGACATGAGATTTCTAGAAGACTTTTGTCATAAGTGGAGGATGCACAACCAGAATCTCTTCACTTTCGATGGGGTTCCTGCCAGTGTGTCGATGGCACATTGGCAACACTGAGTAGAGAAGGAAGGGACAGGTCCTGTTGTGAGCTGCAAAGTGGACAGTCTCATACTTGTCTGGATTTGCTTCAAATGAGACTGTTCTCCTAATTTCTGGTATACTGCATGCATTATGTCTACTTCTTCTCGCTTTTGTCAAAATATTAGAGGGAAACCAGGGTCTTGAAGAGGGGAAACTGAAATCTGAGGTTGGAGCTTCCTTCCGTGGGTGAGCACCACAAAGGCTGAGATCGAGACAAAGATGAGGTTTCCATCTTTGTAAGAGGGTCCTACTGGCACTCTTTCCCTCCATTTGGCTGCAACATAGTCTGAGCAGAAATTGTGAAATAGAGTCAAGAGAGGAATTCACCTATGGGAAATAGTATTTCTCTCTCTCTGTTCTATGAAACTGTATGGTGGTGTCTGTTTATTACATGCATAAGTTTGAAAGGAAACCAAATGACTTGACGTGTCTAAGTGGGCTTCTTGGTATAGACTATTATATCGTATAAAATAGCAGTATGGTGGTCAGAGAAAAGATGCTGTGAAGTCATTGAGACAGCAGGACATAGGGTGCACTTTGGTTCCAATATAATCAGTGATAACTGGATCTCAGTATCATTGTGAAAGAGGTTGGCTGTAACCATTGAGACAGGAAAATACCCATATAATTAGTACAGCTGAGGAAGCCACTGTAGCAAATGAGACAGGAAGGCCCAATATGCTCAGTGCAGTGAAAGGAATCGGTATAATCGGTGTGATGGGGAATACCTGGTACAATCAATATGTGCTACAGTGTTTTGAAGCTAGTGTGATGGCGTACTATGGGACAAACAGAATAATTCCACAACCAAGAGGTTTAATATGGTCAACAGATCTGAGGAACCCAATGTGATCAATTGGAAAAGGGGTTGAATGTTATCAGTGGGTGTGGAGACAACGATAGTGATATAATCAATGGTACATCAGCTCTTCTGGCTTTCAAGCCTCATGCTGTCCGTTCTTGACACTGAAAATTGCTTTAAAGAATATGTGTTATTACATATATAGCACACAGTTTGCAAAAGTGTGAACGCATTGCCGTGATGTAGAAACAGTGTCAGGTTGCTCCACCATGATGAATTGCGCTTGTCCATGTAGTCAGGTAGGTGGGTGAGTGGAGCATGCGCACGTGCTAAAATGAGTGAGTTTTATCAGATGTAGGGAATCGGTGGTGCTGCAGGTCTCATGCTGCAGTCCCTTTTCTGCAGCATTATGGAAGGATTTGGTTCTAAGAACATCCTAAGTACCCTGCAGAGAACAGTAAGAGCAGCCATTTGGCTCATGGTGAGCCTCGTCCCTTCTAATGCACTTGCACTCCCCCAGGGCCACGTCTAATTACTGCTCAAACACAATAGTTGCAACGATGCATCATGCCAAAACCATCTAGAATAAGCCTCACACAGTGGGATTTGTTGTCAGTCTTGCCTTTTTTTATTTTTCTTTTTTTGCGCAGTGCTGGTAAGAAAACTTTTTAACCCCCATCCCTATTCAGGGATCTGCAGCATCTGCATCTAGCTGGCATCTGTCAAATCCCCAAGAGATCCTAAAGAGAAGGTTACTTCCGAGTTCCATGAGGATCACTGGGTATTTTCTACTTTGGTGAAGGGCAAGTTTCTTCCCAGGAAGTCTCTGCACACTTTCGGTGTGGGCAGATTTTTCTCTCCACTAGAAATCCAAGTCCAGTCCTCCCCTTCCACTAAAGTCAGCCTCTGGACTGAAGTTATCTCTAAGGGCACCGAATACCCTTTAACAGGAAGGGAGAAGCTCTCTCCAGTGATAGGGTCTTTGAGAAGGCATCTAACACATATATAAGCTCCCATATAAAAGAAAACAAACGTTTCTGTTTGCTGCTACAAGAGCCAACCTTAATCTTTGCTCTATCTGAATCCTTCCTCTGACACTATAAGCCCTGTTTGTCATCCCACCTGTGTAGTTTTACCTTCAAAATTTATCATCATTTCTCAGGGATTAGGGTGTGGCCACTTACAGCAAACAAAGATAATGTCAAGCTTGCATAAATGTATATGGCTATAAGTACACACATGAATGCCTGCCTGTACACATGTATACACATATATATGCAGGAATGCATAGCTATACATTATCTGTACTTATATAGGAAGGTAAGTGGATATATACAAACTCAGCCTGTGGTAGTTCAAACAGTTTCAAACATAATGCATACCCTGGTGGGAGGAGTCTCGCTGGTTAAGGTACTCTGTAATGAACTGATGAAGTTCTGTAAGCACAGGGAGGTCCCGCACTGCTCCACAGGCAGTCCACAACACTTCAGGATTTCACCAGCAACGGCCCCATATGGGTCAGGAGCCTTTTCAGAGGAACTAGTGAAAGCTCATATCCATTCACCAGCACAGATGGCGACTCAAAACCAGAGTCCAAATGCAAGAACTCCCAAATGTAAGGAAGCTTAAAATCTGGGTCCCCATGTCATGACTCAAACCTTACACAGTTATACCTGAGGCTAAAGTCAATTCATAGTCACTGATCCAGACAAATTTGCTGACTACTATACCATAAGGCGTTGACCAGTGTCCTGCAACAGCCTGAAGAAAGAGCATATGACTTCCATTTGTGTGAAATCTAAGGGCTAGTGAGAGCAAGGGATTGCTCACATCTGGGTTTCAAGTCCTGTCTGTAGTGCTGTGGGGAGCTTCATGCTGCATTACAAATTGAGAGATGTGCAGGTGTAGGAATGTAAAACCAGGAAATTCAAGATGTCTCTTCTCTGTTCAGTGTACTTTGTATGGTCCTCACTGGTGTGAATGACAGTTAGAAGAGTGCAATGTGAAGAAAATACACCCAGAAAACAAAAGCTCTAAAACAGCTCTATAATATGGCCAGAAAGCCGTGAGTGTCCAGGAGGTAAGCCTAAATTCAGAACCCAGTGCTCTGGTTACTAGCAAAAGCATTTGAAAATAAATATAGACACAAATTAAAATGATACCATTTTTGACAAAGTAGACAGTAGTTGAAATATAATGAGGCACTGTAGAAAAATGCCCCTCCACCAAGTGAGCACTTGCTGGGCGGATTAGCCAGCATTCCTTCTCCTCCATTGAGTGGTGTCACAAGCTAATAAATATTTCAGAATTGGCTGTATTCAATCCAGCCCTTGTCCTGGTTGACGTCTGTTCTCTCAGTTTTCAGGAGGAGACAGGTGCAGAAGGATGAAAAGGGATTTAATTACTAAACATCCCCTACTCCCAGAATCCAAACACATGCTGTACTGTACATATACACCACACCTACTGTACTCACAAGCACATATAATACTCATGCACACAGAGTCACACCTACTACACTCTGTGGCACACACTTATTTAATCCCCATTGCACACAGATTGTGTTTTGGAAGTAGAGGAGTCACATTGCATTGCACCAATGTGTTTTGGCCATTGGATGTGGAGGGTACATGTGTGTGCTGAAGTTATAGCGCATAGTCTTCCCCTAGAGCCACACACCCAGTTACAGAAATGCAAGAAAGAAATGGCTTGTTTGTCCCCTCCTTGTGGGCAATCTGTAAAAGAATGAGAATTGGCTACAGCTGCCTGCCAGCAAATATAAACTCCCCCCCTTGTTGTGCTGAATGTCCTGCATTCAGTCCCTGCCTCTTCTCAGTTCTGGTAGCAATACAAAGAGTCACGCTGTACATCACTATACCCACACTGTAGTCTCCATATAGTCCCTCACCCGCAGAGAGTACATTACATGCTTACATACATGTGACTTATTTACTGTATTAATGGTTTCTTTTTACACACTTCGCTCTGATACAAGAATTGTACAAAGGCCCTAACCATAACCTTTAAAAGTTCTGTTCTTATAAGGCTAGATTTTCAGATACTTTGCACCCACAACTGAGGGCATTTTCAAGAGCTCCCATTTAGACACCAAACAATAAGCTAGGGAAATGGTGCTGCTCATTCAGTTGGTATCTGGATCACTGCTGTGGGGATGTCATCTTCTATTCCAAAGACTTTCCCGCTGTTTGACAGGGAAGATCTAGTAGCACTTTTCACAATAACAATAGTCTTAGTCTGGGAGTTGTGGGCAAATTTCAGTGTCAGAAGCTGCATTCAACCTCTAAACTTTCCTGGCACCTTCAGCTACAAACAGGATACTGCTTCGTTTCCTATTCCAGGCTGCACTGGCCTAACTGTTCCTGTGGGTTGTCCAGCAGCAGTTGGTGCTCCACCACAAAGACAGCTGCGTGGCAGAAAGGGCAGTGGTAGGCAGTGTGGCCAAGTTGGTGGAGCCTCAGTGGGGCTTAGGAGATAACGCGCCTTCCTTGGTTCTGTCCCTCGCCCATTGGAAGAAGTCAGGTCATTTTATGCCAGTTGCCTCAGTTTCATCATCTGTAAAATGAGGCTAGTAATACGAAGTTTTGTAAAATGATTTGAGATTTACTGAGCTAGCAAGTACTTGTCTGGGTAGTCTGTTAGAGTGCTTTGAGATCTTTGAGGGACTCCTGAGTGTTATGGGTATGATATATTGCTGTTACCAGCTACTTTAGACAGCAAAGAAAAAGAAAGGAATAGAGCTGAAGAAAGGGAAAGTTGGGTGCTCCTCCAGTCCTCCTCCCACTGGAATTGTGCTGTTGACTCCAGTCTAAGCAGGATCAGGACCTGGAAGCTCAAGTGATAAATGGTGACAAACACCAAGAAAATCAAAAGTGATGGATGATGAAAGCAAATGGTTCTGTGTCTGGGCTGGAAGGGGTTTCCAGATAATGTATCACTTAGGTCAAATACAGAACACCATTGGCTTTAGAGCTAGGTAATTAGTGTATCAGAAAATTGGGGGAAATTATGTATGTTTTTAAGATGGGCTATTAAAGCAAGCCATGAATTATTGAGAAGGGAAACTGCTTTCTTTGTTTTATTTAACTTAACCTTGGAGAGCAGAGAAAGAACATCAGGATGATTTTTTCTGGGACATATGTTCTGTATAAAAGCACATGTGGTTGCAATGATATTAGGTCCCCCACTGCATTTCATACACTGCAAACACATGCTTATGTGCACATATGTGCATTCATGCATACACACACAGCAGAGTCTGTAAATATTCTTGCTACATGTGCACAGTACATATATGCATATGCATGCTTGTTATCTTTTATATACAAAGCTCAGTACACACTCAGAATAAAAGCAGTCAGACCTGGTATGTATCACACAAATAGTTTGGAATAGTATACTGAAATGTTGCACACAGAATAACATGTGATAAATTTAGCCTGTTCCCACCGTGCTTACACTACTTGAAATACTTCTGCAGGCTCATTTATACATACACAAATATTTTACTAAAGCAATCTTAGGTTTCATATGCATCCCCAAGTTGTAATCAAAAATTCATACTATTTTTACATAAATATTTGTGCAAATTATACATACTGAGCAAAAGTCCTGTGCAAGTTCCTGTATGACCCCATGTTAAGATCTACAGTAACTTGCGAATTCTTAGCTTACAAACTTTGCCTGTGTATCTACACATACTTGCATGCACTGTGTGTGTTTGCATATATTCTATTTGATGGGTTGTGTCCACTCAGGACAGAATTTTGTCTTTCCTATAGCAATTTGTAGAATGATTCAAAAGCTGAATTGGACCTTATTCTCCATTTGACTGGAGGGTTTTAGGAAAATTTCCGTGGAACTCCATTTCCATTAAAGTCTACAGGGTTTTTGTGGAGGAGATGGACTGCTCAGTTAAAAACAGGAGTACTAATTAAGTTGATTCCACTGTAACCCTCACGGTTGGTTGACTCTACTGTCTGCGTGACCATAAGAGTGTTAATTTGATTTCATGTATAAAGTGTGTTTGTTTCCCCAAACTGCTCTGCTGGTCTCTGATTCTTCACATACTTGTAGACAGGCTTAAGTTCTGGCGCAGGAAGACCCTTTTTGGCCTCAGTATGACTTGATGGGTTTGCACAGCATTGCTTATTGCTAAGTGCCACCTCAAATTTTGCAGAATCAGAGCTTAAAACTGTTCTTTTCTCTACAAGACTGCCCAGCAAAAGCACCCGAAGGAGCAGTTAATTTAAACAAGCAGATTCTCACCATTTCATAAGTGAAATAAAATTTTCCTGTAATCTGGGAAACATAAATGGGACTGCAGGAGTCCAAATGGGAAGCACTCTTCTTTGGCACTGGGGCTTTCCTTGGCATACCACTGCTTGGGGGAGTTGGTACAGAACTAGACACCACCGGGCAGTCCCTTGTCTTGTCTTTGGGCCTTGTGGTTGCTATTGTAAAGCTCTGTAACCGCCCAAATCAAAGGTTTATACCTCTGCATCCTGGAGCACTGAGAAAATCAGATCCGATTCCAGTTTTGCTCTTTGTACCCATCCGTCCTAATTATGACCCATATTCTACTCTGCAGCTGGGAATCTGGGTAAAATCTGTGACTGCTTTGTGCATGGAGCAAACTGCAGCGGGGATCATTCCTTTGATTTCAGGGACCAGGACAGGCCCGTGGACTGCCCAAAGTATTTGTATTTAAATCAGGACTCTCTAGCAAATATTTGTGCCTTTTTTTTTTTTTTTAATATTAACCACCCATTCAAAAACAACAGATTGTGTGATACATTAAGCTGCAGTTTTCCAGCAGGGATAACATGGAAAAAACAAACACCCTGCCTTTAATTTATTTGTAAAAACACAAATTTAAAACATGGCAGTTTCTTTCTTAAATGGGAATCTTCTGTGGCACAAAAGTTTTCTGTCTGTGGAATGATCTGTTTGGTTTCCTTTTTACCTCAGAAGGGACTGGACATCTCTCCTGTTTCTGTGTGCAATAGATTGACCTTTATCAGGATGGAATTTGGAAATGTTAAATTATGAAAACTTTGAGACTTTTGCAGAAGTGTTCTTATGTAAAGGATGAGGCCCAGGAAGTAAGAATTAAATTGCAAGAAATAATGGGCTTAAATTGCAGCAAGAAAGATTTAGGTTAGCCATTAGGAAAAACTTTCTTACGATAAGGATAGTTAAACATTGGAATAGATTGTCTAGGTAGGTTGTACAATCTCTGTCAAAGGAAGATTTTAAGAACAGGCTAGGCAAACAAGAATGATGTAGCTGTAGTTGGTCCTGCATAGAAGTGGCCAGACTAAGTGACCTCTAGAGCTCCCTTCTAATCCTATATTCCTATGATATTAAGAGTCTCAGATTTAGCATTGCTTGGGTTATAGCTAATACAGCAATGTGTGCAGTGGGATGGATGGATGGTTGGATGTTGAGGACAGATATATCCTTTCTCACATTAACACTAGTCATGGTTATGGTCCATCTAAATTCCAGTGCATTGCTTAGAAAAATGTGCCCTTTAATTTCCTAATAAAACAGCTGGGTAAATTCTTCTACTTGCAGCTAAAGAAAAAAAAAAAGAACACTTGAAATGAATTTTTAATACAGATTTGAGTGGGATTGCAGCAGGCGCTTCTGATCTGATAATTGCACTGGATCAGCCAGAGTCGTCATCTTTTTTTCCCATCAGAAATTTTGTGTGAGAGTTTAGTGCTGGTGAAGGTTCCCTTTCAGGCTGAGGACTTGCGAGGCCTCCAGGTAGCTGGAGAATGGGGAGCCTGGGCAGCAGCATGGACAGGATAGGCAAGGTCATGGGCAGCCACCAGCTGCCGATTCTCATCCCTTTGCATCCAGTCAATAGAAGCAGGGTCAAGAGAAATCCTTGCTGTTTATTTAGTCAACGGCCTCTACTGAAATTGCCAAAAAGAGCATACAGTAGCACCTACAGCATGGAGCATAGCCAGCTAATAGGAACTAATGTCCAACCCCTCTCCGCTAAATAGTGACTGAGATGGCTGAATCCAAAGGACCAAACAAGAAAAAGACATATGTATGTTGTTTTGAATACAGACACTTTTTTTCCTTTGTACCTCACTTTCAAAAGTATAAGTATTGTAGGAGCTGCCATTTGAGGAGTCACTGACTTTACAGGGCAAGTGAGTCCTTGAAAGGTTCTTCCCTCTAGGTGGAGTCTTTATGGGGACTGTTCACAGAGGCTATCTTTAGCCTATTGAGGTTAATCTCTCTGTTCCCTGTGCAAACACAGAGAGAGGCACACTTGCCTAGATGGCAGTTCAGAGTAGAAGCCAACCTAGCCACTGTGATTCACCCTCTGGGGCAGCCTGTTTTCTTCCTTGGCTTTGAAAGGTTAAGGCTAAAGTTCACTGGGCAAAAGCTAGCCCTTTTGAATACCCCTCGGAATGGTATTGGAATAATACTTGAAATGTATTCCTCTTTCTTTTCTTAAAACTATCCCAGACACCATCTTACTGTCTTTCCTAATTGACACTAGAACATGTTGGCTGGTATTGTTGTCAGTACATCCTACTAGTGAGACAGAGCTTGGATCAGCCAAAGAGTGCTTTTGTTGGCTTGGCATGGCTTAAATTAGTTTCTTGAGGGAAATCAGCTATCTTGGTAAAAGCACTTTGGTTCCTGTATCATTGCAGCTACACTACAGCTTTTCGCAGTGTAGAAATACAGTTAAAAAATCATGGCCCTAATTGACATTACCATAAATAATTTCTAGCATAGACCTGGCTCTGAGTGAATGGGGAAGTATAGCAAGAAAAGCCTCTGTGTCCTATTACCAGCTGCCCTAAGCCAAGCTTTGCCTTGAGATCCTCCCAGCTTTGCTCTTGCAGCCTCACAAGACAGACCTTGTGAGACTGGTACAACCCCCAGCAGTTGGGAATGTGGTGGTAAACACAGAAGGGAAATTTAGGCTGAAAACCCTGGCAAACCTGTGTTAACTTCCCCATGATTTCCTGAGCACTTGGTTTTTTCCTTCAGCCTGCCAACACTTCCAATAAGACAGTTGTGCTACGAGATGAAAGGGCAAAGATTCTCTGTGCCTCGCTCCCTGGTTTTTTTCCTTCTTTTTTTCTTTCTTTCTTTTTTTTTTTTTTTGTGCCATTCTGGAGAGCCATTGGCTGCTGCCTGAGATATCCTGAGAGATGCAGCAATTAATTTTCTTTTAATCAAGGTCGGATGAAGTAAATTGGTGCGGCTCTGCAGCCCCTCATTTTCTGTTTTTGCAGTGATGCAAAACAAATATGATCAAATTATGCTCCTTCTCACCTTATTGAATTAGGAAGCGTGACTGATCCGGGAGAGCTGAGATGTTATATACTGTACCAATCCTCACCATCCCCCCTCCCTGACAAAGCCATCGGGAATCTTTTTGCAGGTTTTTTTATTTCAAGTTCGGAGGGAAGTGTGGGAGTGGGTGTGGGTGGTGGGGAGAGAGTCCTATTTATTTTTCTTAGTCAGTGGGGTGAAGCTGTATATTTCACCTTACAGTGATGTGTGAGTAATCACGATAATCAGGTCCATCTGGGCTCAGGAATAAAATCTGACAAGAGGACAAAGAAGTTAAAGAGCAGGCCTGCAAAGAGAAGGGCCTTTCGTCTGTTCCAGCAGCAGGTCTTACCTGCATGTTTGCCTGCCTGCTGTGTGCATAGCTGAATGACTGGTGGGCTTTGAGGCACTCATCTGGGAGTGGAGGGTCATGGGGGGCTCTTTCCAGCTCTGCCACTCACTTCTTCTGCAGCCTTGGGCATACCGTCTTGTCCCTCCGTGCCCCAGCTACCCTGCCTGTGCAATATGGGTAATGAAGTTTGCCATGAGATTCGCAATGAAAAGCATTGCATGAGAGCTAAGCATTATTTGCATTTTGTTAGCTCTTAAGGACTCTTGTGTGTTAATTTCATTGCAGCATGCCAGAGGAAAGAGGAAGAAAAAGAGAGATACATGCTCACACACAGAGCTGTCTCATGGAGATTTTGCTTATAGTTAGTTTGTTAATGTAATCTAAAATGAATGTTATTCTGACTGACAGCATCCGTTTGCTCTTTGTATATGGAGAAACATTACAAATGCTGTGATCAATACCACTATGGACATACAAATTGCACAATATATATTGTCCTGTAACCCACGGCTGGGAGGTCTCAGCATCCAGCAGACTCAGGCTGCTATGCTGCTATTTATTTCAGAGGGTCTCTCTGTGTGGGTAAGGGCTGCAGGAGTAGGCTCCTATGGTCAAAACTTGTAATACCTTTGAGGGAATAAAACATGGAGACGCAGCAGGAAAAATGCATAATGAGTGGGCTAATGGTGTACCCTATTCTTCTCTGAAAGAAACTCAAGGTAGTTGTGAGCTTGACCTAAAGGGGTCCTTTCCAGCGTGACAATCATAGAAATGGACAGAGAAGTCTCCTGGGAGGGAGAAAAGTATGTAGTCCATCCTCTACCCTAAGGCAAAATCAAGTGATGACTGAAATATGAACTTTCCTTGAACATGTTAAAGGAAGCTGGCCCAAGAGAGGATGGGTCAGCAACAACAGGAATTTAGGACTAGATCCCATTGAACTGTGAAGTAGTACTCTGTACACAGCATGGTGATCTCTGCACAGTTTATCTCAGTTGGTTAGATGATCTCATTGATCCCTTTTGGCTTCAGAATTTACACTTCTGTTAGAAACAGAATACCCAGCAGATATGGTGGCTGGGATTTAGAAAAAAGCAGGGCAGACTGAGAAAAGCAGTCAGTCCTAAATCTGACTGGTATGCAACAGATAAAATTCCTATTTTGGTGAGAACCTAATGATACTAAGGACCTCTGCTAGTCAGAGCTTATCCAAGCAATACCTCTTTGTGACCTTCATAACATGCTGAAATGTTGCTCTGGAAGTGATTTGAGGTGAGTGGGGAAAAGCATGCCTTCCTGTGTCACCAGAGCCATTACCTACTGCATGTCCCTGCAGAGTAACTTCAGCTGAACATCCATTTCTACAATGGGAAAATATGTGAGAGCTGAGCACTGCAAAGGTGTAGGCACCTAGAGAGAAAATTTGGCAGTATGTAAAATACTTCCCTGAACATGCTGTGTGATAACAATAAATAGAGGTTATTTAGCTTTGGGTTTGGGGTTTCTTTTTTTTTTTTCCTTTCTTTTTTGAGAGAGAGAGAATTGGAGAGAATGTACTTAGACTGTAGGTTTTAATTTATAGCTTTTAGGTGACCCTTTTCATCCTGACCCTTTTCCTCATGAGGTCAGTCTTGTTCAGATTGTACTGCTCATTCTGCTTAATCAGAGCACAAAACCAACCCCAGACCAGGTTGATAAAAAGAAAGGGAAGTTTACAACATCTTTGTTCATTAGGTTTTCTATTTAAGCACAAAACAGTATCTGTTTGTCTGTCGATCTGAAAAATGTTTTGTACTGCTGCCCATCAGTGTTGAATCTTAAATAGACTGGCAATCACAAATATTGTGCGGGGTCTCATGAAGGCTTGTTTCCCTGCCACAAGTATAGAAAACCTCACTCGATGTGGGGTCGTGTTGCATTGGGTGAGAGCAGATCTGGGACGATGAGTATGATGCATGTCGTCTTAGTTACAGAACTGCTCAATCTCACCTCCTTAACAGGGAGAAAGGAAAAAAGAAAAGAGGTAAGAAACAAGAATTCCTATAGGAAAAAAAACCCAACCCAAAACTAAGAAAGTCCTCATCCTGGCAGGCTTAAGGAGCAGGCAAAGATACACAGGAGAGAGAAAACAAGACACAAGGATAATACTAGGGAACATTTTCTTTTCCACATTCTTCATTTTTAACCACCCTTCTCTCCTTGTTCATTAATCCTGCAATCTTTTCCTTTCTTTGAGACACTTCTCTAAGGTGTATGGCTCATGACTGCAGTCAGTGTTAATCGAAACTCTTCCCAGCAGGAGGAGGGGAAGACTTGAAGCTCTCTTTGGTTTGTATAAAAACTCTGTTCCTTCAAAGGCTGTGGGTACAAAAGGGCTTTTGAAGCAAACTCTGTGTACCAAATTACAGACTAGACTAGGACCCTGACTGTAATTAATGACAACGCTGAGGGAAGGAGATATTTCTTGTTATATGGCCCAAGTTTAGGATACATCCAGTAGGGCATAAACAGAAACAAGCCCTGAAGAGGAGTTTCCTGTGCTAGTAGAGATTGGAGGGGCTCATTGAGAGATTGGACAAACAGGATTAACTCTCTCCTTCTGTCGCTAGCCCTGCTGGGTTGCTATATGCCTTAAGACCCAGAATATCTCCTTTATGTCTTTTCTACATGTATTACTTCACAATATCAGTTGTGAACATCCATCAATGACCCAGATGTCTACTGACCTACTGATTTAAGCCACTGCAATTTCCTCCTGCAGTGTTCAGTGTAGCTCTCTACTCCCATTACCTCCATGTCCTCTGTCTTTCATAGTCTCGAATCTTTTTCTTTCTCTCTCACATTTTTCCTCTGTTCCCTCATTTTTTCATGTCCTGCCTGTAGCAGATGGATCCAGTTCCTTCGGAGGTGGGGACACAGACGGACACAACCCACGATGCAGGAACCCACAAGCTCAGCAGATTTTACTTGGTGCTGTTTTGGCATCCAATCCTACCCATATTTCTGTGAATCACTGTGCCATTCGTGATCAGAGCTCCAAATGAAACTCACCAGGAATTTTTATTACTCCAAGAACACTGAAGTAATAGTCCAAACTACCAATCACTGGAGCTGGCAGGATGGGGCTCCCAGGGGAGTGCAGGGCAGCACAGCTTTAATTGTCCTTTTTTTTTCCCTTTCCCTGACAGTAGGAAAGGAACCCCAATGCCCTTACAACTCTCCCATCCTGTATTTTCTTCCAAAAACTCAGATCCCATAATTTCCATTTCATGTGAAAAGCATTCTTAAGTTTTGGAATAATGCTGCCTTTGTGGCTGAAGATAGTTGCTGAATTGCTTGATGAGAGTCTGATTGTTACAAATCATTAATAACATCCTCCACTTGGATTAGCTAGTAAGAACACCTCGTTGTTGTTATCCCTAGATCTGAAAGCTTTGTGTGAAGCAGGTCAGGATCACTATTTTCATTTCACAATTATTATTATTTTCACAGAGGCACTAAGAGGTGTGATTTTGTGCCTAGGGACAGAGGCAAGCATAGACCCCAAGTTTCTAGAGCCTCATTTCTTGGGACTACACACCTCATCACAAAAGATGGCAAAGGGTGTTCCCAACCCTTCTAGACCCCGATTTTACCAGGAGTTAGAGGCTGACATAGCAGAGGCCATGAGTGAAGGCTTGGTACAAGGAACAACGGAGAAATGCTGGTTTAGGCAAGCCCACACTGGTACAGATGCCACAAGGAGTTCTGGTTGTGTGGAAAGCTTGTAGCTGCTGCAGGCTGAGGCTCAGCCTCTTCCAGGTGAGAAATGCAATAAGGAGGGATGTAATGCCAGGAAGCAAAGATCTACTCTGTGCCAGCTATAAGACTTGGTGAATAGCACACAGCTCACCTCATCTCTGCTAGAGTCAAAGCAGTGGCTTTCAGGGTTATGATGGAGCTCTGCTACTCTGCAGGGGGAAGGTGAAATAACTGTCAGTAGGACAGATTCCCAAACAGACAATGAAAGAGTTAATGAAATGTCTCACTGCTTGAGGCAGACCCTTGTTTTGTTCCCATCGTTTATGTGACTGGGATAGGTAGGTTGCAGTGGAGAGGAGAGCTGGAAAGGACCAGGTTCCCCCTCCACATTTTTAGCAGTGAGATTCCAGCTCAGTTTGGTGGTGATGGCAGGGGAACCTCCATCTGGTTGAGTGCCGTGTCAGGAGCTACTTTCAGGAAAAAGAAGGTGGTGTGGAGAGTTGGGATAGGATGTTCTTGGAAGCAGCTGAGGGAGAGGCACAGGAAAAGGTGCTGCTTTTTGGGTGACTTTCATCACGGCAGAGAGGCCCCCACTGTTCTTGCAGCCCTCTGGCTGGCGAGTTCCACAACCAGCATCTCTGGGTTAGGAGATGGAGAGAGTGGTCTGATGCTACTGCTGTGCTGTGGGTCCAGCTTCCCCTCCCGAGAGGAATGCCCTTCACTGCACACAGGATTTTCTCTCGTCCCATTGAGAGTGGGCTCTGTGCCACTTTATACTTTGGAGGATCATTAGCAGAAATCATTAGCTATAATACAACCTCCCCCATAAATCTCCCCTGCACCTGGATCATTTGTCCATGCCTAATTTCCATCTCCCTAATTTTACGATTTGTCCCTCATTTGATGAGAGTTCCTTCCATTAATTGTGTAGTAAGTGCTTCCAGATAAAGGGCTGAGGAGTTGACCCCGTCTTGGAAAGACACAGTTTGGGCTTTTTTCCTGAAGGAGAGAGTCCCTCTGAAATATTCTTGCTTCCCTTTCAGAGGGCATCACTCCAAATCTTAAAGGCACCACAGCAGCTTCCCGTAGGGAAAATGCCTCTTTCAGATAAATCCTGTTCGCTGGAGGCGCTGCAAGGCAGATGAAAGCAGCAAAGCTCAAGTCCAAGGTGTCCTCTGCCAGAGTTAGAAAAGTCTTGTAGGCATTATCTGTACAATTCAATTCAGACCAAGGAATAAACCTCTGGGTTTTTTCCCCCCCGGACCCCTCCTAATCATCATACTTTGCTGCCCAAAAGCAATTCTGTATCCTCCCACAAAAATCTCCTCTGCTGAACTATTTCATGTTATATTAAGCTGCAACAGAGATCCTTAGCCTGTGTGATAATGGGCAGGGAGGGAATTCGATGAGTCGGTGGAAGAAGGGACTTAGCATCAGGCCTGCAGAGCTCTCTTTCGAGCTTTTCTGCAGACCTTCTGGGTGGTCCAGAATAAGGCAGCTCTTTCTCAGTGCCTCCATTGCCATCTAAATAAGATGGTGATACTAGCAGTAGGGTGCCATGAGAGTTTAATTAATTAATTTGCAAACGCTGTGAGATCCTCTGATGAAATTCACTGCATCAGCACAAAGTCGTATTTAATCTATGTTACATACGGAGATCCCAATAGCAGGAGCATCCCAAATGCACAGGAAAACTGAACCAAAAAGAGGTGCAGCCAAACTTTCTGAGCACCTCACTGAATAGTTTATGTCTCTGGCAGACAGGAAAATTTTTCCAAATCAAAGCATTTGTCCTTGAACTTCTCACTATGCATGAGTGTGAGGCAGCTGAAACGGCTCACACTGGGACAAACGCAACCCACTGGAGCGCTCTCAGAGCTGAATTTGACACAGTGGATCTGCTCTACTATGCTGCCTGTGTTTTCTTTCTCCCAGCCTAATCTCCCCCGTGTTTTCTCATACCTGTCCCATATTTAACATGGATGTTAGAAAATCCACTGAGATAAAGCTTGATCCAAATCTCAATCAGAGAGTGCAAAAGCTTCCCTGGAACCACCAAAGCTGTAAATGGTGCAGGAGGCAAAGCTGTCGGATTCTCAGCACCTCTCTCACTGGCTGTTTTCTTTAACTGTTGATTTAGTCTTGAAGGTCCATCTGTGACGTTCTTGTCCTGGTGCTCTTTTCTCCCGAGTTTCTCTCCACTGCAGGGGTAGTACAAATTCAGAAGAAGGGCGTAGGAGAGGAGGGAGGCACAGTGCTAGAAGCAGCTTGCACATTTTACAGGTAACATTATCTTTTATTGGCATCCTAAAAAGAATGTCAGGCACTAGAGTAGGGTGGTTTTTTTTTTTTTAATTTCTGCTTCACTGCCATTCCACTGCAAGATTTTTATCACATCCATGATGCCAGCAGAGGCAGGCAGTGCTCAGTGACACTACTGGCCATTCACAAGATTTCGGCAGACCTTTTGTCACATCCTCTGGAGCAAACTGTGAAGGTCTCAACATCATTTCTGTCTAAACATCATTACAGTCTAAAGCTGTAAATATTCTGAGGCTGAGCAACACACAGGCCTTTCCATCTGACTCTCCAGCCAAAAGGGGCTCTCTGCTAGTCAGCCAGACCTACTGAGAGAGATCTTCCCATTGTTTTACAAGTTGAAAAAACCTTTGTAGTAGTTAACCAAGACAGGTATTTCTAGCAGTCATCCAGGCCATGGAGTGTTCTTGCTCTCTCTGAAAGTCAGTAAAGACATTTCTATTGATGTCTGGGCCAGAAGGAATATTTTCACTGGCCAGGCATTGCTTTCTGACCCTAACAGCTTCTCAGAGTCCAGGCAACTCTTCTCATTGATGTACTTCATTTGACAGTTGACATTGCTTCTTGTTTTCACAGCAGCTCAGTTCTCTCTGGTCAAAATTTATGGTAAGATAAGACCTTTTAGACCAGCAGCAGAAACTCTGGTACCAGTAGACTGGTCTTGCAGCCTGTTTTCTCTTTCCTTCCAACCTCCTGATTTTCCTAACTGCTTCCCTTGCAGTGGGCAATAAAAATACAAAAAGTATGATCACTCTCTTTGCCAAACCCACTGAAGAGCAGGTAAGTCTGTTCTGTAAGGACAGTTGTACTATTGCCACAGAAAGCAGGAGTGAGAAAAGTCTTTAGCAGGTTTTGGATGGCTTGGCTGGTTTCAGTTGCGAACTGGAGAAGACACTGCATTGTGACTGCCAGAAAGAGCACTGGTGCTGGAGCACTGTCATCTCAGCTCTCCAGGACAGCAAGTGCAGTTTAAAACCTGGGCCTTAGAGCCCCTGCGGATTTGTGGAGCCCTGTGTGACAGAGCAGGACCACTTCAGTGGCTCTCACTCCAGTGGCTGCCCCCCCCAGCCCTAAGCCAGCCAGTGCTGTGAGTGCTCCAGAAGTAGATTTTTACCCTGTGACTCCTCAGAGCCTCAGCAGCAGCTGCAGGGAGCCAGCAGCTGAGGTTTCTGGGTGTGTATGGAGGCAGGTGGAACTGGGCTGTGGGTTTTCATCCTGAGTTTTGCAGTTGCTGTCTGACCCTGCAAAGGCCTTTCCTCTCTTCTCGCAGAAGACAGCAGAAACAAGAAGTTGAGCACCTGATCCTGCCCTGTATTCTCTCTGCCTTGCAACCCTCTCCTTTTGCATGGAGCCATGCAATAAATGCTGATGTGTCCTCAATGGCAAGTGCAATGGCATGAGAAAGAAGCTTTGCCATGGCCACAGTAGCACCTCATGCCTTTCAAATTCAAGTATGATTTTCCCCAGATATCAATGACTGCAGGTAGAGAGGCAGGAGGATAGCGCTTACACTCATGAGTGCCTTTTACCAGCCTTCAGACAGACCTTGAAAAGATACATGAGATGGTGAAAGTTAGCATAGTACTGCCTAGGCTTACTCCCACCTGAGAGGGGATCTCAGCAGGACATCAACCCCAATGTTTCTTCTCCTTGTTGCAGTTCCGAGAACTGTGGCCGTACACTAAATTTCTTTCCCAGATTTCTTTTGCCCAAATGAGGCTATTTTTACTAGCTGACATTAAATTTTTACTAAATCCCACCGAAATTCACAAAGCACTGAATTTTGGGCCTTGTGGCAATAGGTAAAATATAGAGTAACTGTATTGATTTCATTGCATTTTTCCAGAGGATGATGCAGATCAGAGTTAAACCACAGAAAGGAAAAGTTCAGCATGGGTGTTATCCAGTCTTTTGAAATTAAGCTGAGTGAGTTCCAAATGAGATACGCAGTGGCATACCTGGTTTTGCAGTAGAAGCAAATGCAAAGCCGACTATAGCCCTACCTTCCACCAAACTCACCCTCTATGGAAAGGACGAAATCATTGTTTTCCCTAGCAAGGAGGTACACTGTATATTATCTAATGATTATAGCAGAATCTAGGAAACAGGATTTCTGAGCTCCTCACCCTTCTGTGCCACTGCTTTACTGCATGGTTCGAGGGAAGACATTTCCACGTTCTTTTCCTTGGTTAACTTACTCGTGAAATAATACCGTGCTTTATATAAGATTTTATTTTCAAAACATACGTCATGTCTGTGTGCCACAGTACAATTACTTTATCTGACATAACAGGCCAAGGTAGGAAACTTACCACTGTCTATCTCTGTGCTGTGAGGTGAGCTGGTAGGATCTGGTTTTCTGAACTACTGAACACCTGTACCTCAAGTCAAAATCACTGCATAGTCAAGGTGCCAAATACACCGGAGAATGAGGCCACTGAGTATGTGCATTGAACTTTGAGGTAGTCGTGTAGAAGGAAGTAGAGGAGCAGACAGCATTGTTGTTAGCATTACCAAGGAGTTAAGCAGGTCCCACCTGAGCAGAATATTCAGCTGATGTTGAAAATCGTAGAGAAGAATGTTTGTCTCAGTTGATTCTGGCAAAAAGAGGACACAGTGGATAGCCATATCCTCCAGCTTTGAGAAGTTAACTGAGTTGTTCTGAATCTCCTCCTTGGTTTTGGTACTTTGCATGATCACAAGCAAGATGTGTGGCGTAGCTGATGGAGGATCGTAGGTGTACTCCCAGCACATGTAAAGTGCATAAAGGTGGCCAGTCACAAAATCAGGAATGCATGAGAGACCAGCCATGCAGATCTGCCCCAGTGTGTCAGATCAAGGGCTTGATTGTAATAGCAACATCCTGCAAAGTTCTGCTCTGGATGTGAATCTCTGCACAGTTAGCGAATCTCCTCAGACAGGCGTGCACCTCTCTCTCAAAGTGTTGTTAGCATCTGTTGCTGATCCAGACTGCCTAGAAAGCTGGATTTGAAGGGATAGGAAACTGCAAAAGTAAGGGCTTTTATTTTTTAGGTAGTCTGATTTTTAACTATGTAAATTCATGGGATTATATTCTGATGATCCAAACACTCTGGGTATGGAACAAACACTGGAATTCCTTTCCAAAATAAATTCCAACACACTCAGCATTGAGAGGTCTGATCCTTCTCCTGCAGCTATCACACTGCGTTTGCGTATCATGCTTTGTGTGTGTGTGTGCGTGCGCATGCATGAGAGTGCTACTGCAAGTGCAGAAAAATGTGTGGAAACGTGAACGTGGGCAAGTGCCTGTGCATGAGAACATGTGCAAGAGGCTTTTTGTGTGTGTGAGAGAGAAGGCATATGCATGTCTACAAACTTGTGTTTACGTGGGAGTATATACGTGTGGGAACATGTGCATGTATGTAATTTTGCGCTTGTGTAGGAGAGAGGAAGGGAAAGCGTGGTAAAGTTATTTGAACCTGTTTGAAGGTCGGGTCTCCCCAAGGTTATCTGCTTTTTTTCCCTTGAATCTGTAAAGTAATGGTATTCACACTCACTACTTGAGAAGTGTTTCTTTTTATAGCTCTTCCAGATGACAAATAATGCCTGTTTTTGAAGTCCTTTTTAAGTCATTGTTCCCTGGACGCAGATACCATGTTTGGGTGCAGGAGGGGAACAGAGCACAGAGCTATTTCCCCTTTCTGTCTGCAGGGAGCTTTACTGGGACTAGTGAAATTCCAGCCAGGATCATCCAAGGGGCTGCAGACTCACAGCATATGAGCTAATAGGACACCCTCTCCTTTAAGCCCCGTGACACAGTGAGAGAGAAGCAGACACCCACCACAGTCCACTGAAAGCTGCTCAGATCTAGGCCAGGGAGGCTGTAAAATCCAGCTGAAATCAGTGGTAGATTTCCTGGAGGAAGCCTCCCCGAATTGACCCATTCAGAATAAGCCAAATTCAGACTTGGTGAGTGGACAGGTGTCTGGAGCAGAGCCACCCCTTGTTGGGGGCTGAGGTTGATTAAATTTTGCCCATCTTCAAATATTTTGGGGACTGTTGCCCCCTGTGGGCAGTATGGATATGTGGGTAGCACATACAGAGTGTTCTCCACTTCCCAGAGAAGTACAACTAGTCTCCTTCCCAGGAGTCTTCCCAGCAGAGTAGTACAACGCTGCAGGCACTTGATGATACTGTTCTCTCACCATAGTGGCAGCCTTTGCTTTTTTAAAACTAGCCCCTTCTTCCTTGCCTACCCTTAATCCTAAGTGTTTTGGCTAACGTCTCTCTGTCTGGTAGCAGCAACAGCCATTCTGTGCCCAGAAATTGTTCTGTACTGTATAAGCACAGGAGTGTAGCAGCAAACAGTATTTTGTGCTTCTTTGCCCAGACAACTCTTGCACACCACAGAGCACTCCCATTCCTCGCTGTTGTAGTGGGGATTTTGTGCACTCGTCACCGATGGACAGTGAGCTTATCTCCATCTCTGGAGTCTGGCCACTGATTTACTCTCCTCCCTGCAGATGGGATAACTGAGCTTTTTCTGCTGGTCGGATCCTGAGATGTGCTAGAAGCTCCGTGTTCCCAGTGGCTATGATAGAAATTTTCTGGAATATAAACTGAACAGGTCTCTCAGGATTTGGGCCAGAGGGTATTGCAGATACCATAAAGGCGTCCAGCTTCATATTGGAAAAAGCTCAGGGGAAATGGCTTGTGGGAAAAATAATGAGCACAGTAGAAAAACAGGGAACAGAAAAGGGACAGAAAGATTCAAGAAGTAATCCAGAAGAGGACAGGGAGAAAGCTTGGTTGAATGGATAAATGCTCTGTGAGCAGGAAATGATATCTGACTTAATGTATTAGTCAGACAGAAAAATTAGATGGTGTAAACTGATCCTTCCTGCAAGGGGTGCTGAACTTTTTGGTGACTTTAGAAGGCCATGTTTACAGTAACTTCAGCTCGTGACCAGGCTATAAAGGCAGGCTCTTTGGGGCAGGGAGGAAGGAGCATTTCATTAACACACACACACACCCCCACACCCACCCACACCCACCCACACCTGCCTCTGTGAGCAACCTGGCCTTGCAGTTACTGGGCTTTTTTTTTTATTATAAAATTGTACTTTGCTTTTTAACACAGAAATATAAAATATGCATGCATATGGCTTATCAAAGATGATAACATTTGCAAGTAAGGGAACATAAGTCCACTTTATAGCAATAAATTATCTTCCCCACCCTTTTGGACTGATTAGCAGCTGTGTCTCACCTAAGCTTTCTAGAGTTTTCCTTTTAATTTTTCACCTGAATTGTTTTCTCCATTTTAGCTACACTCATAGGGGGTGTTTTTATAAAAGTGCCTACAGGGATTTCCGATTGTTGTTCCCGCTGAGCCCCTGAAATTACACAGTCAGTTTTGAGATGCTCGCCCTAAGTGTTGATTATCACAGAGTTTAATTTTAATAACAAGAGGCAAAGGCTACTTTAGTTTGCACTAGCTTTCCATTCACCTGTAGGAAGTTACTCCAGCTTGCTCTGGTTTGCACGTTCATCGACTAAGTGTGCTTTAAGTCTTAGGGAGACTGAGGTTTAAAATTTAGAGCTTTTCAACTAAAGACAGGATTTTAAAACCTGGCTATATGAACTGGTGCAAGCCTGCTGGGGACAGTTTGATATGCACCATTATATAACCCAGTTTATCATTATAAGCCATTGAAACGGATAAACTGTTTCAATCCATGGAAAGGCAGTGTGTCTCCAATAGCACCAAGCCAAATTTATTGGTAGTGGGGTATGATTCAAGTCAAACCTCAGCTGAATAGATTACCAGTAAAGATGCTACAGTAATTATCAGTGCAGTTCCAGAGTAAAATTTGCCTGGTTGAACCATGTTGGCATTTATGTTGGTTCAGACATATATTTTATTTTTCATTGCAACTGGTCAGGAGTATGGTCAGGTACTGCGTCTCATCTGGGGAGAGGGAACATTAAGCTGTAATAATTCAGCCACTTGAGATAATTTGTACATACCTTTAGTGTACAGGCAATCCCCAAACTTTTTCTACAAATTTTTATTACATAACTATAATATCTACTTTTTCAAGTACATGAACAGATTGTGGACATTCAGATTACTTTGTAACGGCCCCAGAGAGAAACAGTTTAATAACAGAGGATAGGTAAGCAAAACCAAAACTCATAGTTTTCCCCTAAATCCACTGAAGGGAATAGCTGTGTTTGTGAATCATGATCCAGGACTTAAGAATGTGAGATACACCCCTGAAAGTAGCTGGTTCAGTAGCTGCTCAAAACCCTTTGATACCACTTGGGACCTTTCCAGTACTTCTGATTAAGCAAGTGCTCAGCTACTCTTCTAGTCTCTGGCTGCCATGTGTATTAGAGTCAAGTGAAATATAAAGATGTCAGACACTTCCCACCTTAAATATCCTGTCTGACTTTGGCTGTATAAATGGCCCAGCCATTTTACATCTGAGGGTTAAACCCTGATTCCTTTGGTCAGGTTTTGTACAAATTCAACTTCAGCACCTTCCCTGATGGCTGAATTAGAGCAAGGACTTTGGGACTGGGCCCAAGACCATTCGTGAGGCGTTTATAATAACTGCTCCAGCACGTGGAAGGAGCAAGACTGAGTTGGGGTTACCTGGGACTCTGCTTTCACCTTCTCCCAGGACTGAAAGCATCACATGGAGATCATACTGAAGCAGGTCCTTGGGTCTGCTGAGTGTCCCTTCTTCTGCTTGCGAACAAGCGGTGGCAAACACACACAGCAGTGCAGTGACCTTTGTATTTCCGTAGGTGTCTCAGGTACAGCACGTTTGTGCTGTTGGAACAGGAAGGAGAGCTACCTGGAACCAGGCCAAAGCAGAGACAAGGCAAGTCTGCACAGATCTGAGTACCCCACAGACTGAGAGGGCACTGAGGTGGCCGCTCTCTGTATGGCATTCCCAGGTGGAGCTAGGCCTGGTTATGTAGAGCTGGTTGGGTTTTCTCCCCAAGCTCACAAATGACCTGTAGCTCCAAATACCAAATGGAGCGTGGGATCCAGTACTGTTCTCTCTGCTAGCTGTTTTCAGAGGTGTCTTTCACAAGGAAATTGAACCTTTAATGCCAATAGAGCCAGATTCCACTGGCAGATCTGGGTGGCAGAAATGTGTGGCAAAGTCAGAAGTCTGGGTCCGGGAACTGAGAGTGGGAGCGTGGGACATGAGCTTTTATGAAGGATCATTTTCTGAAGGTGAGGAGGCTCTGCTAGTATTGGTATCATACTAGAGGACAAATGTTCCTTCCCTTTGATCTGTAGCCTGTTTCACCCTGTAGGATTTTCACAAGAGGATTTATCAGCCTGTACGTTTGTTAAGTTGAAGCCGGAAAGGGAAAATAGTCCCTTCAGTCTTTGCTAGTGGAAATTGCTCTGTATGGAAACCCAGAACACAATGAGGAATAAATAAATTGAAACCCAGAGCTGAGAAATAAACAATCCCTGTGGGAATAGTGTGATCATAGGAAAATAAGAACATTAAATTGCCCTTCTCTGAGGTTTCAGGGCTCTTAAAAAACATAAAATAAGTCTCATAGCTCCTTCTGAATGTGGTAGTGATCTTTTCCCCCATTTTACAGATGAGGATGCTGAGGTGCAGAGTGGCAAAACAGTAGAAGTACCAGTTGCAGTATTCAGTATATATGTAGGCTGCACAGCGCAGTGCCTTTTAGAGATACCTGAGCTAGCTTGATATCAGAAGAGTATGGCTCTATTAGTACAGTGATCTGTCTGGTATAATTTTCCACTGCTTGCTGTACTTATTCAGCAGTAGCTTGGGTATCTTTAACCAGCATTGTACTGTGCAGTGTTGTCATACCTTGTAATCTGATTCATATATTCCTAGGGCCAGTGTGATTTTCCATCTGACCTCTTTCATATCATGGGCTGAAGAATTGTCCCAGCCTCTGTTCTTTACACTGGTAAGCATGTAGCAGAAAGCAGTCCTGCCCCTGTTTTAGCAAATGAATCCAGGTGGGACTTAGCAGTATTTCCCATCTCTTCACTTTTAGGTTCTAGGTTCATTTTTCCAGAGAAAACATTCCAGACTCATTCTCTAATCTAGCTTCTGACTGACGCTTTTTGGCTTTACCACGCTACCTAAAACCAAACATGGTCTGTTCTTCATGAGAGTTAAGAATATGAGAAAAACCTTCTGAGGAAGAGAGAAATGAGTGGCCATCAGCTGAAACCAGAGGGAGGGGTACTTCCTCTTGTTCCTTGGGACTGGCCTCTGGGGGTCACTGTAACTGCAGAGAAATGGGTTGGGTAGTGCATTAACCAGGCAGCAAGGAAAGCAAAACTTAAAGGTAACGTTTCCAAAAGGTGGTTCTGGTCTGGACTGGACTGTTAAACTGATTCTTCGTGTGCGTGAAGGTCACCATCCTTAACCAGGTTACAAACTGAGTCTTTCTCTTTCTGAAGTGCAGACTTCTACTGTTGAGGCAAGCAAGTATCTCCCGTGGTTGCAGAAGGCAGCTGTAAGCTTCTTAGAGGGCAGTGGTTTATAAGCAAAATAGCCATAAATACATCAGCCAATGGATTAGTAACTTGTGTGTGTGGGTGTAGTACATGTGCATACATATACATATAGACGTGCATATACACGCATTTCTTTCTCTGCCAAGCTTATGCTAAGTGGTATCATTGAAATAAACTGCCAGAAGAGTTAGGATCTTTGGGTGAAAGTGTATATGTTTGAAAATATAGCAATAACAATATTTCCTTTGAACCAGACCACTGTGTAAAGATATAATTCCATTGCAGAGGCTCACCAAAGAGTGGCTGGAATCAATCTGCGTGCTAAATCTGGTGAAACAAGTCTACAAAACAGAATTTGTTGGTGAACTGGTGGTAGTTACATTGCAACTGAAGGTTGCTTGCAGACTCAAGGCTAAACTAAAAAATCTGAAGCATATTAATTTTCATTACCTGCTGCAAATCCCCTTTCACTATGAGTTGTTTTCACACTGCTCTGAGAAGGGGGGAAGAGGTAAATTTGGAGACACAGAGGGATAAAGTGTATTGACTAAGAATCAGCATTTTAGGCTCCCTGGTTACTTGGGAGTGGTGACTTCCATTTTTGAACACAGATTACAGAAAAATCCTGTTCTCATAGAAAAATGTCACAGATTTCAAAGGGAGAGGAAGATCCTGTGCATGCTAGGGAAGAGTAGCATGCAGATGTAATGCAGAGATACAATATTTAAAAAGAGAAGCGTAGTGAACATCTATGGGCTTGATCCAAATGCCTACTGAAACTGATTAGACTCCTTCCCCAGACTTCAATGGGATCAGGCCCTTGATATTTTATAAACACAGATATATATTTAAAATTATTTAAGAAAGTTAAGATGATAGAGAGATTGTCAACTTCCAGCAGTGGTGGTTAGATAGTGTAACACCATCCTCCTAAGAGATGCTACATCAAGATGATCAGGGAATTATGTGCATAAAATAAATCCTCAGGCTTCAAGATAAGAACATACTGCAGTTTCTTGCCATATGGTTCAGACTAAAATTTCTTGCTAGCCCAGCTCAGATTCTCTTCCTTCTCCTTCCTGATACGCTCCAGCTGAGCTCAGCTATTCCTGGGCTGGTTCTAAGCCTATTAAGAAAAATGTATGTCAGTGCCCACTGTAGTTTATTTTCAGTAATCTGAGCTACACGGGCAACCCCTTGCGCTGCTGTTACACTCTGCTGGCTTCGTGGGGTCTGCCCATGTGCAGTAAAGAGCAGAAGAGGGACGTCAATCTGCTCTCTGGGGGGGACTTTTGCAAAAGCTTAGCCTCAACCTAACTGTGCTCCCACTGGAGTCAGTCAGAGCTTTGCTGTGTGGGAGATTTAATGTTGACTTCAGCAGGGAGCAGAACACTGGAAAAATCTCACAGGAAATAGCTGATTAGAGAAAAGTAGTAGTTTAGGCCAAAGTGAAGAGGAATCTTCTCATTCAGTTAGGATAGATGATTTTGATCAATTTTTGCAGTGGCCAGTGCAATGTGTGTCTATTTTACATGAGTGAGGGAGAATGAGGTGGGGGGTGGTGGTGCGGGAAGAGAAAGAGAAAGCAGTTAATTTGACTGAATAAAGATAAAAGAATGCAAGCGCCACCGAGTTTGCTGTTTATCTGGACATTGTGTAATGTTGCGGAATCAGATGTGGCACTCTGGCTTTTGCACAGAAATGCCCAGGGAGAAATCCAGCCTTACTGCTAGCAATAATGAGAGTTTTTTAGAGGAGACTTCCTGATCTCTTCTCCTCTCCACAAGGCATCCACTTTGAAAGCAAATTCGTGACACTCTGGGCTTCCTAAATAAGAGGAATTTTCCTTTCATCTGAGGAGTGAATTTCTGTTTTCACCCCACTGCAGGGCAAAAAAGGGCAGGGAAATGCCAGGGTGCCTGAACACAGAAACTGCCCCTGCAAGGGGGAGTATGGCTATTTGGGAGAGGCGAGAGCCCAGTCGGTCCAAAAAGATATAGTGAATTCATCCAAAGTTAACCTAATCTTTTTTGGTTGGGATGGAGGATTCTAGGTGTTTAATTTAGAAACGAAGGAGGGAAGGGAAAGCTGCAGACGTTGTAAGGAAGAGTGAAACCCTGGGACTGCAGAAGGTCTGTGAGGTCCCGCCAGGTCTGGATTGATTAGTATTCAGTATTTATAATATCTCCATAATGGTAAAACAAAAGAAAACAAGCCCAGAGAATGCATTTTTAATCATCAATCATTGCTCTTTGTTTGTCATGAATGAGCAGCGAGGGGAAATAGTCTCCCATAATCACCTCCCTTCACATCTCCTGCCACACAGGCCTCACTGGGTGTGCTAAAAGGGAAATAAATAAACAAGCAGCAGATCTCAAAATAAATCCCAGAGACATGGGTGCTACGTGGGTTATCACACCCGCACACAGGGGTCTTGTTGGAGATACGAAGTGGGGGAAGGACATTTAAAAAACCGAAGACAAAGACAAAGCATAGATAGGGCATTAAATGCAAGAAAAAAGAAGGATTGGAGTTACAGAGGGGCAGCAGGTGAAGGAGGAAGAAGCTTTTTGGAGAATGATCAGTGGTGAATTAGTCAGTGAGCAAAAGCATGTTGGAATGGGGATGGATGTTCTCATGGGACATAGGACATTGAGATGGAAAGCTTGAAAACCCACCAAATCTAAAAGAATTTCAACCTTTTCAGTATCTGAGGATAACATAATTTTAGGATTTCCACATGAAAAAATTATTTTTTTAAGGATAGCATTCATGCTAGAAAAAAATATTGAAAAGCCCATAGTTTCTATTAAGAGCCCCCAAAACCGTATCTTATCAGGAACAACACTATGCTGAACTTCTCCAATGGGATCCCTGCTTTGATCTTGCAGCAGTTCTCACAAGGCCTTTATTGTAGTCCCAAATGCCTCTTGGGAGGAAGGGAAACATTATAATTCTCCCTTAATAAGTGAGATAACAGGCTGCTGGGAGGGTAAGGCCCAAATTTTCTAAAGCAGGGCTGGTGACTCCACACCCACACGGTGCGTTTAGCTGAATGTTCTCAGAGAGACGGGAGCCCGGAGTCATCAGGACAGCCTGTAAGGAATAGACACGCTACATCTGAACCCTATTGAAAAATAATAAAAAGGTAATGACTTTGTCATTACTGGACATGGGTTTGTCTGTTGGCGAGGGGGGAGGAAGGGGAGATTTTCTGCATTCGGGCTATAAATAATGTTCCCATTATCCCATGCAGTTCTCACGCATTCCTTACGCAGCCCTTGGTTTGCCTCCATCTCACTTGGCCAGCCTGTGAAGCCCCCCATGCCATCCCATCAGGCTGGCACACACTGCTGGAAAAAAAGGAGAGGGCCAAGCAACTCCTTGTGCCCGTGCCCCAGTGCCAGCATGACCACAGAAGACACTGAGCAAGGCAGAGATAATAAAGCAACCTCCTCTTGCCCAGGACATGGTTGCAGGGTGACCAAATGGGAGCAACTATCAGCCCAGGACACATACTGGAAGGGATCAAATTTCAGAAAAGTCCATAGATAAATGTGCCTTGATAAAAGCGTTCCGTGATACCTGAGAGATGGAGTGTAGAAGGGTTATCATCTTGTAGTTAACTCGGCTTTGCGCACTTAGAACAGAGCAGCTCAGCTGCTTAGTAGCAGCTCCTTAAGCAATTGAAACTTGGTTGCAAAGCCTGACTTTGAAGAAGTTTAAACCATCTATTAAAAGGCCAAACCAAATTGCAGTAACTCTGTCTTTAACCAAAATCAGGGCACTCACCAATGTTTGCAGTGTTTAGTGAAAGACGTTCAAAATTGCACATCTCAGTTTAGTAGATTAAGTTTCCTGGTGAAATGCGGATGGGAGGGACCCAAAGAACTGTTGTGACGTGGGACCTATCTGGAAAATAGCAGCATTTAAACTAAAGGTGTGTTTTTAAGTCAATGGCCTGAAATGTAGATGCCTACAAGGATATTTTTACAACTGCATTTATATAACTAGCTTGATATAATTAAGAACTGATTTAAGCTCAAACAAAATAACTCCCTCTTGCACCCAAATTGGAGTCTCCACACTGAGAATTGCATCTGTTGAACTAAATTAGTCAGAAAATCAGGGCAGCTTTATGCTGTAAACAGACTTAGAGCTGCGGAGGATATTCCAGTTCTGTGTCCGGCTCTGCCACTGATTCACTGTGTCCCTAGGCAAGACTCTTAAGTTTTCCATCTATAAAGTGTAATAAAACCTATGTAGGTGCCAGGTGATGTAGTGCTTAATTAATTAGTAAATTAATATAATGAACTCTAACTTGAAGGTCTGTATCAGCACAAATGAATTGTTAATATAAATTTTTATTATTTATTGCTATTTAGTTGATTATTTTCTAACACGGGCAGGCTATTACAAACATACAACTTCACACTTGAATTCCAGTTTTATTATTGTTGTTGCTTATTTATTATTGTTTTTTCTGCATTTATTCATTGCCTTTAGTAGCCTCCCCTAGGACTAAGCCCCAAAGCAGTGGATATTACCCAGACACACAGAATAGTGAAGTCACTGGGAAATTTTGGGACAGAACTGGGGTTAAATGCCAGATATTTCTTGCTAAATGCCAAATATTTTGCTTGAACCTTTATACAGATTTAAGGCAAATAAAACAGATAAAGACAGATTCTAAGCTGAGTAAATTCTTGTCTACCCTCATTTATACCAGCCAAAAATTAGTATCAGTCTATACGCCTATAATTTGCCCCCCACAATTTCAATATTTTTATTATATACTTACATACTGATATTCATTAGATATATTTCTAAACAAAAGTTTGACATTTCAAAACACAGGGCCTGATCCTCTTCAATATAAATAAGTCTTGCCCCACTGCTGCCAGTGTGAAGCAATGCCTACTCTGCTCTGAGGATTTGGACCAGGGTACAATGGGGATCCAATCAATTTCTTTTTTCTTCTGAAGTGTGCATATGCAAAGAAATAGTTGCCTGTGAGAAAATGGCACTTGACAAACAATGACCACATGATATTCTCTGATTACTTGTGCCACTCTTACGATAAAAAATGAAAGCAGATAATATTATACTTGCAACTGAAAAAATGCCTCCTCCTTCTTTGCAATTACTTTTCATTTTCCATTACGAAACTAAGTAAATCCACAGGATTTTTCTAGTGCATGTCTGAGTGATTTCTTCATTCTTCCAGTGAGTTGTGAAGCAGGATGGGAGGTCCTGGATAGCACCTTGGTCTACGCTAGGTTTGGAAAAGGTCCCTCGTGACACCTGATGGCCATTGGGTGGTCTATATGAAATAGATGACTGTTTCAGTCCAGTTTGGTAGGCTGGTCAGCCTAGACCTCAGCCTCCTTCTCGCTTACCAGAGAATAAGTGCCCCTTTGAGGAATTAAGGTGGCAGGTAGGCCTACGTAAAGTGCGCCATCTGGTCTGAGCGGTCAGGAACAAGGCAACTAGGCCTGATTCTCTATTGCCATGCACCTCAGAGCAACAGGAACATCTTTTGCACTCCTTCATCTTCCCCTCCAAAAAAGCAGTAGCCAGGTCACAGCAGGGTGAGCTGAGGACACAGTTAGAGCCCTCAGCATGTATTTCTGTGCTTTTGTCGTTTTAATCCAGGCCCTTCTTGTGTCGTTTTAGCATCATTTTTCTTGTGTGAGTAATTTTTTAAGGGTATGTAAAATTTTCTCAGGCTGCACTTGCACAGCTTAGCCAGATGGTGTGTGTTCTGGGGTATGTACTGGGTGTGAATAAAATACAGTAATGTCTAGTCCACAGTAAAGGTGTAGCCTATATGCTTTACCAACAGCTGTCCTGTCATCAGTCTAAATATTCTGTTCACTTCTATTCCATATGGCTTGTAGTACCTCATCATGCTCATATCTCACTACTGCCCAGCAGCACAGGAAAGAATGTGACAGATATTCGCTCTCCGTGTCCTTGCACCCCATAGGTAATTGCAGCATGCCTACACAAGCTGCAACCACACCACCCCAGTGTGGAAATAAGAGGACCCTGAGCAAAAGGTGGAACCATTCACAAAGTTGGGTTTAAGAGAGACATTTCTGGATTTAACCAAGAGTTGTGGACAGCAGACATAGAGGACGACCTAATAATGAGTTTGGATGTTTGGATGTTATTATTGCTAATTGCTGAATGATAAATAGCATGAAAGGTGTCCTACAATTTCAGTCTATGGAAATTTATTTGAAATATGTAGCTCAATACAACCAATGTCTTATGGGCAGTAAGCTTGCAGTGAGCAGGATGTCCTCTCCCCAAGGGCAGCAACTAATGGCATAGCTACATGCTATGGTAGCTAAAGAAAGACTGGGAATAGATGAAACCTGTTTGGAGATGGAGGAGCACGTGGAATCTGAGCTGCCAATGATCTTGTGCAACTGAACTGTTTGTTAAATGTTCAGGCAAGCAGGAAATAGTGAAGATAGGAACCATAACTGTGTAAGGTCTCACTGGTTTTAGTAACTGCTGGTAAAGAAAACCATAAAGGGAAAGGGAATGAGACTGATGTCCAAGACTCCTTTTGGATTTTTTCCACTGTTGTGTTGTCTACATAAAAAAGAAAAGAGCAAAAACAAGAGACATTTAGGTTAGAGGTCTTTGGTTAAAAGGTCTTCAATCCCAATGAGAGAGAGGCAGTCTGGTTCAAGTCGAATCCTGAGCAGTGGGCAAGGAACCCCTACTGGCAAGAAGAAAACTGAATCTGTACTGAAGTGTCCTGATCCCCAGGTACATCTCACTCTGCTTCTGCTAGAGAAGGTTTATTGTTGAATTTGCCAGTGCTGTTAAACCATAGCATAGATTTGTTGAGAAAGTAAATCGTATTTTAGAGGAAATCTGAATGAAATTGGGTATGTCCAGAATTGGTAAAAGGCTCTTGAGATTGCTCCGCCGATGGCCATATTGCTCCTTTCTTAGACTTTCTGTGTTTCAGACCCACTTTTATGATAGATGCAGATGCCAGCAGTTATGGTTTGGGGGCAGTATTGACACAAGAACACAAAGGACTTGTGAGGGTGGTGCCTTATTACAACACTAAATTAGCTGGAGAGACATTACTGCACCGCTTAAAAGGAACTCCCGCAATGGTTAAATCTATAGAACATTTTCATCCACTGTTCAACACGGAAGTAAAATTGCTTTGGGTTGATGACAGGAAGATGCTGCATAAATAGTTAAGTATGCATCATTTGCAATTTGCTAAATTATTTTCTTTCTATCTAGAACGGGCTGTGTAAGGTGTCATTACCTCATGTTCTATCTGACTGAGGAGCCATGCGCTCTGGGGCCTTTACTGGGAGCTAGAGTGGCAAACTCAGATGGGCTGAAGGGGGCTTTGCACAAGCAAACCTCAGAGAGCAGGGACTAAAAGGTCAAAAGACACAGGTTAAGCATGCGGAGTGGGGCTCTAAAACACATGCAGAGAGAGCTTTTGGGCAAGGTGTGGTTTGGAAGGAGGCTTGAAGCTGTTGTCAGAGGTACAGTTTGTAGGGTGTCTGAGCCTCATGCCGCGTGCAGGGGAGCACAGGCATGAGAGCTCTTTGGTGATAAACATGACCGCCTCAAAAACACTTGACTGTCCCCAAGTTCTCCTCCTAGCGAGGACAACTCCACAGCACTCCAAAATTAGCCAACTTCCAAGCAGAAGGAAGACCATTCAGTCTGTGCTCAGCACCCCAGATGAGAGAAATGCAAAAAAGTGAACAAGAGAAAATAATAAGAAGTAAATGCAATTAAAAGTAACGATGCAGATTTAATTAAAGGGCCCTATTCTCCCAACCCTTCATTCTTCAGGGATGCCTCATAAGCAAGAATTCATAGCTTGGGACCTGCTCTTTTATACTTTTGTACCAGAAGATGGGACATTTATTTTCAGAAACACATGGGTTTTAACCTGGCAGTGTCTCTCCAACATAGAAATTCAAGAAGTTTGGTCCTTTTATTTTCAGCAATTTATAAATACTTGCCACAGTTGTTATAACAGTCTCACACAGTCCTGTTTACTTTAATTATCCCATTCTCATCCCCATTTTCCTGCTTTCTTATTGTAAGCAGGTAAAAATAAATAACTACAGAATGACAAATACCAAACAATATTCAAATAAAGAAAAGCCCAGATTCTGTAAAGACACAGACACTTCTGAATACTTCCACAGAAATATATCTCTCCACTGTAAATTCAGCCTGGTTAGTAGAAGTCTAGTCTTTACAGGGACCTAAATATTTAACTCAATAGATCTACATTGCTAAACTTGTCTGTTCAAAATTCATGAGTCAGACTTCCCCCCTCCCCGAGCTGCCAAATCACACGATTTTCTCAAAAGCTATTAAAAATCCATTTCTTTGGAAGTTTCTTATTTGTCCTCTGTCTTCTGAGGCTTTTGGGAGCACTAGGCCACATTTCCAAGCTTCCTTGTGTAAACACAAGTGCTAGAAACATGTCATTCCAGGAGCTGGGGATCAAAGGAGAACACCAAATATTGGAAGACTCACAATAAAAGCTCAAGAGCTGGCAGCGCTCCTGCAAACACTCATGTATGTGAGTCACTTTTACTCACATGAGTAGTCACATCGAAATCAGAGGAATTAGTGTATTATTATTAATTATTGTTATTATTTATGCGTGTGGCAATAGCACGTAGGAGCTGTGATCATGGAGCAGGGCCCGGTTGTGCAAGGCACTGACAAATCCAGAGCAAAACCATGGTTTCTGCCCCAAAGACCTTACAGTGTAACCGTCAGACAAGAGGCAACAGGTGGAGACAGACACAGACAGGGAAGCACACGGGAAGAGTGAGACGCTCCTGCAAGGGGTTCTGTGTGGGTGTGCTGACGCAGAGCTCCCTGCTCTGAATGAGTAAAGTTATTCAGGAGTTTGGAGGTTTGCATAGCTTGGGCCTAGGGCCCAAATCCTGCAAGGCCTGTGATGGAGGCAGATACGTTCACCTGCACGCAGTCCCACAGACTTAATTCATGCAAAGACTAGGGGGTGGGCAGGCAGGTGTACCTCCAAGCCCCGACACAGAGTGCAGGGGTGGCGGTCAGCCGAGGCTCTTGGTTCCCATCAAGGGAACTGGGGGACGAAGGAAAGGGTCTCTGCAGGCAGTTTTGCAGAACCACTGCCACAGAATGTGCACACACAACTATAATGTGTTCTAACTGTCTCAGTACGATGAAAGATAGAGCTGAGGAAGAAAAGGTAGAGCTGAAGAAAGTAGTTTCTTAACATAGAAATGTGATGCCTGCCTGTTGGAAATTCAGATGCGTGCAAATGTAGGGGAACCCTGGGCTCTGATCCTGCAAAGACATCCCCCCAAACCAGCCCAGTCCACGAGGCTGCCCGTGACTTGCACATCTGTTCCTTGACATTTTCTCTGGGATCCAGCCCTGCAAAAGTTAGTCCTGTGCATAGATGCCAGCAAAGCGAGTACTGCAGACTACCAAACAAAGAAATACTACAGTTGTAGATGCAACAAGGCAGTGGTTAGTTCTGAACTTGGGTGAAATCCAGACTAAAAACATAAGCAAAAGAAAAGTACAGCAGTTTAGAAGTTTGTAAAATAGAAACTGAACGTTACACCTAGGAAAACCAGCTGGAGAATAAAGAAATACACGCAGCCTAGTTATTCGTGATCTCCACAGAGTTTACTCTTAGGGAACTAAGGTGAGCAGAGGTCACCAGGCTGCAAAATAGAAAATTTTATAGAACTTCCAGTACCTCGCTGGGAAGGAGGACGAGTGGGGGAGAGGAACCGCCTGGTGCGGGGACAGGGCAGGAGATAAGAAGCTGCCCGGGCGGGCTGGGAAACGGGGACACCGTCTCTGCTTTTCCCTTGCCAGGGGAGGGCGATCCGGTCCGGGTTTTGCAGGCGCCCCTCACTTGCCTGCCTGCCCTGCCTGCCTGGAGACCGAGTCCGCTCCGTGCCCGCTCCCTCCCCGCCGCTCCCCCCTTCCTCTCCCCGGGCGGGCCGGGGCAGGCGGCGGCGGGATCCAGGCCGGGTTTTGCGCGCCGCCCGCCCTCCCTCCTGTTAGAAATAGGAAAATTCAATAATCAAAGCAAAGGGGAGCGCGAGGAGGAAAAATCCGGGATCAGGGCAAG
>WAAD01028929.1:163131-274248 GCA_013389945.1 Fregata magnificens | reverse complement strand
AACTTCTTCGGCAAACTTTTAGGGGTGGGTTGCGGCTGGAGGCTGCTCTTACGGCGGTTTTGATCGATCGACCCGAGCCCTCCTGCCCTTTCGGGCTGGAAAGGTGAAACTTTTCAGGAGCTGCACGTCCACCTTCTGTGTGCCCCCTCCTGTCCGCGCTGCACTGCACAGCAGGTCCTCGCAGCCGGCTCCCTGGAAGAGTAGCTGTCTCTCCCAAAACTTCATTGATGAATTTATTTCTTCTATTGATTTGCTGACTCTTAGTGTGGAATAATTTCTTGCGAAGGTTTTGGACTTCTCATTTCCAGAAGTCCTGCCCGCTTCCCACCTACCCTTTATTTATGTGTCGCTGCCACCTTGTTAGCTACCCTAAAGGTGGTTTGGAAGAGTTTATGGGGGAATATTGTTGAACTTCGGTAATCAAGTTTCCAGATCTTATGCCTCCTGTTTAATTTATTAGACTAGTTATTTATTCTGTTGATGATAATCTGTTGCTGGTTTCTATGGAGATGTTAAACTGATCTCTTTCAGAAATCAAACTCCATATGCACTAAAACGTTTAAAGGAGCAGCGTCCCCTTTTGTTTTCAGACTTTGTACCTTTTCAGTGCTTTTATTGGGCTCCTGTATATTTTATATATTAAAGCCTGAAGTTGAAGCTTTGTGCAAGACAGAGCTTATTATGGCTAACAGAAAGTCAGGGCTTTGATCCTTTTTTTGCATCATCATTTAAAACAGATCATTTTTCCCCCCTCATCACACAAGATAGCAGAACCCTTTCAAGATCAAAGAGTCCAGCTAAAAACTATTGTTTAAAAAAAATAGAAAAAGAGCCAGTTAAATTAGGAGGATGTTTCCTTAATCTGCTTATTTTGTTCTAAAGATTTTTTTTTTTTAGCAGTGAAAACAACAACAACAACAGAAACTTGTGGCAACTATATTGTTATTTTTATACCTCCCAAGTCTTTTTAATGTTAAAATAAGTTCAAAGTCAAATATCTCTAAAGATAAAATGCTTGTTAGGGTGTTTTTATTACTTGGTTTCTAAATGTGGAAGGTCAGAATCCAGAAAGCTACCGCATTAGAGAAGGTTTTAATAGTCTTTGTCTCATCTTAATGAGAGAGAAATCTAAAAAACATTTTCCCCGCAACATTTATAAATTATTTCAAAGAAGTCTTTCTGCATATAACTCCGTTTTCATTATTTCTTAACTTATCCATTGCATTATTACATGTGATTCACTGTAATATCACTTTATAAAAAGTAATTGGGGTGAGAGAAGAAAATTTTTTTCTATGCTTAAAATTTGAGAACTCATGGTAAGCTGGTGTGTCGATCAGGCTGACGCACGGTGCACACCACTTGTGGTTTTTTGCTCATCTTCTGGAGAAAAGTTAAAAGGTTTGCGAAGAAAATGCTACCAGCACAATACACGTTTAACATGGTAAAAAACCCCTAGTTGTACTTTCTCTTAGTGTATCTTCAAAATGTTTCCTCTGCCTAAAACAGAGATGGTTTTGCTCTCGGTATGCTTCTATACTAATCTTAAAAATAAAAGAATAATCCTAGAGGAAATAGTGCATGCAACCCTTATAACTCATATATGTTTGTGTGTGTATGTGTATATACGTTTATATTTCATATAGGTATATATACACACACACATACATGGAAAACACCTAGGTGGTTTATGATCTGTCCATACTAGACTTCATCTTTTTTCCTTGTTAATTTTTCTTTTTTTTTTTCTTTTTGTGTGTGATTTGTAGTGTGGTGGATCATTTAAAATCTTTTTGTAAATATTCTGTTTATTTGTTTGATTTGAATTGCAAACAGAATTGACTCTGACAAGTAAAAAAAGGAGGGGGGAAAAAAGGAAACACTATGGCTTTAAACTCAGGAGTTTGCATATTCTCCTTGTATCTTTCCCCTTTGCTAATTATTGTGTTGTTTTCAGAGCAAATATGTCATATCCATGGCGACCAGGCAGGTTTATTGTCTTTCAGAAGCAATAGCTCACATAAGTAATTAATGACTTCTTTTTTTTTCCTCTGGCTTAGGTTAAACAGATCATTCAAGGAAAGTCATATCTCTCTCTCCCTCTCTCTCTCTCCTTTTTTTTTTTTTTTTTTTTTTAGCCCAGTGACATAAGAACATGAGTTAGAACAAGAAAATACTTTAACCAAGAAGTCAACAGCTTATTTTTCCTCATTTCTTTTTAAAAGCTCCAAGTGTCAGCTTTCCACACACATGACGTTGTCATTCTTGCAGTTTCAGAGCGAAGCCTTGGTACAGGGAAAAGCCACTGAAAGCTGGAGTTCAGTTGGTGGTTGTACAGCTGAGCAAAGTGTGTGCGTGTGTCTCTGTGTGTATATGTGTGGGGAGGTATTATTCTTGCTTAAGGGTTTTGCTGTGTACTGGGAAAAAACGTTTCCCTCACTATCTCCCCCCCCCCCCCTTCTATCTGTATTAAAATCAGTGTTAAAATAAAGGTGTGTTTTTGTATCTTGCAGATTGTAATTCAAACAGTTTCCAGGAAAGAATTAGTAATTCATTTTTATATACAGCATATATACACACACGCTTGAGCTCCACCCAAAACAATCAAGCTAGCTGGAAAAAAAAAAAAACTTATTTCCTTTTTCTTTTCAAGCCCAAGCAAACTTGCACAGTGACTTTCAAAAGCTTATTAAAAATAGCCCCCCATTTCTGCAAGGAGTTTGCCGCAGGTATGAATCTTGTCCTTTCCCTTTCCAACTCTGTTTCTTCCTATTAAAGCTGAATTCGCTATCTGTCCAAGCCAGGGGCTGGTTATCCACTATGATTTACTGAGGTGGTGATTTTCTTCCCGCCCCCCCACCAGCACTTTCACCCCTGTTTTGTTTTTGCTAATTTCATTTTCAGAAGGATTTATACACAGTCCAGCTATATAAATTCCTTGGGAGATAAAGGCGCCGCACACTTCCATAAACAAAGGCTTTTACTTGCATCCTGTCTTCCTTTTTTTCTTAAAGTAAAAAGGAAAAACCCCTAAAAACAAAACCCCAAGCCATCTGATTGAAGCAGGTATCATAAATGTATGCTGGTAATGATTCTGTATTCCACAATGCTGCTACTTTAACTTTTAAAATCTGTTTCCTTTCTGGTTTGTAACATTAATCAAAGAGCCGCTTCCTTCCAATTTTTCCACAGACTGGGGCTAATTAGAACCACTCGAATCATATTTTGTAAATTCCATGTGGATGTTACTTTAGGTTTCAAGATTGCAAATGCTTCAGGTTCAGTCTGGCTAGGCACTCTTAGGGTTATTTTTATTAATGTTTCTGTCTCCCAAACCACGGTTTCTCTCCGTTTACCCCAAATAAATTTGTGGGTTCACACATAGGGGTGTGTCGGAAATAGACATTACAAGTTAGGAAAAAGAAGAGCCGAGAAGGAAAGAGATTTTGCAGTGTAGTTTCCAAAGAGCAACCGAGAACCCCCTAAGTAACGTGAAGCTGAGGATTCAACAGACTTGATAATTGAGCCCTTAACCTCCTGATGTCTATATCAGAAAAACAGAGTCTAGCAGAGGGAGACAAAGAATAAAAGCAAATACTGGGTAGGAAGAAGCTGGGGAGATGACTGAAATATTGAAGTATAGTTCAGATTATGTATAACTCTGTATATTACATTTCCTTAGGTTCAGTTTTCTCCCTCTGGCGAAACATAGCTGGTTTAAAGGTGGCTTTGGGAGAACCTGATGTTTCTAATGCAGCCGAGAGCCTGGGTTTCTGTGGCATGAGCAGATGTAACTTCGAGAGACTTCTCCTGGAATTGGTGTTTATGTTTCCCTGTTTCCTTTTGTTTTTGAAGGACTGACTAGTGGGGTTTTTTAATCTTTATGGGAAGTTAAATAGCTAGAAGTTGGGAATTTTCAGGTTGTGATTATTAGACTGTGCTAAAGGGATTTGAATCGAACCACTTTGAGCACCCGGCAGGGCGACTGCTTCCACGCTCTGCTACAGTATTTCTTTCCTATATATTTGTGTACCAAAATAGGGCATCCATGACCTAGGCGGCAGTGGGCTTGCAAGGGGGATCTTAAAGTTAACTTGCTTTTGGTATATAAGACTGCAGCTTCAAAGAAAAGCAAGAGCGCATCGTAAATTTTGCTAAAATTAATCAACCGTTTAAGAGCTCCACGTTAACGAGGTTTTCCAGGCAAGCAGCTTTCTTCTCCTCTTCTTCTTCTTTCTCATTCAAAGTCCGAGAGGGTTGGGGTAGAGGGGGGAGAATACGAGTAAGAAGAGGAAAGGATGGAATTTGAGTAGAAATAATAAAAACAAAAAAGGCTGGATTTGTAGAATATAAATCCTCATGTGTCCTTGATCCATATTGTCAGGGTTTTTTTTTTTTGGTCGGATTTGTCCTGTGTGCCTTTGACGGAAAAGGCACGTAGAGAGAGAGAGAGAGAGAGCGCGACAGAGGGGGAGAGAGAGAGACGTGTCACTGCTTTGGAGCTCATTATCATTCTTAATAAGTCTTAAGGAATAAAGAGGAGCATTGAGTGTAAATGCTGGGTAATCCTAACACTCCTCAAGGTGAGAGGAGTCTCGAGGACACAGAGAAAGAGAGCGAGGAGGAGGGGGCTACTGCGGGGGCAGGAGAGGAGATGTGGATGAAAGTGGCTTTTAAGGGAGTGGGCATGGGTTGGTAGGGGTTGTGGCTCCAGGGCACTTCGGTTTTGTTCCACAGGCCTGTGCTGGGGAAAGTTGTCTCCAAGTTTGCATCCCAGAGATGGTAAGCAACCCAGCTGGACCTTGGGGCTGAAATACTGGCCTCTAATGGTGATGTTCTCTGACAGACTTCGGTTGAGGAACAAGTCTGCTGTCCTCCCTTCTTTGACCTGTGCTAAAGGGTCTTGCTCCCCGAGGGGGAATGATGCCCCAGGGTGGGTATTGGGCTGGGCGCTTTGCCATGCCTCCGGTTTGGCGCCTGCTTCCTCAGCTCGGGTGAGACCTCGCTCACTTCTCAAGCTGTGCACCCTGTTCTTAGCTCCTTTCCGTTTCAGCCTTGTTGGATGTCACAATTTCTTCTCTCTGCCTGAATTTCCTAAAGCATTTGCCTCCCCGCACCTTTCCTGGCAAGGGGAGGATGCACCCGTGCGCAGCTCGGACACTAGGTGGCTTAAAGTACAGGCATGGCTCTGTAAGGCAGCTGCCAGAGACGTTCATTCACTTTCTGGTGGGCTCCTTTATTCAAACTTCAGGCTGACAGCAAAACATGGAGATGTCTTTGAATCCGTTGTGGATTCAGATATCGTGCTACCTCCTTGGCAGTGTGTTTGCAGTTGCATTGGAGGATTTGAGCCTGTGTAGTAGTAAGAAAGAGGACACTGATGAAGCGAATTTAGGGGCTGGGCTGCTTGCTCTGATGATAAGGAGTCGGGAACCTGCCTGCATTGCTGGGTCCTTCCCTCTCTAGGCAGATTTCACCATACCCATTTTAGAGGGTGTGTGTGTTCCTTTTGGAAAAAAATATTTCAGGGTTTGCAGAGCCCTTCTTACTGTGCTGATGTGTAATGGAAGATGCTGAGCCTTCAGTGATGCCCACTGGCCCTTCTTTCTCGTCTCTTATCTCAAGTCCAGTTGCAGGCAGAAGGGACTGCTGTAATTGGGAATTTGCCTAATGCATCCAAAGCCTAAAGAGGGGCGTTGAATAGCACTTGAATTTTAATTTTTTTTTTTTTTTTCCTGCAGTCTGTGTTGTCCCTCTGGTTCAGCTCATAGCTTCTGGCTGAAGTAGGAGCTTTACCATTTTTTAAATGACTCCATGTACCTTGGAGGGGATGGGAAGGAGTTGTGGATGCTGAGTTTTGATCAGTTGGCATGAGAAGCCAAATACAATGAGGTGGAAGTCTTGCTAAATGCTGATTTTTCTGGGTCTGGGTGCTTGGCTTCAAGGTTAAGTGTTACACTGGTAATATTATTAGGTATTAAGTTATTAGTAATGGAACTGCGGGGCTTGCCTGTACTTGGCAGAGAACCACTAAGAAACTGTATTAGCGCTGAGTTCATCCTGGTTTCTCTGGTAGTGCCCTTCCAGCATGCCTCAACCCAAAGCTGGAGGGAGCAGTAGAAAACATGAATGCAGTTTTTGTGCATGGCCTGTCTTTTGAACTCTTTCCTGAGACGGCTTATGAGTTGTAGCAAGGGGGCATGGGCTCTTGTACTGAGGGATCTGCCTGCAACCCCTTACGCTCGTTCTGTCCAATGGCTGTTGATGAGGTGTCAGCTAATACCTTTCATGCGTGATTGAGCTGGTCTAGAATAGGACCCGGAGGTACAAGAGTCTGTACTCCCGGGGCGAGCTCTAGAGCCATCCAGCTGCGGAGGCCTCGTGTGTAATAAGCGCCGTAGGAAAAGGGTCTGCATTTGCAGTTGTTTGGGGCCTTTGGCTCCTTGCCTGCCATGGCGTTTTCGGGTAGTTTTCTCTCCAGAAGATATCCTATTTTTGTTCTGCCACCAGTGATGCTGTTTTGAAAGAAAATAGGTTGCTTCCAAATTCTGAGCCATAGGGCTTGTCATTTCAATGACAATACAACAAGTCACCTCAGAGTTGGTCTCTGAGGCTGGTCCTGATCCTTCTGCGTGCAAGGCTGGTCCCAGTGCTGGGAGGGCAGCACAGCGTTGTGCATACCAGCATCCGTCAGCCTTGGGAAAGAAGGAGGTAGATGAACTCCACAGATTTTTTCAGGGGCTTTTTCATTTTGGATACTATCCTTTGGAAGGACAGTGTGAACTGGAAAGCTTAGAAAGAGAATCCTTACATCTGCTTGATGGGGAAGGACTATTTGGAACTGCGAAAGGGGTCTTATTTCAGCTATATACTAAAACGCGTTGTGTAATGTCACTCAGGAGAGCACTGCAGTAGTCCTTGTGGAACAAGTGTTGAGAGTGTGACCCTCGCACAAGTTTGTCCGGTGCCCTGGGAGACAGGTTGACTGGCCAACATTTCCTGAAAGTATGAAAGAGTCTAGTTCTGGTCCCACCTTTGACTTGAAGGTAGGGATGGCAGTTGACTCTCACTTGTAAGCTAGTTCTTTTCTTTCCTGGTTTTGCTTCTGCTTCTGATAGCAAAGGGGCCAGGGCTTTTTATTCCTAAGCAGTATGACTCCCAGCCCTATACCTTTCCCATTGTGGTTAGGTAGAGCCTTCTAAATAACAAGACATGAACGTAGGTGGCATAAATGCAAACTGAGCTATGTGATCGCAGCCTGTGGCTTCGAGGTGTCTCCTTCCTGCCCCGATCAGCCCATCCCCATGCCAGTGGGAGCAAGGGCTGCACAGAATCACGCTTGTCTGCATGTTGGATGATGAGGCTGGCAAAACAGCTCTAAGGCTGGCAAACAGCTCGCAGCCTGGCTGCCTCCCCATGGTGGCTGTGTCTGCAGAACATGCTCTCTGTAGAGCTGCTGGTGACAACCCCCTCCCTCCACCAGTGCCTCAGGCTGGCCCAGCTTTATACCAGGGGAGCAGTGTCCTTTCACACTGGTGAGCCAGCAAAATCTCTCCCAGGGGTTATTGTAACCTCTCAGCAGCGATTTGCAAACAGGCATTCGGAGATAAAGTCTTGGTGCCAAGCTAAGGGCCAGTAGGGCAGATATGAAATGCGGCAGGTTTATGAAAGGGAAGGTGTATGAAATGCAGCCTGCATCTCCCATTTCACTGCACTATGCCAAAACACACAGTTTCTTATTTCAGTCACTGTGATCTTTCAAGGAGGTTAATTTCCATGACGAACTCCGGGCCACGTGCTTGGAGGATTTATCTAATTAGACTGACACTTTTCTTTTTTAAAAAAGAAAATTAAGCTGCACCTTGGAGGACTTAAGTATTTTAAACTGTGGGAGCGGCAGCAGGCGGTGTGATCCCTGCTCACAGAGCAGGGAGAGAGGAAATCCCCCCTTTTTCAGTCTCCTGTTAAGACTTCACCAAAGGTCCCCATTTACTTAATTTTCTTACATGGTGGCTGGATGCTAAAGAGTGTTTTATCCTGCCTGAGTGAGTTCCTAAAGCCTCAGCTGGCTCTTTAACTCATGTAAACTATTGATGTTCTGGGCTGTTACGTATTCAGGATGGAGTGGAGGGTAAAGGGGAGACCTGTTAATGCTCCTTAGCCATGTCCTGGAAAAACTGCATCTTGCCAGGGCAGTGAATGGAGTGCCTGCAACTGTGTAATGACTGAGGTAGGTATATGTCCCTCTCATCATACATGAGCACCTCATGCTCATGAATGTGTGTATCGTTGAAGCTGGTGTGACTGTCCTTGTCTTGTCTGTGATCACACAGAAAAGTGAGTCCCAGGAGAGCCCCCTAGCCCTTCATGTTTGGGTTTCCTGCTGAAAATGCCTTTCAGAGAAGAACTGGGACCATGCTGTAATAAAAATAGAGGATTTTAGGTTGAGGCTGTTACATGCAGGCAAACCCTGTGCTTTCCTCGGACTGGATAGCTTTCACACTTGCAGGCACAGGGAATGATGCTGATTTTGTTCCCATCAGAGGGCTCCTGGAGTCCTGCTTTACACTTACTGCCTGCTGCCTGCCCGTTACTTGGCAGACTTCTTGTGTTGCTGTTTGTGAATCCAGGTTCAGATGACTTCAGGTCTGATATTGCTCCAGCTGTTTATCCTTGCAAAAGAGATGGAAGGAAGGTCTTTGCAGGGCACTGTATTTGCTGCACCAAAGTCAGACCAAATTTTCTTGCAGCCCAGGCTGGAGCAGAGTGGTGGTTGTGGGGTTTGGTATGAATGGGGAGGGAAGTGTCCACGCAAAAGGGGCTGGCATGAGAGCAGCCTTGCTGACTCTGGTGATAATATATTGAATCCTGTGGAGCTATTCACGTTGCAAGACTCTGCACAGAGTGAGAAAAATACGGCAGCCTTGTCCAAGGAGATGGTCACCGGGTGTGCTACAGTCCCCAGCTGATACGCTGAGGAATCCATGGTGGATTGAACCTGAGATTTAATTGCAGTTTGTCTTTGGTGAGGAAAGGAACAAAAATAGATGTTTCCTTTCCTACCCTCCCCCCCAATGCAAAAGAAAAAGAGAAAGAAAAATAATAAAATCTACCAGGCGCTCAAAGGTCTAACCAATAAGAGCCCTGTCGGCTGGGGAGCGATCGTTCTGGCTTGGTCAGCCATCCCTAACAAGTTACGGGTTGTATAAACTCCCAGCTTACAGCTGTAAATTTACTCAGTTTTGAATACAGCCACAAGCTGGCTCAGCAGGATCTGAAACCGTCTGCTCCAGTAGTCGTGGTATGCTTGAAATTCACAACTTCTGGGGGCCCCAGCTTTGTAACTGTGGAGGGCCAGATCCTGGACCGCACCACGCATAACCCTACTGTGCCCTAAATTGAAAGGGATCTCACCAATATAAGCTGCTGTGTTAATTTATCCTTTCTTAGCTTTTAGCCTCCCTACCTTGGGTGAATGTCTCTTGATTTCCATAGCAGCAGGTCCACTGCCCCTGTGCCTGTTTCTGTCCCTCACCTCAAGACAGGGGGCTTGGCTGGGGGGAGACTCCCTTGCAGAAAGCTTCCAAAATGCCACATGTCGCAGCAATGCCGCCTCTGCTGGATCGTGTAGCAGGTGGGCAGGATTTGGTCCGTACGCAGTCTGGGGCCCTTTCCTGCAGTGTCTGCTCAGTCCTGTGCTGAGGTGGAGTCAGTGGGTGTTTGCTTGAGTGACTGAGAGCAAAAGCATAGTTCTGACTTCAGGGTTTGTTGTTGCGGAAGGGACCGATCTTTCTGAACACCTGTAATGTTGCAACGTTTGATACTCCTAGAAAGCTGAACTTTTGGCTTGTAGGCACTGAACCCTGCCACAAACAGGAGGAGCGTGTTATTTGCATTGAAAGGGAATTTGGCCCAAATATGCAGTTAAATTTTGATTACCTCTTCTATGTTCAGAAATTGGACAATTAACAGCAGCTAGGCAGAGGCAATCTAAGGGAAGAGGGGCATACCTGCCTGATCCTGATCCCAGCTCTCCTCTTACTGCTGGCTACATTTCAGCATGTTTCTGATGGGGAAGCATTTTGTCTGAGACAAATCCTTTTATCTTGGAATGAGGCATGGAGTACTGCCGTGTTACTCTCATTGATACCTTAGCCTTCAGCAAAACTGATGCGATATTTTCTGTTTGCTGGAATGGACTTGGAAGGTAGAGATGGCTTGAGGGATGGCCAGCCCCAGACCTCCTCAACATGCACCTGGCAGCCTCTGCCCTGGGCTGTTGTCCGGCACTCTGAACCAGCTTGTGACCATCTTCACTGGAGCAGGCGAGTTGCCTGGTTCAGGCTCCTCCAGATACGAGAATGGCAAGGGCGGAGGTTATGGGGATAATACGGCTCCAAACACGGCGAGTGTTCACTCCTGAATTCAACTTCCTACAAATAAATGAAAATGAGTGGATGCAAATGAAAGGTTTGTGAGAGGTTTCTTCTCCCATCTTCCTCCTCTCCCCTGTGCAGTTGTGCTGGCTCTGGCTTCCAAAGGGTTAAGGTGACTCATGCCCCTCTCACCAGATCTGCTGGCAGGAACGCTTCATCCCAGCCTCTAATTGGTGGTGTTTGCTCTGCACTTTCTCGCTCTGGTTTTGATGAAAACATTTAACCAGGAGCTTAGTGTGCAGAGGCTCCCAGCTGACAGCCGCCGCACTGTCTTTACCAAGTTGTCCTTGCTGTGTAAATTCAGCAGCCTGGCTTAGGGGTGGCAGGGGAGGACAAACGTACACAGCGTCACAGCCTCTGGCCCCTTGGCTCCACTCCTCAGGCTGCTCTTACCTACGGTAATCTTTAGGGTCCAGGCCCATATCTGCTCTAGTCCGCAGGTGCCTTTCTGTGCCTGGACAGCCAGCAGCATTGGAAGCCAGTTCAGAGCCTTGGGACTAGGCTGCAGAGGTGGGAAGAGCGGCCCTGGCAGGTCCTGTAGGGCCTGGTCTTACCTGAGAGCAGGGGGACAGCTTGGTACGGCTTGGGAGATCTGTTCCCAGACCATCTGGCTGCGATCCCAGGGGATTCTTCCCCAGAGAACAGGCTCTGACAGGCCCTGTGCCGTGAAGGAGAGGTGAAGCTACTGGTTCTGTTGCGTGGAGACGACCTACTCATTCCTTCCTATGCTGTTTGGATGCTTGTGCAGGATTTTCCCAACACAGTCTTTCATTGCAGCTGTTTCAAGTAATAACCTGCTTGTCTATAGGCTCTTCTAATGCGCTTCACTCTAAGAAGTCTCAGCCGATTTTAATTTTTGCCATGCAAGTGGCAGGGAAGTTACCATGTCCTTACGGAGACAGTCTTGAGAGTGGGCATGTCCAAGCTCCTCAGTTCCTATGTTGCAGAACCCTTAGGCAGCAGCAGAACTGAAACAGCCCCTGGGGGAGATGCCAGTTTACCTGTGTTGCTGCTGGAAAATGCATTCAAATTTCTGCCCAAACAGGAGATTGTGACATGCAACAAATTCATCTGAGCCCGTTGGGGCTGCCACTGCTCTGATATTTCTTTACTTTTCTTTCCTTATCTCTGGTGATCTACCCTATGAACAGCAAAACAAATCCAGATGGGAAAATTTATAAACCAGAAAATCTGGATTCCCTGTTCCTGGAAAAGCATGATTCCTTGTTCTCAGCCGCCTCCGTGTGTCATGGGGTCTGCCATGAAAAGATGCCAGAACTGTTGAAAGAGGCCAGGCCTATGTCTACATTAAAGAAACGTAGCAGCAGTGTAACACCCTCTGTGAGCGCGGGTTCCAAACGGACATGTGCTATACTAGGGGAAGCAGGATTTGCCTCAGGGAGGGTTGATCAACAGAGACGTTTGTCCTCTTTAGATCCATTTGAGGACCTTGCTCCACATCATTCTGCCCAACTGATTATGCCTATTGAGGAAAATTTTCTGCCTCTTCCCTGACCCTGAGTATTGATAGTCTGGAACCAAATACATGTGTCTCATTAAAAACAAAAAGAGCCAGGCCAGGCCCCCACCCCGCAGAACGTACTGTCTGTTATCAGCCTGGAGAAAGGGGAGCGAACAGGTGTAGGATAACAGTGCAACTGAGAGAGACCAAAGTGCATCATAAAATAAACAAACAGCCAGCGCTCCAGCTCCCCCAAATGCACCGTTGAGTTGCAGGGTCTACAGTGTGCTTTTGAATGTGCTCCGAGCAAGTGCCCGCTTGGGGCACCATTTAATTTGCAGCCAGAAATGGGTTGATGATTATCTGCATCGTGGTAGTGCCTGGAAGCCCCCTGCCCGTTCAGTTGTGCTTGGTCTGCAAGAGCAATGTGAGCTCCCTGCCTCAAAAAGCTTACAGCTGGGGGGGAAGGAGGCTGCTTATAGGACTGACCAGCTGACTTGTGTCATAAAATCAAAAAAAGTAGGCCTGGATGGAGAACCGAAGAAGGCACCTTAGCCTTCCCTTATCGTAAGTAAGGATCATAACTGTCTTTACTATGACTTTCACAACCTTTACAGTCTTCAGGGAGGAGCCCATCCTGCCTCTTCTGTGTGACAGTCTTCCCTCCTGAGATTTCTTAGGTGAAGATATTTGTACCAGGACTGTATTTGATTTCTTTGCGCCTTTTCTTACTATAAGAATCTTCTATTGCCCCTTGTGCTTTGGGGCTGGCAGAGCTTGCAGTGGTGCTGCTGGCATTTTCATTGCATTTAGCGAAGCAGCAGCTTGGCTTACTTTACCCCATCAGCAGCCAGCGCTTTAGTGTCTTAGCGTGACTCAGCCACTGGAATTATGCTTACCCAACAATACCTTTTGTCCTTTGCCCAAAACTTCTGGCCAAGAAAAAGGGAAAAAGGAGGAGGGAGAAAAGAAAGAAAAGATAAAATTCTGCATTTAGTTGTCCTTTCATCACAGGTGGTGCCAGTTCGTTTTTTGCTTTATTTGTACAGGGTGGGGAGAAGAGAAAAAGAAAACAAGGTGTCACTCGGACAAGGCCCAGGAAATGTTTAAGCCTGACAACAAACTTCCTTTTGTTCAGGGGAGCGGGGGAAAGAGAACAGAAAAAAGGGGCAGAAGACCAGCTGAAACCAAACTCAGCCCTGTGCTATTGGGCAGGTTTCTTCTTCCTACTCTTTATTGTTTGGGGTTTTTTGTTTTGCTCTGGTGTCTTGTGATAATTTTGTTTGCACTAGGGCCTTTGTGTGCTGCCTTCTAGAAGGTGGACAGATGAAAGGTTTCCTGGGGACACATTTGTTATTTGGATGGGAAGGATTTATCGTTTATTCTAGGGGCATCCTATAGACTGATGCTTTGCATGATCCTTCCCCTCTAGCCATGAAGATCAAGATGGCCAGAGGGGAAGGATGAAGGACCATGCTTTTCGGGAGGAGAGACAGATAAGCGATTTAGGGGATAGGCATCCAAGTAATGGATTAAAATGCGGAAACCAGAAGGTTTTGTTGATGAGAAAAGGAAGAGGACCTTGAAGGCAGCTGTCAGGGATACTGCCTAGGGGACTCCTGAGTACCACCAAGTGCTAGGACATAGACCTCCCTGTCACAGGAAAACTCTCAGACCAGCACGTTCTTGTTGGCACAAAATCTCTTGCTGAATCAACTGCAATATTCTTTCAAAAGAAGAACTGGGAGTTGTGGGATAGCTGCCCAAGGGGCACTAGAAATTAGAATGACCTTGTGCTATATGGGACAAAATGGATTCTGGTGGGGTTGGGTTTCAGCAGGGTCGTTACAGCCAGTTCATTGGTGCTTACTCTAGGTATAACCAGGGCCATGTAGTGCCCCTGTGCTGCCTGGAACTTGGTTAGAGCAGTTAGAAGTGTTTTCCCATCCAAACAGGTGGTGACAGCTCTCTCTGTCAGGCACTTGCATGCAGTCCATGTGTCGTACATGCAATATAGCTGGGCTGGGCTTGGGTGACACTCAAGTGGCCCATTTCTCTCAGGAGATGCTCTTCCCTAGGGTGCTGGTTGGTACCTTCCCAAACTGACCTTTACTTCTCCTTACCTGTTGACTCTGTTCAGTGTTGTAGTGGTCCTGTAGTGTTGGAATAGCTGGGTAGTGAGCAGGCTGGGATGAAAGGCTGTTGAGTCTTTTCTTGGCCAGGCTAGAAAGCTATTACACAGTGCTTTAATTAATCTCTGTTATCTCATTTGGGTATCACAAAGTGTTGTATCAAAATTAGTGAACAAAGTTGTGGATATCACCTGTAAGGCAGGTGCTGGCCATGCTCTCCAAAGAAAGGTTAAATGTTTTGACTTGGTTTGCAAGAGGGGAGGTGTCCAATATTCAGTACCTGAAAAGGAAGAAAGAAGAGCAGAGAATTGAAGTCACTGCATGGAGCTTGACCAATGTGGCACTTTCCTGTGGTGTCTTATCGAAGGCTTGCCATTCTTCTGATAACGGCCAAAATCACTGACGTGCCTAGTATATTAAAAGAAAGCATCCAAAGATGCTGCCAATTAAAACTTTTTGCCTGATACTGGGGAAGTGGATTCCCTGTATCGCATTTACTGGGATTTGTATCCTTAGCGTCCTTTCTTTTCAGTGCAGGTTCTCTCTGAGTTTCATCAGACAGTCCTGGAGCTGCTGTTTTCCTGAATGTACTGCTAAGCCTGTGGATCTGGGACCCCTGGGTTGCAGGACAAGACCCCAGTTAAATAACTCCAGAGCAGAGTCCGAATTCAGTGAGTTCCAGGTGAAAGCTGGAATACTTTCGCTACAAAATACACTATTCCAGATTTACAGTGGGAGCTGCTGCATTCAGACTTTGGTCCTCAGTCATTGCCTTAGTTTTTGTATCTGTACAATGGAGATAATAAAACTTGACTGCAACACGACTTGTAGCTGAGAATTAAGGAATGGTTTCCAGAGCCAGATGGAAGGCAGCTATGGAACACGGGCTGTATTTTTGCTGCTAGTGTATTTGTCTGGAGTTTAGAAATTAAGGCCTGAGTGAGACTAACAGAGGAAGGTGAATGCACTTGCTGCTGAGGCTCTCCAGAGACGCTCTGGGGAAATGTGCCCAGGGGTCTTGAGGGAAGAGGCTGGCATCGGGGTGCTGGCAGCAGGAGTGCTGGTGGCGAGCGAGTGGCTTTCCTGCTGTCCATTCCAAATGCAGGGATGACTGTGGGGAACTATTTCAAAGCCACCACTATGGAGATTAAGGGGATGAGAATGTAAATCTCAAGTAAAAAGGTAATTGAATGTAATAGCAAACACTGCTTGGTCTATGTTAATTTTAGCTCTTCCCCTGGATACAAGGCGCTGTATTAGTGTTTTATTACCATTTTGTTTGCACTAATAAAATAGTAAAATTTATTTCAAGGAAGTTGAAGGATGGTTTTACAATGCAAATTTGAAGAAATTGGACTTTTCATTTACGCCACTGCTATTTTAAACCCTGAAGGGTGTAAATTAGCCTCCTGTGCCTGGGTGAAATCCACTGCTTCCACAAGCAGGGGGAGGATTTGATGTGGGGGAGAACAAAACCAGATCATCTGAATATGTCAGAGAGACAGAGATATCTGATGAGGAGAGAGAAAAAAACTGACTGCCTGGGCCCACTGAGAGGAAGGGCTGGAGCAGAGTGGGGAGAGCTGTTTGAAAAGCAGGTTTCTGCTGATGAGCTGCTTCAGCTGTTGTGAGCATCAAGAAGGGGCAGAACAAGGCAGCAGATGTGCCAGTGGGCACTGTGCACTGTGCCCCATGCTTGGCCATACAGTTCCTGCTGGTGAAGGAGGTGCCAGTAATTGGGGCTCAGCTGATTAACAGATGCTGTCAATGACAGAGAGTTCCTAGGAGTGTGGAAACCTTGGGCAGGTTTTGCTTTCTGGCCCGGGGGACCCCCACTTCCCATGTTGCCTATATTTCTCTCTTTCTCTTGCTTTGCTGTCTTCATCTTCCTGCAATAGCCCAGCCCATCCAGCAGCCAGGCACGGCCTGCTTCTGATTCACCGCTGAGTCACGGTGCTGCCAGGGAAGGTGCCTCTAGCCCGAGAGGCTGGTTCAGCGGCCTCTCCTTCACTCAGGACTCTTCTTCGGCATGAAATGGAAAGGGATGGGCAGATTATCTGGTCCCTTTCACCTTCGTAAAGTTGTTTATAACAGTGCTGCTCTGATCACGCTGTTTTGCCACTGCTTGGCCTTGACGTAAATGATGCTGTAAAGGCCGAGCCACACAGGATCGGGTCCAGAGAGCCATGTTTGGTTCCAAAGGTCCTGTGCTGAGTTGGCCACATGCCTCTTGGAGGCAGGTGTCTCAGGGTATAGAAGCATCCAAAGCTTAGCAGCTTTCTTGGACTTTTCTGAGTTTCTGTAACAGGTCTGAAAATCTCACAGGGTAGCTTTGAGGGCTTCATTCTCCTTGTGGAAATGGAGGTGTAGAACAGGAGTTGTAACATCACTTTTTTTAAATCCCAGAGGTCCCGTTCCCCTGCTGGGGAAGGCTTTGAGTTACTATTTTCTAATCATGTTCACCTTGCACATACCTTGGTGTTCAAGCAATACTAGCATGAAGGGAACCATGCTGAGTTTCTCCTGCATAGGAGAATTAATGTTTTTTTTTCTGAATCTTGAGTGAAATTGTACCTTCGTTCATTGTCCTGAGATGATCTTGCTCCACCTCATAGGATGGGTTGCTTTTTTGGAGCATGTCTATGTATTATGTACCTCTCCAACCCACATCAGGTTTTTGTGCAGTGACTGAGGTACTGATTTGGGTGTGACGTCCTCAAGAGAACACTTTTCCTTCTGATATCCAGTGGACTAATGGGCACCTGAAACATTGCTTATTCCTGGGCAGTTTCTGTCCACAAGTATTAGCGATTTTGCTGCCAGCCCAGTCACACTGCTGTGGGCTGCTCCTTCTGTGGGATGTAATTGCTAATGTACTCGTTTGGTGTCTGGCCTACTGGTCTAGCTGTTGCCCTGCATTCTTGGCCAAGTGGTACAGAGTGAGCTGGAGAGGAAAAACCAGCTCCGGCAATCTGATTTTACAGAGGTAGATCTCCCAGCTCTCCTTTGGATTATGAATGTCATCTATTCATTTTATCTTCAAGAGGCCTTTCAGGACAGAAACCACTGTTTACCCCACGCGAAGGCAGGACGGAGCTTCGGCTTGTTACTATTTATGGTTCAGATAGCAGCAAATCCACTGGGAAAGTTGAGGCCAGGCTCCAGGTCCCGTGTTTCTACTGCTGTGCAACCTCTCCTAGTGTCTGGGTATTAAAGAAAGCCTTCAAAAGTTTTTAAACCTTCTTGCAGGTTCAACTTCTAACACAAAGCCACTAGCCCATGGGTGGTATCAGGCAGCCCTCTTAAACTCCCTGCCCTTCTCCTTTGGTGGGTGTAGCAGGGGCTGAGCGAAGACTGAGGGCGTTACCAAAGAAAGCAAAGACTTATTTTTGGCATTGAAATGGTTTCCTATTCCAGGCGAGTCTGGGGAGCAGCGTGGTTGTGTACCCAAGGATTTAAGCAGTGCATTAAGCAGAGGGGTTGCACTCCGGGTGGATTTCAATCAAAAACTATAATTACATCAAATAGCAAACGGAAATGGAAAAAGAGGATTACTAACTCGACCCTGAATGCTGTTGGCTGCTGAACCTGCTCCATTATTCACACCCCCTCTCTTGCCTGAGGTGGGGTGTGTGTATGTGTGTGTAGGCAGTAAGGCCCCCCCTCCTTTTTCCATTTCCTTCATCCATCTGATGAAGTCAGAGTCCCTGTGTTGGTATCAGTGCTTGGAGGAAGGCTGGAATTTGCATGACTTGGATTTGGGAGTTTGCAGGGCAGGTTTGATCTCCCTGTGCAACTCTTCCTGGCTCTAGGCAGGAAGAACTGCTCAGCTAAGGCAGTTGTGGGAACCCCCAGGCCCACGAGCTTTCTCCCTCTTTCTGTTTCGTTATCAGACTAGTGTTTTGGACTCATCACTGTTCATCCTCAAGGAAGCTGGAAAGCTCCGGACTGCAAACAGGAAATGCTTTCTAACCTAGAGAGCTAGGTTAGTGTTTAAAACTGGCTGTGTTCGGTCTCTGAAAGAGACTGTTTTGCTTGGTACGACTACTAGCCGGTCCTTCCCAGCTGAGGACTTACCACACACCTGCACCCAGAGTTTGGGGCTCCCAGGTTTGCTCTCTGGTTCAAGGCGGAATGTGGCTTCCTGCAGAACTTTGAGATACTTTGTTGATTCCAATTTGCTGCTTCTGCTGTCTGGCGGTGCTGTACCTGTCACCTGCCTTCTGGTCTTCGTCTGCCTCGTTTCATTTGTCCTGCTCTCCCAGTCCCTCCTTGTGTCTCTCTTCCTTCTTGTCATTGGCAGGTTGTGTCTGCACACGCCTGTCGCACACCTGAGGTTGGGAGGATGTGTAGTGACTGCGCTGAGATGGCTGGAAGTGTTTACCAGACAGGGAGGATAAGGTATTCAATCCCCCACTGCCTTCCCAAGCCTGCTTTCTCAGATGGTTTTCCAGATGTCTAATCCCAGATTTCACAGCCCAGCCCAGCTCCTGTTTGATGGGATCTCTTCTTCTCTGTTCATGCAAAATGGGCAAAACGGTGTGCTGGAGCTAGGTCTTAAATTAAGTTACAGAAGAGCACTGCTCGGTGCTTTGCTGTTATGGCAATCTGCTACACCCTGACCAAATTTGTTGCCCCTTTTTTACCTGTGGCAGGTTCAGAGCTGGGGGAAGTAATCTGGAGCATAGAAGAGAAACCCCAATACATTCAGTGGTGTGGGGGAGGCAAGAGGTTCATGCGTGGTCTGGGAAGAACCACAGGAAAAGGACAGTAGTCTTTCCAAGCTCTGGATAGTGGCGAATCCATACAGGGTGAGACTTTGCCAGATTCCAGCCTCTGAATCAAAAACATATTAAAAGCCAGAATCTGTATGATTTTGCTGTGCTTAGCCTTGTGCCTGGCATTGTCTTGTGCTAAGGGATGGCGTAGACATGTGGTCAGAGCGGCAGGCTGGGATTCTTCATCCTCTGGTGACTATCATTTTGATTCTCGCTTGGGCTGTCTTTCTCTTTTGTCTTGAAAACCAGGAGCTACCCTATAGTTTTCTTGCAGCTCTTCCTTGGGATACCTTTGAGAATGAAAGATCTGACTGCCTTCTCACGTAAATTGGTGTTTATTCTAATGATTGAACAGGGTTACTCATGTTTCTTTCCTATAGGGCAGGCCCCTAGATTTTGCCCCAAACTGTAAAGTAGTTATATGGCACTGGCAGTTGTCTGCAGATAGTCATGTGAGATTTTAGGGCTTCTCCTTTTTTATTATTTTATAATTTACGAGTGTCCCTGAACTGGTGTCTCTAAGGATACACTGGATCCCTGCACAGGAGGAAATTTCACTCAGCAGTGGGAATCTGTCCCTTTGCCTTTGACCAAAGCTGCGTTCCCACCTCCTGCTGACCAGACTATGCTGTCTTCTCCCGCCTGTTCAGAGGTGGCTGGCTGCATTTCCATGGCATGGACCTTACCTTATCATGAAACACTTGGGGAGGAAAGGTGCTTTGTAACTGTAAGATAGTATTCTTTTCTTATAGACAGATCTTTGGTTTTGTAATACAATACAGTGAACTGTAAAAAAAAAAAAAAAGCTATCCAAACGTAGGTTTCACTGAAAATCATTTAAATACATTAAGAAAACTCAGCCTTAGTTAAAAACTGAAATCCCTTTAAGCAGGTAGGGGAAAGAATAACGTTACCGATTACACCAAACTTTTCTTTATTACACAAACAGGGAAAAAATTCTTAAAAATATGACCAAGACATTTTCCCAATTTATGTTTTTTCTTGTGCATTTTACTGACTTTAAATTTATTTCAGGCTCCCTCTGCAGTATCTAGAGTCCAGATATAATGGTTTAGGGGGCTAGTTCAAGAAAAGCAAAGCCTTAAACAAACTGGTTATATCACTGTCCGAAAGAGCTAGAATGGGAAAAATAAATGGTGACAAATAAATTACACCCAACATTCTAAAATTTATCTTGATTTCAGATTTTGGTTTTGTTACACACTGTAGAAAATACAAAAATACAAACATTAGGAAAAAAATTGTAAGAGACACAGGCAGGCTGGAGTTGTCCTACTTTGTACGAGCTTGAATTTACTTCTTCTCACTGTGCTAAGTCCTGTTTCTGCAGCCATGAATGAACTGGAGCCAGTGGAACTGCTCAAGTGTTTGTGCATGTGTGTCTGTCTCTTCTAGTCCAGGATCTTAGTGGTTTTCATGGTCCAACTGTGACCCTTCTTCTGCTTCCTTTTTGCCTTTCCTAACAATATTTTGGAAATGACAACCCCTTTCTGTTCTCTTGTCCTCATGTAAATCACGGTTACCTTTCATCAAATGCTATGATCTCAGCAGATGCGAAATAAAAGGTTTGATTTTAAAGGAATATCATTTGCAGGTGTGGAAAAATAGAAGCAGAGGGTGAGGCTGAAAAAGAGGAACAGAATGTCGAGGTTCAGGCGCCCGTTTTGGAGAGGTGTTTTCAGACTTACAACTCCAGCTGAAGCCTTCCAAAGCTGCAGGTGCTTAGAAATTTGGAAGAACTGGGTCTGTGCTTTTTGTAAGAGAAATATGCATGTGCATGAACATTTCTAGTTGCCGTAAGACTTACTCTGTTATTCCTGCCTGCACCAGCTCTCATGTTAAAATACCGAAGGTCCCACTGGTTTCAAGGGGCCAGCTCAGAGAGCGAGGCACTGCATCTCAGGGAGGAGAAAGGGTGTTGGAATATAACCCCCTGAGAGCAGAAATGCTGGCAGGAGGCATCTCACCTCGGGGAAGTGATCTTCATGGGTTACTAGTTTTATCAGCAGTACATCCTTTTATACAGAGAGAAGGAAGAGAGGAGAGAAATTCTATCCGGCTCTGCTGATTCAGTGGAGTAAAGAGGTGGAATTCATTAGGAAAAAATTGTTTACGGCACAGCTTTAGTCAGAGGTTCTTCCATTTTAACGTCCTGCTTTTTTTATGATAGATTGTTTGAAAGACAAAGCAAGCACTAGGGGCTGCTTGGTGTTTTTGTTTTTATTTTTTCATTAAAGTATAATTGCGTGACTTGTNTGAAAGAAAAGAACTGAAGCTGCTGTGAGAGAAGAATCTCCTTTATTCGACAGCTCTTCTGCTATATCACTAGGACAGAGATTAAGGGCCTTAAAATTAGTGTAACTATAACTTATATCCACCTTAAGGACACTCTTTGCCTCCTGATCAGTAATGGAGCCTTAAATATAAATGGATCCTCATCTTGCAAACACTCAAATATTTTCTTTACTCACATGAGGTGTCAAAGGAAGGTTTCTATAAGGAAAATAGGGCATTTGCGTAAGTACTCACAGCATCAAACAACAGAGAATTTGTATTGCATAAACAACACCAATCACATTAAAATCATACTGCTTTAATAGATTAGGAAAAAATATAACAAAAGCATTGAAACTGTAATAGATGTTGCTGCCTGTATTGGTATCGATTTCATAATTTGCGTTGCCTTAATCTTGGGTGGGTGAAGATTAAGAATCTCCGTGTAGAGGTATGTGTGCGCAATAAGCGGGTAACATCTTAAGCAGCTTTCTTTTGCCTGGAGATGATGATTTGAGGGCAGAATGTTTCCTCCATAAAGCCTAGGTTTTAGAAAACAAGAGGATCTTTATAAATAAAAATCTTGAAAGGAAAACACCTATTAAACAGTGAACCGGGGAGAAAGTGCTTACCTTAAGCAAGTTTTCCAAACTTCATGTGCGTTGTAAACATGACAGCAAAGAGACCTCCAAGTGCACAGGTGAAACTGACTTTTTCCCCACTGTCCAACACATCAATTCCCAAAGGAAATCTGGAGCATAAGTGCTGAAAAAAGGGAGAAGGCAGAAGATGCGTTTGTATTATATAATCTAAAACCTTTTATGTATAAAACATTTATACCTGTTTGACTTGAGATGTGGTAGTTAAACTGGTAGCCTGCATGGAAACAACTATTTTGGCTCAGTTCAAATTAATTCATAATAAATTTCTACAAAATCCAAATAAAAATAAGAGAGGTAGCTCTGCATTAAACCAGTACACGTTTGTATGAGGTAACTTCTTATACACATTTTTAAATATCCATGTCTTTGAAATACTGTTAATCAAGTATGAAAAAGAAAATATAAGGAAAATCACTCTGTAGAGCATTTGTGAATTAAGGTTAACACATTTATAAAATGATGATAAAAAAATTAGCAATGGCCACCTTGAGTTGTGGTTGCTTTGAAAGAGAGCTGAGCTTCATCAAAGTGAAAAGTAATTCACTCGGAGTTGGGAAAAGGAATCTCACATAAAACTTTCCCAGCAAATGGTGGGGCTGAACTGCTTTTGCCTAGAAAGAAGTAGGGATTTCTAGCTTCCCATTGGGTTTCTGCTCAACAGTGAGGACTGGTTTTCACAAGAACTATGTGATGAGCATGTCTCAGGATGTGCTTCTGCACCGAGAATATACGGTTGCTTCCTGCTACAGGTAAGTACAGGTTTCTGAAAAGACATACACTTTTTTTCTCTAGCTATCATCCCTGAAAAGTTTGTCCCTCTAATCTTACTTTTATCTGGGATTTTTTCAGATTTTGTTACTATACATAATTTGTACATTTGTATTGTCTGTAAATAGTTTGTTCTGACTGTAAATGACTATCCAGCCCGTACACTAGGGCAGGTAGGTCTAGAACTGGACTGGGCAATTTTGTCTACAGGGCATCTGAACTTGTGGGGATATGTTTGCAGGGGTGGTAGACTCAGACTGTCTTGCTATTTCAGGATGCAGAAAAATGTTTCTGTTCTTGCTGGCCATCTTTCTAGTGAGTCTTTCTCTGAACCAGAGAGTAACCTAAGCACAGTCCTGGACTGATCCCCTGCTGAGCAGCTTCCCTGTTGTCTAGGGTGTCATCTTTAAAAAAATAAATAAAATGGAAAAAAAAAAAAAGGGCAATTTAAAAAAACACAGAACAAAACACCAGTCTTTAAGTGGAAATAGCAGTCTTCCCTTAGACTGAGAAGTTTATTTAGCAAAGAAGGGGATAACCTAGTGGCTAGAGCACAGACAGAAATCTTATCTTCTCCTAGCTCTGACTAAATTGCTGTTTGAGTTTGGTCAGGTTACTTAACTCCTTGTTTTCCCACCTTCACTGTGAAGTGAAGAATTCCCCTGTGGCATGTCATGCAGTAAAGCTGGAAGTTTGACTGTTTGGGTAGCAAATATATCTGCATACATGGTGATTTTACATCAGAAATCTGAGGATGTCTCTGAGTTCCCATGCACTTGCTCATTTTTTTCAGTGAAATAACTCTGGCTTTTCAAACTAGCAAAGGCAATTAGTTCACTCTGGGGACCAATAGGTGGAAAGATGTCATTTAAAAAAATGGGTTTGATTGTGGGGATCTCTGAGGCTTTATATTAGGTTAGAATATTTCTGCTGCAAGTGATGTCTGTAGACACTGGGTATGCTCAGTGCTCTGAGAAAGGCAGAGCTTGTTCAGCCCCGTGATCCTCATGCAGTTGGTCTCATGGCATAATAACGGTCTTAAAGTACTGCACAACACTTCAGCGTAAGCATATGTATGAAATGGAGCTATAATGCAGAATTGTAACAAGTAACTAGAATACTGCGTATGCACTTCTAAAATTGGCTAGGTTAATAAAATGTGCTGATTGCTCCCTGAGGATATCAGGGGACTGGATGATATTAGTAAGGGTCACCAGTTCAAATCTGGGGCAAGTTAGCAGTGACTGCAACAGCCGTGGTACATGCCCGCATGCTTTCCCTAAGTTTCTTGTAGGCAGGTATCTGTATCAGTACAAGGCCTACTTTGTTGGCAGCTGGATTAAAAAAGGAGGATGGCTGTATGTGGTGCTGACACGGGGCTTCAGAGACTGCAGTGCTATTCCCAGTTGTACTTGGGATTTCAGTCCCCTTTCCTGTATAAGTTTAAAGCACTTGCTTTAAAGTTTTTAAAGCTGCTCACCCGTGTCCTCTGGATTCACAGGCTTCTGTCACGCATCTTGCAAATCTGTCACCTTATTTACCTATTGGAAGCAACAATTAATTTGAATATTGTGTTGTATTTTTTAAACAAAGATGGTTGATTTCTAAGTTTCCAAGAGAACGGAAAGGTGGAAATATTTGGCTATTGCTCTTGCTGACCACTGGTTATGGGGATTCAGGCTGCCAGTCCAGGACAGAGAGCATTTTCTACCTCGGGAGGTAGAGTATCACCAATGGACCTGCACAATGCTGCTACATCAGTTTGTAAAGGAAAGGCAACAGTCTTAAGCAGTATGATAATCTGAGATCCCCACCTGTACTTCTGGGTGAGAGAGGCTTCTTGGCTTTCCAGCTTATGCCTCAGGGCTGAGTGCTGTTTAGCAGGGGTCTTGTGAGGGTGTCAATACGTTTGTGTGTGTAGAAAATTGGTGGTTTCTGGCTGTGCTCTCTGCAACATCCTGCCCCTCCAAGACACATGGGAAGCTGAACAACATGACATGCTGAGCAGGAGGGCAGCTTCTGGTCAGGCGCTTATATTTTTGCTGCCTTAGCTGCTGTTATAAATTCCTCACTCTGGCCTTTCACTTCTGATATTTTTCCCTTGGCCAAATCAAAGACGGTTTTGTTACCTCCGGCTCCCTGCGGACGCGGCAGCTTCAGGCAATGAAATATGCTCCAGCCTTTAGAGGGAGGACAGGGGACCTGCTGCTGGGAATCCGAGGTGGAGAAGGGTTCCGGGAACAGGACTGAGGCTTTTGCCTTCGTTTCAGCCCTGACTGTGTCCGTGTGCATGTGCAAAAACAACAAACCTGCTAGTTGTGTGCTGGGAGAATAGATGAAGGTGCTTGAAAGTGCTGTGGGATTTATAATGTGGAATGAAAAACACACAGCAGCATGTGGAGGCTGGCACTGAGATGTGGTTGCTCCTCCTTGCCACTACCTACCTGGGGAAGTAAGGTCAGCGCAGCTCCTAAATTAATATATACTATAGTAAAATGGATGAATTGGGGAGCGCTTGTAATATTTGTGCCTAAAAGGAATAAAGAGAGGTAGGTGGGATTGCCTGAGGTTTGTCTTGGACTAGATGCGGAGGAGCACAGTCCTAGTGACTGGACATGAATATTTAAGCTAGAAGTCAGAATGTGCTTTAGACTCCTGGAACTTTTTTCCCCCTTGTTTTTCCAGTGGTGCTGAACAAAACTGGGATTCCAGATCCCTGTTTTCAAACCGTTCAAAAGCTTGAATATATCTGTAGGACTAATACTGATGGTCCCTGGTGCACAGGAGGGAGAAGAGATGAGTGTTTTGCTGAAGCCCGAGTGGAGCTATGGAGTTTGCTCCTGTGGCTGCTAATGTTCAGCGTTTGGAAATGGAGCTCTTGTACATAACTGTGTTGCTGCTAATGAACCTGGGAGCCCAAAAGTGCTTCTTTGATCTTTGTTGTCAATGGTAGGAGCCCTGAAAGGCTGCAGTGTAGCACGGCAGGCTCTAGACTCGTGCAGTTCCTGGGGGAAGCCCTCTTCTTCCCCTGTGAATGACTGTCCTCACTCTTGGGTGATGTTTGGGAGAAGAAGAGTGTGAAGCCCAGCTTGACTGAGAGGCAGTGCAAGGATTAGGGAATTACTGTGAAGGGTACAAATAACTCTTCAGATCCTGCAACATGATCATTGTAGTCCCACCAGGGTCTGGTTGAGGGCCATAGGATTTGTTTTAGAGCTGAGAAGTTGAGGGATGCTCGGGAGGTTCCCCGAGGCTGCTGGGTCAGGGCCCTTCGCACTCTGTAGGAACTACCCTTTTCCCCACACGTACATCTTCAACTGCAGCTTGAGCAGCTGCTGTTTGAAGTAGGAGGAGGGAAGGGCGGGAGTTTCTCCTGGAGGGGCTGCCCCTGTCAGCAGCCTTGGGTGGGTGGAGGGGGGAATTTGGCCAGCGAGCAGGCAAATGCACACAGAAATGATGCTGGAAGCCAAAGCTAGTCCTGCTGATGTGGCCCTTTCTCCTGCAGCGGATCATAAAATATGGCTCAAATTTTCATTACAGCCTCTATTGATTATCTTTTGGCACAGATGAATTATAGGGAACATTAAATTAAAAAAAAAAGGGAAATATTTGAATGAGTTTGGGAGGTCGATGCCAGAAAGGCTGACACACCAAGCCTTACCGGCACTTGCCTGCTTTGTGGGCCTGCTGGGCCCTTCCCATGGTCCGCCTTGGGGGAGCGCCTGTCCAGGGAGCTCTCCTTGTCTCTGTCAGCTGCCCTTGGGGAGCAGCAGGCTCTGCAGTGGCCGTGGGCTATGCCTAGGGACAGCCCAGACACGGAGGCGGTGGCTGGAGCACATGGGTGCTATTTCTGAGTCCTGCCTGATGCCACATGCTCTGCCTTCGCTGGGAGGTGGCCCTGGGGACCTTCCAGTTAAACAGTACTCGACAGGTGTCTGGCTGGCACCTACCTTGGGATTCTCTAACGAAAGGGGAAAACAAGGGGCTGTGAATGGGAAAAGGCCAGGTCATTGCATTTGGAGAAAAATTTGGATCTGGTGTAAATCTATGTGTGGCAGCCAACAGTGAATCGTAAAAGTAGTGATGGGCTTTCAAAGGTTTCCCTCCTTCCCTGCACCAAAAGAAACATCGCTGCCCTCATCTCTCCTACGTTGAGGGGTCTGTACTCCTCTCTCCAGGGTTCATCGAGTGCAGGAGCTGATTCTTGATGTGGTTTGTGGTCAGGGCCCTTTGACTCCAGGTAAGAGAAGTGCCAGGATCGAATCATCCCACTGTTATTGTGGCAGACTGAAGTTAAACCAGAGGAGGAAAGATCTGGCTTCTTGCTGGCTCTGGCCAGCTCTGATTTTGAGGATGATCCTGGAACTTTGTTTCTGTGGACTGTCTGTGCCTGTTCGGCTTTTCCAGGTTCTACCATATGTCACATGATGCTCTGTGCTCATCTGCAGGAGGTGGCCTGGTAAGGCTTTATCCTCTGCTCACTTCTCTTGAGTGTATTCCGCCAGAGTGGGTGCAACCCTGTAACCTGAAATGTCGTCAGCACGCTTTCAGCAGCTGAAGGTGCAGAATAATGGATGTTACCACTTTCAAAAGAGCTGCAGTTCAGAGCACTCTTCCCTTTCCTGGTGGTAGCAGGAGAGGCCTGGAGGAGACACTCACAGGAGCTGGGTGGCTTTAAAATCCCTTCTCTGCGCTTTGTTCCTGGGTTGTTTTCTGTCAGTCAGGCTGGCAGCCAGTGCTTCTGAGGAATTTTATGTTTTCTTTTCTAAGATTGAGAAGAATGCAGCCAGGGTCCCTCTCCAGCCACCCGCCTTCACACANAATACTTGCCTGCATCTGGACACAGGGTCCTCTGTGGCATGGTCCTCGTGCCCCGCTGCTGCAGACAGATGTGGGGAGACACCCCTTCCCTCACCAATCCCCCTGCCTGCCACCACCGCCAGCTTTCCTTCTGTGGGTCAGAACAAACACCCAAGGGGTGATCTCTGCTTTTGAGGCATTTGCATGTGTTGTGGTGGTGCCTTTTATTCACACATGTGCGCAGATTCCCATTTGTCTGGTCACGCGGCCATTTGGCAGGGAGTTTTGCCAGCCTGCACGTCTGCGTGTGCATGTGCTGCAGGGGCAGAACTGTCTCTGGCTGTGCCATTGCCCGCACTGCCGACCTGGAGGAGCACAAGTGCTCCGAGTGTGCACGCTGTTTGCCTGCGTGCAAAACACCTCGTGCGTTCGCTGATGTGTTTGTGTGACCTTTCAAATAAAAACAGCATTACTAAAGTGTGAGCATTCACCCTTGCTTATGGGAGATTTAGGTGCCAGTGGATGGGGCCACCTTTCTGAATGCTTAATGCACGCTTGCATGTACGTGTTTCACTTCCTTGCAGATCTCTGCTGATTTCACAAGCCATCCACAAAGCTTTGGCTTCACCTGGGCAAATGCAAAAGGTGGTGGTTTCCATGGCTCCACGGCCTTGCTTGAGCGACACACCCTTTTTGTGTAAGCTGGCTCCCTGGAGTCGATTGTTTTTTGGCAAACAGCTTCATAAACTCCTCCAACAATTAAACTGAAAAGAAAAAAAACACAACAAAACCCATGCATTATGGAGTGAGACAGCAAACAGGTTGGAGCAACTCCCCCAGCCAGCTCCGTCCTCACCAGCTCTGGAGCTAGCCCCTAGCCCCCGGTGCCAGGCAGGGAGGAGAGGAGCCCCGGCTGCACTTGCTGGACTTCATTTTGGGAGGTGCCTGGGCTGCTCCAACCCACCAAACTGCAGTGAGCTAACAAACATGAAGGAAAAGGTCATGTTATTCACTTTTATTTTTTCAAAGCTGCAAACATCCCTCTCTCTGGGAGGGGAGGCTGCACAGATGCCAGCTCTGATTAATTTAAATATTTACCAATCCCATTTTTTTTTAATTGTGTATGTTTGCGCTCTGTTTGTGTCCCATAAAATACCTGGTGTTTTGGGCGTACCCCGTTTGCAGGGTGCATGAGATCACACTGAAAAAATGCAGTGAAAAACATTTTCATGCCACGACACATCAAATAGGATTTTAAATTAAGATGAAGATTTTTTCCTCCTTTTTTATCTCTGAAGTTTGGGTGAAAGGGTTTTCTTTTTCTATTTCCTTTTTTCATTCTTTTATTTAACTAGGAAGAAAAATTGCCATGGAAATGCTTTAAAAGTTACTTTTGCCTCATCTCACTGTGTCAGACAATGAAGGCAACTGTTTGTGCTGGTCAAAGCACCCATTAGTGTGTATTTCTGTGCTATTGTCTTGATGGTGGTTTGTTCCAGTGAGCAGACAGTGAGCAGGGGAGAAGTCTTGAGTTTGAAAGCCAGTGCCAGCTCTGAGCTCCTGGGTGAGCGACGGCAGCTCCGCTCCTTTCCCTGCCCGTTGCTTGTCTGTCTGTCAGACTTGCTGTGAGGCAAGTGTTTCTTCTTTCTTTTTCTGTCTATGCATCCCTGGCATGGGGGTCTCATCTCGTTTGGAGCTGTTGGGGTGCTGCTGTAAGACTCGCAGGCAGCTTGCCCACTGTGCTTTTCAGGGGAGGTGGCTGAGATGAATGAGTGACCCTTTGGTGGACCTCCCAGCACCCGCTGGGCAGAGAGGCTTGTGGGTTTGTGTGCCCCAGAACTGAGCACGGCACAGGAGCCAGTTTGGGCACAGGAACATCATGGCACATTGTCCTCTTTGGTATGGGATTTTCTATATGCTTTTGGCCATAGAGGCTTGCGCTCCTCTGGGAGGGAAGTTTTATTTGCGGGTTCAAGCAATGAAAGCGCTACTGACATTCACCCCACCTCCTTTTAATTGTTTTCCATGCTCATTGGGTCATAGTCTGATCCCAGCTACGTCTGGGAAAGTACAGAGCTGTTCCCTGGAAAAATGGAGCATCTCCAAACTGAGAGTAGCACTGCTGGGATCAGGATCCAGCCACCTCCTCTCTCTGCTGTGTGGCTAGCAAGCCAAGCAGAGTTTGGCCCAAAGCACAAGTCTTTTGCGGGAGCTTTTTGTTTTACTGTGCCTATAGAGTGCCACAGCTCGAACCTCCCCACTCTGAACAGCAGGTCTTGAAGCTCTGCGTGGGGAGAGGCTTAGGGGGACAAGGGGGCAGAGGCGGTAACACTTCTGTAAGTGAGGCTCACGGACAGCTGGAAGTTGGCACACGAGCCAGATGTCAGTGCTGGGATGCCAGGGGCTCAGCTGCCTTGTTAAAAGCCTTAAGGCTGTCATTGGGGCAGGGTAGGATGTACATATGTGTATGTCTGCTGGAGGGGGGGATTTGCACTGCTAGAATTTGAATGCTCTGTTCCTGCTCTGCTGTGGGGAGAGGAAAAGAGAAGGGGGAAAAATCAGGGTGGGTGTGCAGGGAGGGCAGCAGTTGTCTCATCTGAGCCATTAGCCAGAATTTGAAATTGGACCTGTTACTTTTGAGGAATGTAGGGCAGTGGAGGAGAGATGTTGTGTGAATGTGCACGAGGCTCTTGCTTCAGTGTCCTAGGAAAATGCCAGAGCGTAGGATGGCAAGGAGTAGTAATTACCCCACAGCTTCAGCTCCACCACTGCACTCTTTGATCACTTATTACTTTTCTATTCCTTCTGCTTCTTGCTGTAATTGTTACAAAATCTCTCTGCTTTGGGAGGGGTCCAGGACTCCAGGGCCCAATTGCATCTGCCCTGATTCAGAAAGTGGGTCATGCTGCTTGGTCTGGGAAGAAGATACTCATCTTGCTTAGCATGATATTTATTAGGAGATAGGGAAGGGAATGCAACCACGCTGTTGCCTAGAAAATTGCTCTGGGGGGATAGCGAAGGACTTGTGAGGGCAGAGCACAGAAAGTTCTTGTGCACCCGGTGCCTGCTGAAGCTGTGCCACATTCCCTGCGCCTGTGTTGCCTGCTTCCCTCACAGCAAGATGTGGTGTGGATAGATGGCAGGATGATAGTGGAACTGGGGACGAGGAAGGGATTTGTAGCTGCTCACTCAGCAGCTGCCGGGCAGTGATGGGCTCTTTACCTTCATTGGAGTAGAGGCTGGTGGGAGTGGAGGGAGGGGAAGACCAGATCTGGTTTGTTCATAAAGACATGCTGTTTTCACAGTAGCAAGCGAAGACCTAACCTGGTTGGGTTTTTGCTGCTGGACAACTGACCAGCTCTGCGCCTGTACCCCCTCCAAATACATGGCAAGCCTGGGTATTCGGCGTGCTGTATGACACAGTGCCCTGAAAGGCAAGAGCTCCCTTGCTAAGAGCAATTAGAAAACCTGGATCCAAAGCCTAGAGTAATTTACTCTGTGTTGTATCTAGCTCTCATTAAACAACAGAGAGAAGGAAACTTAGTAAAAGAAGCAGATGATGATACGCCCAGTGTTGCTCCAGCAGGGTCTCACAGCAGGGACTCTGCCACAGACCGCCCTACTCGTGGGGGGTAGAAAAGCGCAGCTGATCCTGCCAGTCTGGCTGGGCCTGTGCTGCTGCTTGCTGTGAAATCACCCTCAGGATTATCCAAAGGAAGAACTGGCAACTCCAGTAACTTGGAGGGCCGGATCCTCAACTCGTTTAAATTGGCATGACTTCACTGAAGCCACCGAAACTGCACTGATTTTACACCAGGTGAGGATATGGTCCAGAATCTTCTGAGAGAAGAAGACAAAGGGGGCACGAAACAGAGGTTTGATAGAGCCCACTTAGAAGCATGGGGACTCCCAAGCAGTCCTGAGTGGAGAGTGGGTCAGCAGGTCATTTCCTTACGTCTTGGACAGCTTCGAAGGGCTGTGAATTCTTGTGGCTATGGCGAATGCCGAAGCACAGCTCCCTCGGGAGGATGGGGGACCCACATCTTTGCCTGCACTTTGAAATGCATGTTGGCAGGGTTTGGTGAGAGTATCCAATGTTGCCCTGCGAGTGTTTCCTGCTCACGGCCTTTTATTGGCAGCGTGGTGAGAGGGGTCAGAGGCACAGTGAAGACCCTCACCTTTTGATTTGGCCTGTCGTGAATACTGCTAGGCTTGTTCTTATGGGTGCTCTAAGCCTGGTCCGTCTTTTCCCGTACATTCAACACCAATAGTATCCCTTGTGGCATGTGATGCCGTTGGCTGAAGCAGACCGGCGGCTGTGGCTTTAGCCTTACACCACTGCCACCGCAAGCTTTAATTTCTCCAAGCCTGTGAGATGGTGGGAGGAGAGTTTCCACTTGAAGGAAGGAGAGCAGCCAGAGTCCATGTACCAAATGACTGCTCCATTGGGCAGCGTTAAGCACATGCCTCCAGAAGTTGTTGGTTCCTGGTATGGTGGGCCAATTTTGTTTTCCCAGCTCTGCACCTCATTCTTAGGTGGGGGTATTATGGGATGTATGTAAGAAAGTACATTGTCATGTGTTTCTAGAGGAGGTTGTTTGCTGTAGCACCAGACTCTTGGGACCTGCAGGGATGCACAGAATTCCCTCCAGTCCCCAGCACGCACTCACATCCGGGGTGGATCTGGACAGGGTTTTAGCAACTCCCAGTGCAGCAACTCAGGGCCGGAAGTGAAGAAGGGATAAAAAATCCAGTTGAAACTCCTGTAGGATGTAATTACCTGAGCTGGAAGCTGTCCAGGACAGCAGGTATTGTGCATCATCTGCTGGTGGTATCAGAAGCACCTGGCATTGCGGGAGAGGTGGTCAGGACTGAGGAGTGACGTTGTTCATGCGAGAGACGGGACCGCTCCCTCAAGGCTGCCTCTGTGGGCATTCAGCGTAACGGCTTTTGAAGTCACTTGGTGTTTGTTTCCATGGTTGTTCTGTGCACGTACCATGGTGCCTATAAAATGTCCTTGGGAGACTACAGCCCATGGGATGGATGGCCCTGTCCTGACACTCATTCAAACGCTCCTACTTTTCCATTTAAAAGAAAAAAGGAAAAAAGCTTAAACAAAAAAAAATAAAAAAAGGAAAAAAACCCAACAAAGGAAATTGACTTCCCAAAAATTACACTAAGCTAACATTTGAGGCCTGGCACAAATCCATCACAGCCAGGAAACTCAGAATTAACCAGTGTGCTCCCATGGCTGCTGGGAGGGGCTGCACTCCAGCAGCACAGGCCAAAGCTTTAGAAGTTGGAGGCTTGGGGATGAAAGTCCTCAACATGTCTCTGGAGCGTGGCAGGAGGTGTTTTCAGGCACCTCCATGCATGCAAAAAAGCAGCATGAGATGCAGGGGCAGCTGTATGCTTTGGGGAGAAGGTTAACACCAGGCTCCTGGTGCTCAGATCTGACAGCCGATACCAGCACCTGACCAGGGCTCATTGCACCAGGACTTGGTGGACTATGGGCTCTGCGTTGGTGCAGCAGGGACAGAGTGATACAGCAGGTACCTGCAAGCTGCTGCTGAGGAAGCTTGAGAATTTACACCCTAGCCTAGGCTGCAAGTGAGGAGAAAGATGACTCTTCTTCATTCCCACTTGCACATGATGCAGCATAGCATAAATCATTGTGATTGACAGCTTCAGTTCAGTTCAGGTTAGAGGGGAAGGGAGGGAAGCGCAGGTCAGGCTGGGGGGCAGTGCTGGGGCTGTCCGAGCAGCCAGCCCCGAGCAGGTCACAGGAAGAGGCTCCGGGCAGAAATCGTGGCTGGTGCGGCGGGTCAGAGGTGGCCTGAGCTGGCAGAGCGGGATGGAGGGAGGCTTGCAAAACACCTGCTGTGTGCTCCTTGCCTTGGGCTGATGCTATCGGTGCTGTGTATTTGTGAGGGCTTGTTTCACTCATCAGTTTTGAAAAAGAAAGGAATGGGCTCCCGTACCTACTGCTGCAAAGAGGCTGGCACCGTGCTGAGAGCGGGACAAAGGTCCAGGCTTGCTTCTGCTATCCCCAGCCATGGTGGGTTGCCAATCTGCTTTTGCTGTGAATTTTCACAGTTTTGGGGTACTGCAGACAGAAGACTTCATGTCAGACCTTTAATAGTATCTTGTTTCAGAGGCTGGGGGAGGTCGGGATGTGTTAAGGCTGAAAATATTTACAGGTTTTGAAGTTGAAACGCAAACAGGAAAAGCCCTTTAAAAAGTGAGTGTAGTGGATATTCAAAACAGGGATTGCCATGGAAACGCCACAATATTTGCTTAAATTGACACAAAGGTTGCTGGTTGCAGGGTTCTGACTTCTTTGGCTCCATTTTCTTTGGCCCGGCACCTATCACAAATTGATCTCAACAACCCTCTTTTGTTTTGCTTCTTTTATTTTTGTCTGATGGAAATTAAAAAAAACCACCACCAACAAAACCCTCCAGTCTACAAATCCCACCTCACAGAAGAGTCTGAAGCTTCTGAGCTTCTGTCAAATGTTGGAGCTAGGACATTTTTTAATTTTGTAAGTAGGGTAAAAGTTCTTGTTCTTTTAATCTGTGTATTTATTAATTTCCTCCAATGCGGGAAATGGAAGGGAATTGTCTTCACTGTCTTGGGAGAGCAGGGAGAAGGGTGAAACCTGTTGCAAAGGTAGCAGTGTGCATCCAAGGAGCACAGGAAGGAAAGTGGGACTTTTGTTGTCCAGCTCTTGGACCAAAATTTGAGAGATTTCATTTTGGTTCCCAATTCTGCTTCAGATTTGCCAAATGACCTTTGACAAGTCACTTAATTGCTGTGTGCCTCACTAAACTGGAAATAATTATTCTTCCTTTGTCTCGTCTGGTTATATTTGTAATGTCTTTGGGGGTGAGGTATTACATTTGATGTGGGGGTGTACGAGACTGACGACAGAGCTCTGTTCTACCAGTAGTTGTAAGATGAACACTAGCGAACAATTCCCCCACAAAGGAGAGATGGCATCATGATTTCACATGTGCAGAAATGCTCAGCTGGCTACGGAGGGGAAGCTCTTTGCAATAAGTGGCTTAGTACTGTAGGCTGCTTCTGCAACTGATTGACCTGGATTTTTTTCTGGGGAAAGTTGGAGTGCGTGGCCCACCGGATGGTCACCTAGGTGGTTTGTACCTTGACTTTTGAGTTGCTAGCACCACACATGGCAGAGAAGGAGATTGGCATGCATTGTGTTTGGCAGGGTATGAAGTGCCTTGCCTTGCTGGACTGTTGTGTGTGACCAAGGGCTGAGATCTGTGGGTGGCTGTGGCATTTGAGGCCGGCGTCATTGCTTGTGCTTGTGATTCACCTGAGCTCTTGTACTGCTCAGTAGGGAATATTCATTTCCTTTTGAAACTCTCCTCAGGGCAAAGAGACTTCACCAAGTGAAGGGAGGCCATCAAATTCACACTGTCTTCACCTGAGACCACTTCCAAAACAAAGAACCTGACTTCTTTCCTGGCTTCGTACACTGGAATGGACCTTGAAGCCTGTGACTTCTCAATGCAAGGTACTGGCTTTTGTCCTGTGATCAACCATCTGCTCTGAAGTAGGACTGGAGTGAGTGATTTTGGCTCTCCAGAGCTTCCATTCCAGTTCTGGGAAATCTCTAGCCTATAAAGTTTAGAAGAGCTGCTGAAAGTCATTGGTTTGGGTGGTAAATGCATGGTGCGGTGTTGGTTTGTCTTGGGCTGGCTTACAAGTAGGACTGGGTTTACCCTTGACATTGCTGCCCATTTCTGCACAGGCATAGGCACCCAGCTGACACAGCAAAGCGCTGGTTTAAACAGCTCCCTCTCTTAGCCGCCTCCTTACTAATGAGCTGGTGTGCAGTATTAACAATTAGCTAAGTAGTATGCCAGAACAGGCTAGCATGGGAGTCCCCTGGGTAAGTATTGTGTGGGACAGTTTCTGATTGACTTGTTTCACAAAAGAAGAGGAGTTTGAGGATGTCTGTGGTCACGGTGGGAAACTCAGAAAGGTTGTGAGGGGGTGGGACTCTGTGTTTCTAAAAGCCATTTTACTTTCTTCATTGCTTAGCTCCCGTCACAGCTTCTCTACAAAGAAAGCTATGGCACAACATGGCCTAGAAGAAAGCAGCTGTAGGATAACAACAGTGGGATGATGTATTTCTTCTCAATGGTTTGGGGATTTGGGAGGGTACCTGGTGGCATTGCCATACCGCTGCAGATAGAAGGGGCTGAGGATCCTCACTACCTCTGGGCTTTGTATGGTGTTATGTCTGCTCTGTAGGGGGTAGAGATTTTGTCAGGGGGTGTCTCCATACTGCGTTGGCACCATTAAATGATGATGATGCCTGAATGAAGATCAGCAACCTGAAGTGCCTGTGGGGATTGCGTACCACCATGTTCCTCTGTCTTTTGCTGCTGTGCCATAAACGATACCTGGGCAAAGCAGTGTATCCAAAGCTGTTGTGAGTCACTAAAACGATCAGGGGGGAGGGACTATATTGGCTTCGCAAGAGGGAAGACAAGAAAAGTCACAGGGCTAAGATGTTGGTCTGGGGCTTCAGCTATCCCTATCCATCCCTGGCTGTGTGTGGTATGGGGGAATTTACTTGTGTTCTGAGCGCCCTATCTTAAAGAGCAACAGCGGTGATCCTCTAAGGCTCAGCAGGGCTTAGTGCTTGCCACGTGTTCAGAGCCTACAGACCTGGGTGCTTTCAGTAAACCTGCCAGTAAACACAGTATGCTTCAGGATGGGATATGGGTGAACTGTGCCTTCCCACACCTTCCTAGTGCTGAAACTCCTCCAGGGTCTGGCATGCTTTATTTGGAAAGCTTGGTTTTGAGCTATTAATGTAGGGAACTCTGGCCTTCATCCCTGTGTGAGCTGCTCTGGTGCTTGTGTCCCCTTTTAGAGCAGTGGCACACACCTTCCCAGACCTCCAGAGGCGAGAGCTTCCCAAATCGGAGCTCTTCCTGAGGGAATAGGGTAGTGGAACATGAAGAGCCTTGAGGTTTTACCAAATAAGATCCAAATTCTCAGGTTTGACTGCAGCAAGTGAATTTTCCGCCAAACATCTTTATGTGCCTCTCCAGAGAGGCCCAACATCCAGGGGGAAAACTCTGCTGAGGAAGCTGCTGCGTAGGTTCTGGGTCCATTTTTCCATCAGAGGGAGCTTTTCCTGTGACCCGTCTCACAGGTTTCTGCTGGTGTAGCTCCTGGTATTGAAAGCCCTGCATGTCCATCTGACATGGATCTGGGATGAGCAGACCTCTGAGACAAGAAGGCAAGAGGAGGAGACTGATATATCAGGAATTCTTAAGTGCTGAAGTGAACCTTAAGGTTCAGGTTCTTGCAGATCAGTAATCCTTTTCGATGTTTGCCTTCTCCTCCTAGTACCTACTGGGTGCATTGCCTGTACAAAGCTGAGAGTCCTTCAGGGGCTGTTTTCTGAGGGACGGAAGCTCATTAGAGACAATAGAAATATTTCCCCTGACTCCAGCTGTTTTCTGAGGTCCCCCTAGTTCTACAAGCATCACTTCAGTGAAGGAGATGCATTTAGCCTTTCAGGCATGTGGCTTTGTGATCGCTCATGCTCTGGACTAGAAATCCCTGTGTTCCAGTCTTCAGCCCTGGAGCAAGTTGTATGGCTTCCACTTTCAAAACAAGCTCAATTTACTTTGGGCTACAGAGGCTGTTTGCACGTTCTCCAGAGCCCATCCCTAGGCTGTGATTGCTTTTTCACTCTCTGTTTATAAGCACAAGCTGGCTGTTTAGTCCTAGAGCTATAAGGGTCAGAGGGAGTTTTCTTGTTCAGTTGATGAAGGGTAGCCCTTTTTTGCATGGAAAAAAACTAAAAAAAAAAAAAAAAAAGTGGGAAAAGGATTAAAAATACCTGCTGTCTGCGTTTGAATTTGCAAAATATTTCCCCTTGCTTCAATCCTAAAGTAAACCTAAATTTGGGGGCTAGCTTGGGCTGACTGTGTTATTTTTGCTAGGATCCTTGGGATCACTGCATAGGCACAACTGCTAACGGAGCGAGGTGGGAACTCTGCCTTCCGCGGAACTGCAGCTGGCCCAGCCCAGCCAGCCCTGACAGCTCAGATCCTGAGCTGGGCTGGGGAATATGAAACAGCCTTGCAAAATCATTGTGGAAATTTACCCGCCTGTGTATGAAATCAACTCGCCTGCCTTTGCCAGGAGGAGTTTAACTTGCCCATTAAAATATACATCTATTTATGTATTACTTGTTCTGTGAGAGAAAATTTTCCCAGGCAGTTACAAAACTCAGTCTAGACTGTAACATGTGGCATCTGGTGGTAACATGCCATATACATATATCTGAATACAGTATCTACTGTATCACCCTGGTTGGGAGTTAATAGCACGTATCTGGATTATAGCGACGTCTTTCCGTTTACAGCACGCTCTCACTGGATAAAAGTTTGGCCTGGTTCCTGCCTGCACTGGTCTGAATGGTGCTCTACCCTGCCTGCTTCCATCCAGATAAAGCAAGGCAGGCATTTCCATGCTGCCTGTTCTGACCTGTGGCCCCATGGTCCACCTAGGCTGGAGGCAACAGTTCTCGGGCAGAGCTCTTCCGGTATGGCTGAGTTGAGGAGAGGGAAGATGTTAAAAGCCTGTCTGGGATAAGAGCAGGGTTGTCACATCCATCTGCTCAGGCCCTGACGAGCAGCTGATCCATATTGTTAACATATTGCCTGCCATATGGGCTAGCTCAGCTCTCCAGGAACGCTTGGGAGACCTGACCTCTAGTGTGACAAGATGTGAGCATGAAGGACGGGTTGACAACAGCCCTTGGGTCTCCGAGTGTGAAACTGTGTTTCAGCCACTTCCGCTGCCTTCCCCTGCACTCACTCGTGCGCTGTCTCTGCCTGCCTCTCTCCTTCTCTTCTCTCTCTCTGAGGGTTTTTTCCTCCCTCCCCTGTTTTCCGCATCCCTGGTCTGTGCTAGATCAATGACCTTCACTCATAACCAGACTGGACAGTTCTGACTCCCTCCCCCAGGCCTTCGATCAGATGTTTGGTTGGCGGCTGTGGAAAGCTGAATGGGGGGAAGTCAAAGGAGGGGAAAGAGGATCATGTGCTCGGCAGGCCTTATAGCTGTCCTTGCCATATCTGGTCTGGGAATGGGACTGAAGCCTGATCCACTAAGGTCCTTAGCACCTTCTGCTCACTTGGATAACGACAGATGCTAATATAGTCTTCTAATGGAGGGCCAAGACCAGCAATGGGATCTAAGCAGGTTGAAAAGGCTCAGAGGTTCAGGGAAGGGCCTTGATGCCAGAGTTTGAGGAGGGAACACTTACAAGGCTCAAGAGACACAGAATGATTTAGTTTCAAACTAAAGGTAGGCACAGCCCAAAGCCCTTTCAGAAGCCCTGCTATGCCCAGCAGCTAGTGATTTGGCAGCTACAGCCATCTACATGATGGGGAATAGTTGTCTGGGGTGCAAAAGCTGAAGAGGTTTTCCAGCAGTGAGGAAGTCAGCTGAGCAGGATCCCTCTCAGGTGTTGAAGGAGCTCTGAGTACAGAGCTTGTGCAGTGAGGTACAAGCACAGAGCTCACGTGTATGGATGTGTGGAGCAGCTTAGCCTTAAAGAAGGCCAGTGCTTAAGTGAGGGCCATCAGTTGCCTGGCTGGCTGTCATGCAGGAGACCAGCCTGCCCCAAAAACTCAGATGGAAAAAGGATGTTCAGTACCAGAGGAAACAGGACTGGGCCAGGCCTTTGTGGGTTCAGACCTTGCTTTCCCTGCCACCTTCAGTCATTCTTCTGACTTCATGGTATTCTCAGTCTCCTAGAGCCATTGCTAATGAAGATGGCCATCTCTTTCCTAAGGCTTCTGTCTTCACAGTTGAACTTTATGGAGGTTAAATCCTGGTGCTATTAAAGCAAGCACGAGTTTTGCTGTAAGCCTCAGTGGAGTCAGGATTTCAGCCTTGGCTCCTCAGAAGAGGATCGGGATGTTTCCCAATCTTTCTTAGCCATCAGACCTGCAGGCATGACTTATTTGTCTTTTAGTGTCCCCAAGTAAGGGTTGCCTTTTTTTTAAATGCCTGTCCTGTGAAAGTCAACATCCTCAAAAAAGCTGTGATTTAGCCCTACTGCTCTTCGTAAAGGTTTTAGAGCAGTTTAGGTGCTTTTATCACTCTCCTTCCCCATGTACCTGCAATTGCAATGAGCATTAATAGTGTTTATTTGTAGAGAGGAGCCCACTGAAGTATTGCAAAATAAAACACAGTGATGAGTCGTGGTTTATTTACTCAAGCTTCACTGATGTAACAAACCTGATTTTATGCTAATAATGACTCAGAAGCAGAGTTGGGAGGAGAAGCCAGATCTCCTGATTCCTTTAACCATATGACAGTATTTCTTCCTGTCCTTACTAGATCCAACCGCAGTTCTCTCAGCTGGAATGCAGGCAGCAATTCTGTGGCACCCCAATGAAACAGCTAGCTAAAAGAAAAGATTAATAGTGCTCTGCCACTTTGCAGGGTTCCACTAAACATTTAGGAACACATTCAACTCTGGTAGGCACTGTATGCGGGGCTGTCCATCCATCAGGCAGCTGTCCAGCAGAAGCCAACAGGAATGCTGACCCGCCGGAGTTCCTCAAGGAAAACCGGTTGGAAATCACTTGGAGCAATCAGTGCTAAGTATGCACATGAGTGTTCGAGGGAAATGCATGTTCAAAATGTAGTTCTTAGAAATCTGTTGATAAAAAGAAAAAAATTTGAAAAATGAACAAATACTGTAAAGTGAATGTGATCTGTTCTCTGACGTCTTCTACTGAGGGCTCATTCCAGAGCTGGTGCTCAGGCCATGGGGCAGTACTGGAGGTGAGGCTTATCTCACTACTTGAGCTGAATATGGAAAGACTGTTTTAGCATATTGCCTCTGACAAATTATGTATTAATGCTGGGGCTTTTTTTTGTTATTACTGCAGTTATATATTAACCGTTAAAAGCCACAGGTAAGCCATCTGCTGATGTAAAGCAGCAGAGCTGCATTTTCAGCCAGCAAAACTATCCTGATTTTTGTCAGGGCAGTTTACGATCTGTCCCAGTGTCTTTCTTGTGATTCTTGCTGAGTTTGTCTTAGCTGTACATTAATAGAACATACAAGAGAAAAGAGGAGAGGACAAACTAAGGTGAGTTTGAAAGTAAAATGAGCAAACAATATTGCTAGCCTTGTCCTTTCAGAAGTCAAAAGCTACTCCCCTCCTCCCCCCAATTACAAGACTTAATAATACCGAGGTTTCTATGTGTTTAGGATGCACACGGATCACATTTCAGGTTGCTGTGCCCTGCTAGTGGGAGAGCAGAGGGAGCAGAAGAAGGGATAGTGCTATACATATATTGTTTTACAAAACAAAAATCTTATGTAACTTGCAAGATCTCAGGCTTTAAGAAAAACACAAAGCATTGCAAGGTTGACAAGAGTTGGCACATGGGAGCAATTCCTACTTGATTACCACGTTCCTGAACTGTGCTGACCTAGAGAACAGCCTACTCAGGAACCTGGTTGCCATCCTCCCTCGCCAGGGCTAGTTACAACAGGAGCTGAAGTCAATCGCCCCGAAGGCCAGGAATGTTTTGGTAGACTTGTTTTACCCGGAGCTGTTTGGCAGCGAAGCAGTGCAGATCCTACATGAGCTGGTCAGATATGGTGTGGGGCAGAGGGGGTTTGTCCTCTCTGACATCTGATCTTTGAGGAACGGGTAGCTGGACATCCTTGATCGCTGCAACAGTTAGGGATAAAGATGGAGAGCTGTCCTGGGGATGGAGTGAGGAGAGCTTCTTGGCATCTTCTACTGTAGCAGCACAGCCCAGCGCTGCTGCCTGCCTTGCTTGTTCCCCGAGGCAGCTGGGCTCTGGCTTTCCCCCCAAGAGGCTCAGGCTCCTTCCTTTGCACACGAGACTGTTGTAGCCCTGGCTTTCCCAGCCCAGAGGGACCTGCTGGACGATGAGGGGTGCTTCCCCTGCCTCTCCTTGACTTCCCAGCACTCATAACCTGGGGTGGTGAGCCAGGGAGAAAGTACAGTTAACCTCCCCTGGAACCGGCTATCCAAGCAGGGCCTGAACAGGGACCATTCCAGGTGCACACGGAGAGCACTGAGCTCCCAGGCTTTTGGCCCAAACTTTGAAAATCCACACAATGTTCCCCTGGCAGAGCTGCCTCAGATACCTTTCCCAGGTGCAGAGAGAAGTGAAGGTGCTTCCCTGGACCCCACCAAATCAGTCACCCAGCAACTTTAGGCCTTGCTCTTTGAACCCTACCATGCTAGCTATCCTGTTCTATTCTACCCACTTCTGGTTCATTCCCCCGTGCCACTTTTCATGGGTTCACCAGAAAGGAGAGGAGATTTTTCTTTCCCTTGTTTGCTTCACTCCATTACTCCCATCTGTTCATCCAGGCCCTTAGTCCCTTTGTTTTTCAGAGTCGTGTGGATTTGCGCTCCCTATTTGCTCTCTGGGATGCTCTTCTGGACAAGGCTGATGTGGGAAGGAGGTCTGGTTCACAGGCCAGCATGAGGGGTAGGGGAAATGTGCCTCTTCAAATTAATCAGAATTTTCTCCTCCAGAAATGCTAATGGGGGAAAAGCAATTAAAGCAGCCTGGTTTTTATTAAGTAATCTGTGTTAAGAGCTTGTAATGAAGTTTAGTGCCGTTGTGACTCGATATTTCAGCTTCATCAGTTTGAGTCAAAACAATCCAAAGCGGGAAGGGAGCGAGGAGGTGAGCTGCTCCCCAGCATTGGTTGCGCTGACTCTTGTTGCAGCTTGCTCTTGCAGGCTTTCCAGTAGAATGCATATGAGACCACTCACTCTTTATCCTGCCCAGGAAGGCTGTACCGCATAAGAAAGGGGGCTTTAAACTTGCACACACAAACTGGATGGCTTCTTCTGGTTTAAAATACCTGTTCTCAAAGTGGGAATGACCATGGCCCCTTGGAACAGCCATTGCCTCGTTTCTTGGGGTAGTTGCAAACACCAAGTTTTCCATAGGGAGCGATAAGTGGACAAGGGATGGCAGAGGGGAGGTGGCAGTGAGAAGCAGTGAGACCCTCCAGCCAAGTGCTGCATGCCTCTGAACAGCTTTTCAACATCTGGAAAAGTTTTAGCTGCCACAGGGCGAGGGTGGTGATGGTGCCTGCCGTTCCTGTCCTTTGCACCTCCAGGCCTGTGCTCACTCCCCTCTGAGCAGCACAGCCCTGTGACCAGGGCGGCAAACTGCTGGGGGGTGCGAGCAGCTGTGGAAGTAGTCAGTCTCCTCCTCCTCTCCTTCCACTCCAGGAGAAGGCAAGAGAAAAAAGGGACAGTGTCCCTTTAAACAACTACGTGCCAAGCCTCTGCCGTCCTGTTTTATCTGAAGTCCAACCGCATGTTGTTCCAGGGCCGATCCGCTTTAGCTAATTAATAATCTGACAGGAGCCACCCAAGGGATTAGCTGCTGAGACGAGCTAGACCAAACCCCCAGCAAATGAGCCCCGCACTCCCTGGGGACTCGGAGGTGACTTTGGGGGGCAGGGGGCTGCACCACATGCAGAAGGGTGTCGAGGCCCTGAAGGGGATTTATGGCATCTGGGAGGGTGAAGGGGGAGGCAAGGGGTTACAATTTATGAGATGTAAACTAATAAATCAGTTAGTTGAGGAGGGGAAAGGGGGAGCACCAAATTAAAAGATAACGTCTTAAAGGAGCAGTGTAAATTGATGGCACCCCTTCTGGCAGGGGATACCAGGAGAGTTCCCAGTGCAGACCAGTTGTAGCTTCCTCTGCACTGGCTGCCTGGGAGAGAGGAAGAGGGAGACTGCAAAGCAAAAGAAAAAAGGGTGTTGATGGGGTTTGAGAGGGAGAGAGATGCATCTTTGTGCAGTTTAGGCAAACAGATGATGGGTTGGCTTTTGTGGCAGAGGCAGCAACATGAAGGAGGGCATGAGGCCACCTCTTTTGATCACAGAAGACAGGGGCTCTGAGTGGTTGAAGTGCCCTTGGCCTGGGAGGAGTTCGTGGGTAAGGGGGTGCATGGTCATCCTCTGCACTTAGTCTCCCCATATGATTAGGCTTCCAGCCTTGTAGGGAATTCTTCAGTTGCCTACTTGTTAAATGAGATTAGTGGAGTGGGTCAACTTGAAGCAAGACAAGTTACTATAAGGAGAGCTGTCTGAACACAGAGTGATGTATTTTCTTCTCCAAGTTTGCCTCTCCAGTGACTCTTCAGGCAGTGACAAGGTTTGGAGTTTGCTACTGAGGCAGGTGTTTCATTTTGTTCTGGAGTCTGGCACTTCCTGGTGGTGAAGGTCCATTTCAGATTCTCTTCTGATTTCAGGAACTGTGTGCCTGATGGGTAGAGTAGTGGCCTTGGGCATAGGTTTTCCCGTGCCTCTTCCACTGACCATTCCCAAAGCTGTTCTGCCTGTTGCCTTTCCATACCAGTCTCTTCTGGTGCCTTGAAACCTCTCCCGGGCCGAGGTTCTTTCTGAGAGCATGCCCAGGCTTCAGCTCTCTCTGGGGGCTGCGGTAATGCAAATGGTAATGCAAGATGGGATTTCCAAAAGCCTTCTTAGGGAGATTTGTAATCCCTGCCCCATGACAGTGCTAGACAGAAGCTAATGGAGAGGGACCTGTGTGAGCTCTCTCTGCAGACCAAAAGCAAACCTCTGAACCCTTGCCAAAGGCCAAGCTTTTGACATTGTTTCCTGCAAGGGCAGGAGACTCCTTTATTTTCTCCATCCCAACCTAGCCTGCAGCAGACCCAGGGTAGCATGGCCCCTTCCCTACCCAGGGCCAGGGAGCAAGGCTGTGGCTGTGGAGTGGCAGGCGGTCCCAGGAGCTGGGCGAGCTCCTCCTGCCCCACCCCACCCCACAGCACCCCATGGCCTGCAGCCAGCCTGAGCCCCCGCGGCCAGCCCAGCATGAGCCACAAGCAGCTCTGAGGTGGTCACTGGGGAACGCCTCTTTGCTGAAGGGGTCTTGGGCTCATGCGGGAGCTGCCCTGGGGGAGCTTAACACAGAGCCTGCAGATTGCTCTTCCAGTGGGGCAACTGCATTAAGCAAACAAAACTCATCTGACTTCTTCTTCTGCATATTTCCATCTAGACAGCTACCTTGCAGCTTGCAGGGTCCCCAACGCAGACATGTTGGGCCGGGGCTGCTTCTTGTTGTGATCTCAAAAGGCAGGGAGTTGAGAGGGAGCAGTGCAGTGCCTTGCTGGAGCTGAACTGTGATGCTGAGCCACCTTCCTTTCTGGGCAGCTTTGGTGGGCGCTAGCTTGGGCCTGGGCTGCCAGAGTGGTCTAGAGCCGCTGAAAACCTCTCTCTGCTCTCCTGCCAGCGCTGCACCATCCCATCCCATCCCATCCCATCCCATCCCATCCCATCCCATCCCATCCCATCCCTCCTCATCCTGCTGTGCTTATGCAGTCTTGTGGTGGGAGTGTGTGGGGAGGCTCTTCCGGAGGCTGGGCTGGCAGTCGCGCCGTCGCAGCCTCTCATACACACAGCCGCGGTTTGGCCTCCCTCCTGCAAAGCTGCCAGTGGCCCACGCTGCCTCCTGACCAACATCATTAGTGCGGGTATTTATATTTCATTAACAACATTAAGCCAAAATGGTATTAAAAGCAACACCAATGATAAATAGCTTATTAATAAACAGGGAACCGGCTGCACCACGCGCAAATTCAATCCCTTCCTAAACGTGTCTCTGCCACTAAAACCAACCATTTAACTCCTGCTATCCTGGAGAAATTTGAAGGATGCTTTGGGGGAGGATAGGAATCAGGTAAAAGCAGGGGGTGGGGGGACACAGTGTCATGCAGTTTGGTTCTTACTAAGGCAGCTGACTGGGGTGGGAAGAAGGTGTAGATCTCTCAAAGTGCCACTATATTTGTACTACTGGGTGGGATGTATTTGGTTCTGTGTTTCTAGTGTAATTTCAATTGTGTTAAAACAGCAGTAGTATAGAGAGCATGAAACAAAAAAGCAGAGCAATTTAAGATCCAAGTGAGTGTGTCTACCTTTGATTTTACCGTCCTCTGCCCTGTTTCCCCTACACACTTTCACACACCATCTCCCTGGCTTGGGCAGTACCATCCACAGCAGCTGCAAGCACAAAATCTCTTGCCTGCACCAAGCCCAGTCTCTCCCAGTGATCTCTGAGGACAGCCAGCCCTGTCCTCATTCCTCCCTGTGTGTTTATTCTAGGGATTAAGAATGTTAAAAATGTGGCTTTTCTTGTAAGCTTGTCAATCAGTTTATTATTTTTATTTTTTGTTTTTGTTTGCCCCCAACTCCTTATTCTCTGAAATGACTTCCCATGCTCCTGCCCCACCCTAAGTACAAAGGCTCTTTTATTGCTCTTCCTGCTCCTTCTTTCAGCAGTAAATTAATTGCCTCAGAAACTTGGATGACTTTGGAGTTGGAGGCCCCCCCCTCAAACCACCCCTGGGTTTCTCAGAGAGGAGGTTCCCCTCTCCAAACACAGCTCGTGCACTTTCCCAGTGGGGATGACGTGGTGCAGGGCTTTGCCTCGCTTGATCGCACTCCCACCACCCAGTGCAAGCTGCTGCCTCCTTTGCATCCAGACATACTCCCCTGCTCCCAGGGCATGTGGGTCCCCCTGCTCTTCCACAACCAGTGTATGGTCAGCAGCACGTGCCACCTGCACCCAACACCCCACACACGTTCTCTCCAGAGGCAGTAGCGGCAGGTCCTGGGCATGCTCCTGGCCCCTGCTGCTTGTGTAGGCATGCTTTGCATGCAGCTCCCAAAAACTGGGCAACTCTCCAGTTGGTCATGCTCATCTGTATTGCTCTGACTGCATGCACCTTGCTGGCTTAAGTTGCGCCAATTGCAGGTATAAGACAGTAACATTGTGGTCTCCCTGCTGTGGATTGGTTTGCTCACCTTTCAGCTTGCATCGAGCAAGGGCTTTATATGAAGAACGAGACCTGTTCCCTAGCCTGACCATATCTGAATGTCAGATCTCACTTGTAAACAGTGCAGCATTAAGCATAATTTTCTGCATTTCTGTTCCTAAGCACAGTGATGGTCCTGAATTTAGGATGCAGGTCCTGAATTTGAGGTGCAGCTGGAATCTTTCTGCTTCCTCTTCTCCTAGTCCTTAGGTCCTTCTGTTATAGGCTGGGCACAGATTGGATGGGAAGGGAGGAGAAGAAGATTGCAGAGCTGGCTTGACTCATCTCCATGACCTGTGCCTTGCATGTGATGGAGAGCAACTTAACCAGAAAGAGTGTTTTATCATTTGTTTGCATGCCAGTGTGGGCAGTATCATAGATCGCATGTCTACTGGTTAGCTGAATTGTGAATTGTGTGTCCTGACAGAGTCATGTAAGAGAGGAAACTCATCAGAACCTGCCTGTTCCAGGCCCAGCTGATTGTCGCAGGGTCTGTCCCTTACTCACATGAGCATAAAGACACTCAGATATTCAAAGCAGGGAGGGGAGGGGGAGAGAAGGGAGAGAAACCAGGCATCAAGATAATAATGATTTCCCCAGAGCCATGTAGGGAACTCAGAGGCTGATATCCAGCAGCATCTCTTCCATCTCGCTCTTGCCACAGCATCGAGGATAAAAAAAAACCCTGGTGCTGCTTACCTTCTTCTGGTCCCCCGCCCTCATCCTGGGGCATCCCTTCCTGCAGGGTGCTTGGCAGAGCAGGGTCAGGAGGGAGAATTGGCTGTATTCACACCCTTTCTTCTGGGGGCTTGGAAGGGCTCAGAGAGTGGGAGATGCAGCCTGGGAGTTGGCTGTAGCACTGGATGAACATCTTGTCTGTAGATGGACAGAGAACACAGAGAGGGCCCAGCAGCCTGGGAGCTGCCTAATTGTAGGCAGTAGAGGTTCCTACAGCCAGCAGAAAGAGGGAATGGATCAGACAGAAATACCCTGTACAACTAGTAACTGTGAGCTGGTGAGGGGAGGGTTTCTGAGGAAAAGCCTTTGAGCTTTTCATCCTGAAGCCATTCCTAGAAATATCCCTGAGGGAGCTTTGTTAAATCCTCCTGTCCACTGGGAAGACCACCCTTGCCCGGTGACACCTGGCACAATATAAGGATGGTGCCAAGGCTTCTTAGGACGAAGGTGATAGAACTGGCCTTCCCCTTAGTCCTTCTCTTTTACTATGCTTCCTTTTCATACTTATTGAAGGATCTGTGTTACACATAAATTACTGTCACCTGCCACATCTCAGGCTTTCTCTCCTTTGAATAACCAAACAAGGATGTAAGGTCTTGAGTCCTGCTTTTCACTCTGGAGAAGACTAGCCCCTGTATAAGAGACTTCTAGGTGGAAGGGAGCATAAGCTTCCCCCATCTGCTGAGGCATATGTTTCATAGGAAGTTCTTACGTGCTCCTGGGAGGACCCTCTCTGCCAGTTAGGAAGGAGATTATTGTGGAAGCTGTCTCACGTCAGCTCTGTGTCTGAGGGATGAGGGATGGGAGCCGTGTCCTATTTTGTAACCTGACAGTATGAGAACAGGTAGAGCTGTACTGGCATTCTGTGTCCGAAGGGCGGCTTCTCACAGGACATGCAGCCGTGTTGCGGCAGCGAGCTGATCGGTACCCAGCTCCCAAACTATTGCACTTAGTGCCCACCCCTAGCAATTTTGCAAACTCCACGAGCTGCCTGTTCCATTGTAGCTCTCTCTGTGGAGCATCTTCCCTTGAAAGGAATTTTAATCAAACTTGACTGAGGAGTGCTGAAAAACATGAGGAAGTAATTAGAAATATGAATTTACAGCCTGCTGGAGTACCTCCCTCTCTTTCTCTCTCTCTGCATAACGCCTGTGTTCACCCGTGTTTCGTACCGTTACCAGTCTCATTCTTCAAGCCCTCCTCCACTTCACTACCTTTGTCCAAACCTGGTGTGTCAGATTTGTGACCCTCAGAGAGAAGAGAAAAGGTAGAGCCAGTTATGGGGAAGACTGTGGCCCTCGCTGTCTTCTGTGAGGCAGTAATAAGCCAGCAGGAGGACAGTCCCAGGAGGAAGTTGCAGGTTCCCTGAAGGAAATTGGCTGGAACAGCCTCCCTGATTGTCTGTGATTTCCCAGCTAGATAGGCCCCAGGGGAGGGGGTAGGCTGGAGCAGCGTGGAATCAGCCTGGAAATTAGGATATGGGCTAGATGCTTCCTCCATAAGGTGTTATTTTCTCATTTATGGTGTTCTTGAGGGTCTTTTTTTGGTTTTCACATGTTAAACCGTTATTCTGTGAAGGCTCTGAGCTTGGATGACTGCAGGATCCATAACCAGCTCCTAGGGATGGTCACATACTCCAGTGCCATTCACAGGTCACATACTCCAGTGCTGTTGGTTCTTGCTCCCTGATTCCAGCTTGTGTGTGCTTCTCCTTCTGTCCCACATGCGCACACAGTGAGTCTGTGTGTTGCCTGTACAGAAGCTGTCTGCCCGATGCACACCAGAGATTTTAAGCCCTTTGCAGAAGGGAGAGTGAGGAGAATTGCGTGGGTGAGACTCCAAACCCAGTCCAGTTGCCTTGGGCAGGAATTAAGGGGCAAGGTGTGCACTGGGGGGGGGCAGCAGAAGAGCTAAACCACTCAAGCACTTCTCTCATCTTCGCTTTGCTTTCTTCTTAAAGCAGTATAAAAAATGGCTGGCAAGTTACTGGGCACCTGGGAACGTGGCTGTTTAGACAGTTGCCAGCCTGTGTGGGGATTAGGAAGAGCTCTGAATTTGTTGGTGGTATTTAGCAGAAATGGGTAAATTTGTCTGGATGATCCTTCAGCACATTAAAGAACAAGCTGCTTCTAACCGGTAGCTTTTTTCCTTTTTTTTTTTTCTTTTTTGAGGGTTAGGCTCTAGGGGCAATTTATTTTCTATGGCCCTAAAGGGGCCAGAGAGCCAGCTGCCTCAATGCAAATAGGGGAAGGCATTCCCTGTGTCTCCAGCAGGCATCTGGCATGGGGTGGGGTGGAACGGAAGGGTCTGAAGCCCCTGGGGTTACTAGGTGCCTGACTCAAATCTGAGTTTCACTGGCTGGGGCTGTCATCTTCTGGACAGCAAAAAGAAACCAGCCCCAAATGCTTTTCCCAAATCTGCTATCGAAGAGGCTGCTACCATGGCCTTACCCTGGGCTGTTTGGTGATGAAGGAGAGAAGGGGGAGTAACATAAGTACTCCCTTGGGATCCCCTCTTACACTCTCATTTTCCTGTAACCACTTTGTTTTTTTGGCTAATTAAAGACTCTGAGCAGTTTTCAGCCTGTGGGGTTTCTTTTATTTGGTTCCTCAGCAATTAACTTTTTTACTGAACAAAGTTTTGATTGAGCTGGGTAGAATCTGGGGCCCATGTCTTGGTTTAAACTTTGAGGTCCTTTCTCCGTAGTCCTGCAAATCTATGCCCTTTCCTATCCCTCCAGTGGCCCAGCGCCACCTTCTCTTCCTCCACTGATAATTCCTCTCAATGCTGTCCACGTCCTTTGTGCTTTCTTCTCCACCTTCACTCTCATCAAGCCCTTTCTTCTGCAGAGAAAAGGAGGACCCAGGAGCCTTTTTACCCCATCTTCAGTGGGGGGCCAGGAGCCCTGTTTGTTCCAAGTTGCAGAGGCTTCCCTCTGTGTAGCGGTTTTCCCATGACACAGTCCCAATGGGCTGGGAAGAACCTGAGCTGCAGGACAAGCCTGTCTGTGAGCAGCTGTGCCCGTTCTGCTCCAGGGTCTCAGGGTGTTAGTGGGCTTAGTTCCCTCCTTGCCTGGTGCCTCAGCCCTTTCCTCAGCACATCTCTTGCTTGCCTCACATTGAGAAGGGCCCTGGGCTCCTGTCTTCCCCTTGTGGTCCATGGGGCCAAGGCTGCCCAGGCAGGAGGTTAGATGTCTATGTGCCTGAATCAGCTGGCCCAGGTCCCATCTGCACCAGGGGCCCTGCAGCGCGTCTCAGTGTTAGCTGAGAGCCTGTGCTCTGCTCTTTAGAGCTGGTGCTTGCCCTCGCCTGTAAGGGACTTACTTCTCTTTGGATGACCAAGGTCATAAACCTCCACACCCTGCTGGAGGCATTGGCCTCCCCTCCTGAAGGGCCTGATCCTATCTTGAGCTCTTTGCTGACTGTCTTGGCATGGCTGAAAGCACCTGACTTGCACCACGCTCTGCACCGGCTCCTCCATCCCCTTCCTCATGGAGTGAAAGGGCGGCCTTCCCCCACTCAACTTGGAGACTCTTTCCCCAGCTGTTTTGGAGTCCTGCAGCCTGCTGAGCTCCTGCCAGACATTTGCACGAGGGAGCAAGTGCTGGATGTTTTTTTTGTTCTGAGGGTTGGGGCTTTTTTTGTTGTTGTTTGCCCTGAGAGGTGTTTCCTTTGCTGTTGTGTGGCAGTGTAGGCAGCTGTCCCTTTCAATAAGGAGTGTCGGCACCAAAGTGCCACCCCATCCTCGGGCTGGTTTCACCCTCCCTCACCCCCCCAGCCCGTTCCTTGTGGTGAGTGTGCCCACGCCACTGGGGCGTGCAGGCAGGTGTGCACGAGCTTTGGCTTGCTGTGTGAGCGCACCTGCAGCGCGTGCACACACATGCAGGCGCTGGCGAGGTGTACCAGCACCACCGTGCACGCTCCCCTTGGCACCAGCTGAGCCATGGGTGTGCGTGCCACAATGCTTCCCATCCGTCCACCTGTCTGTCCTCTCCTGTCCGTCATGTCTGTGTGCACACATGCTCGTGTGCCTGCACGCTCTGCACGAGGCACTCTTACCCTGCACATCCAGCAGCAGCTCTTCAGCATGCAGGAATCTCTACAAACTTTTTTTTAAAAAGGAAAATGACAGCTGTTAGCTTCCAAAAAAAAAGGCAAATGAAACACAAATTAAACCCCCAACCTACCCTGTGTGCCTACACCAAACGTTCTGTCATCTGTACAAAATGCCCAACCTCATCTCCAAATGCTGGAGGTCTGAGGCAGTTGGAGTGCAGGAGGGAGAAAAACCATGGCTTCCAAGGACTGATTAGATGGCATGCCAAGTGTATTAAATTTTGCAGACATTTTAACAGCAATATGCTAGATAGTTGGGTGTCCCCTGAGGCTGCTGGATTTTTTATATCCTTCACAGAAGGTCAAAGCCCTCTTCTGCCTGCCCCCCCCCCCCCCCGCTGTCTCTTTCTCTCATTCTGTGTCCCTTTCTCTCTCTGTCACCATCCCTTTTTCCCTCTCTCTCTCTCTCTCTCTCTGGTGCACTTTCTCCTTCTCTTTTGCTCTGTGTGTGTAAAATAAAAGATCAGTCATTTGTGAGTTCCCCAGTGAGTGGAAACTCACACTCCCTGTGGTCTCCACGCACAGAGATGGGTATGCTGGGGCTTTCCCCTCTCTTTTTTGTGCTTTGTTTTGGGGAAAATATGTTTTCCTCCCTTCACTCCCCAAACATCAGTGCTCTCCCCCCTTTTTTATTTTTGTAGCGAAAAAAAAAAGGGCAGGAAAAGAATCCATCTGGCATATGAATAATTGAAATGGCTCAACTCTGTTCCTGTTGCTGTTGTTTGCTCTCAGTTCTTCCTCCCCCGCCCCAACCATAGCATCCCCCCCAGGGTATGGGAGTCGGAGGTAAGGATGTATTGATTCATTCAAGGAAGGAGATATAGGGGGGTCAGCACGCAGCTCGTACCATTCCTCCAGAGTTTTATCCTGAGGACAGTGTGTGCTTTGAGGGGCGCAGGGGGGTGTGAGTGAAGGTTGCTCTTCCCGGTGTCCGTGTGAGGCCTCTCCTGCGCTGCTTTGCCTGGCTGGCCTTGGGAGCCATTCCCCAGGCAACTCACAGCATTCGCCCCGTGGTGCCACCGGCCTCTCTTGCAGGCTCGGGCTGCTTTGCAGGTGCCCACTGGCACAGGCAGCTCCTCCTTGCTAGGGGAGGCAGAATGTGCCCCTCGTAAGTGGTGACAGGTTTTGCTCTCCCCACAGCATCTTCCTCTCTGCCTGCTTGCTCCTGTGCCTCGGAGACTTCCCGTCTGATCCCCGCTCCGTGGCAGAGCTGCACAGGATGGGGGCCTGCGGTGCCGGCCCTCCCTGCAGCGTTCTGCTGCTCTCTCCAGCTGCTCTGCAGAGCCAGTGCATTCCTGTTGGTTGGTGCAGGGGATCCCAGCACTGATCCCTCTCCCACAGCACCATGACAGAGCTGCTGACAGGGTAGTGTAAGGCTGTGCTTGCCTTGCACCGTGCTCCCTGTTGGGTGAGTGCTATGAGTGAGCTTACAGGTTAAACTTTTTAGAACATGTGTAGCAGTCTGAAAAAAATACCTCCCTCCTTCTGACTTAGTCCAGGTTCTCCAGTGCATGCACGGGTTCTCCGGCTTGGCCCCAAAATGCCGAACCTGCTGCCTTTTCAGTTTCAAAGTGCCTGAGCCAGCCACGATACCCATGCGCCTGGCATCCAGAGTGCAGCTTTTGCTGTCTCTTTAAAACCATGTAGAGTAAAACCAAAGAACTTTAGTGCATTAATTCTGGATGAAGATGGGTCTCCAGATGACAGCCTGATCCATATTCTTCCCCACAAGGCAACTTCCATTTTCCTCCTCCCTGTTGCCTCCTGCCCAGTCTCTCCTTCCCCTCTCTGTCCATCTATGTGTCATTTTCCCAACTCTTTAGAAATGAAAAGCTGACATAAGGTGTTGAACCTTTAAATATACACATTGAGCTCCTTTTTTCTGTACTTAGTAGGCTGCCTCTGATGAGTTGTATGTTTTGAAGAAGGTATTTGCTGTGTGTATTTGTGATTATACTTGGCAGGCGTTTCGTGTGCGTGGTGTGTTTTTGGGGGATGTTTGTGTATTGTTGGGGAGGAGTTTATATTTAGGCTCTGTTTTTTGTGGTTTGGGTAGGTAATGTATGTATGGGTGAGATGTGTGTGTTTATCAAGCTGTTTGTGTGTGTTTTTATTCTGTCTTGGTGTTTGTTGTGTGGGCATATGCCTATATAGTGTGTATGTATGTAGATTTGTGTATGTTTTCCCTTGTGTGGGGCCAGTGTAGGAGTTTGGGCTTGAGTCATAAGGATTTTGTGTGTGTTTTAGGATACATACTCTGTGTATTACGTATGAGTTCTGTATGTAGTGTTTGTGATGTTTACTAATTTTACTAATTCTGGTGTTTGGAGGGATGGGCTTTGGTGAGTCTTGAGTGTGTTTGGAATGTGTTTTTCATGAATGTGCATTTATGAATTTACAAGAACAGCACTGAAGAGATGTTAGAAAAGCAATTGAGGAAGAGAGCCTCCTGGAAAATTCAGAGGTGCAAGCGTCCCATTAATAACGTTACTGGAGTGGTAGGTGTTCAAGGCCAGGAAAATTCCTACAAACTGAGGGAGAATTTCTTCTTTTTTTTTTTTTTTTAATCTTTATTTAAAAAATCCAGGAAAAACGAGAAAAAGCAAAAATATTTCAGATGGCATTCAAATCAGGTGCATTTATATATATGTAGATACATAGGTCGTTTTATATAAAGACTCCTACACATGATATAAAAGTTGCATGTAAAATCTTTGGTAACCCAGCACTTGGTACAAATAATTAGATCTTTATATCTAATAAAACTGGTTTGATGGGGAAATCACTCTCTTCTGTGCAGATTTCCATTTGAAGACAAGTTTCGGTGCTTGTGTTTGTTTTTTCTGACAGCAAAACCTAGGGTTTGGCACCGACAAAACATATTCCCTGTAAATATCTAAATATCTGTTCTCTGCCATAAACATTCAGAGATGTGCCCAATCATGTCAGAGGAGCCTATTTATCCACTTTGTGCTTTCATGTTACTTACAGTGTGCTTTGTGGAGAGCAGAAACGCGCAGCAAACTATAAGCAAACAGAACAATTACTGTCCCTGGGACAAAGCAGCAGTGTCCGTTGTACAGGCTGTGTATCATACGGGCTAGGTGGAGGCTCTAGGGCACACCCGTGCTCAGTCAATGAGCCCCTTGCAGGGGCGGCCAGAGGCCCCGCAACACGCAGCAAACGCTGAAGGTGGGCAGAGACCTCGAGATGCGCCGGTGGGCTGGCACCCTGGCACGTGGTGCATCTGGCATCTCTGCGTCCAGCCTTGTGCAAGGTGGAGTGTCAGCCGCTTTGCTGTAGTTCCTGGAGGTGACAGGTGCCTGGTTAGATTGTTGCCACCCAGGTTAGATAAAGAAATCTGTTTTACTTGGGCTGCCGGGTGAGCTGCCACCGTGGCACGCAGTGGAAGGGGATGGCGAGTGGTGTTTGGCAGCGGGGTCCTTGACGGTAGAGCAGCCGCCTGGCTGGCACAGTGAGAGCTAGAGCGGATGGGTTGATTTTCCCTGGTCTCATCCATGAAGAACTGTGTCATGCAGCCAGTTGCTTGTTCTGTCTATTGATCATTGTTAACACAGTTTTCACTTGAAAATGCTGTGCTCCAGGCAGTCCGAAGGACATTCAGCAAGGAGCTGAAGGGTAGGGGCTCCCGCTCTGTGTGGGGACGGGATTCTCATCCTTGCCCAAGCTGTGTAAATCCCTGAGTAACAGTACCATTATCCTGGGGGGGAGGCTTTGATCTTGATTTACTCTAGTGTTGCTGCAAAAAGAGTCTGGCCCAATGCCTTGTGGAGGAGGTAAAATTACCACAGTTAAAACCCAGTCAGCAGAGTGGAGTCTGGCTGCTTTTGTTCTCCGAACAGGCCTTGTGGCACTAGTTGTGCAAAGCTGGGGGAAGGGGACGTGCAGCAGGTACGGCTGGGTAAAGAGCAATTTCCTGCTTCTCAATTAAAATACGTGTATAAATACGTTTAAAGTTGCTTTGGGTTAAATGGAGGCAACTGTTTAGATTTTGCACAATTTTGAACCTTAGATTTTAAAATAAAATGAAATGACGGTTGTAGGTGAGAAGTTGGTAAGAGCCAAAACTTTTCATTTAGAAAACAGCCAAATGAGGTACTTGAAGAAAAATGGCATTCCTTTCTGTAAATGAACAACTATGTAGAATTACTTTGGATTGTGAAAAGTTTGACCGTTACTTCATTTGCATTTTTAATCTCAAAAAGTTTTGGTAAAAAACATGATTCTGCTTGAGTGGAAAGATTTGTATTTAAAATATTTTAGAAAAGATGAGTCATAGTTTATTTTCCTGTAGACTTTCATAGCATTGCTAACATAATCTAGCATTGCATCTGTTGGTTTTTGGAGGTTTTTGTTCATTTAACGAAGCTAAGCGTATTTTGAAAAGGCTGGGAAGAGTAACGCTGGGATTGGAGACTTCTCAGGGAATGGGAGGCCTGGAGATCCCATGGCAATAGTGTCGGCTTTTAGCGCCATTACAGCCTCCCCATGTACCAGGCTTTAATTACAGCTCCTGCAGCAGCCGGTCAGGATGTGTCCGTCCTGTAGAGTCAGGATGATGTGTGCATCGCTCCCTGGTGCTTTTCCACACCTGCCCCTCAGAAAAGTGAGTGTAACCTAACACGCGATAACATCTTTATGGATGTGACGGGCTTCATTCCACGCTGGGTTTATACTGTTTGAGGTGTGGGGGAGAGTGTGAGTGAGAACAGGGTAGCTGTACTATCAGTTTTAATAGCTCCTTTTAAAAAATAGAAGAAATTAATTCACAGTCCTCCCAGAAGAAGAACAAGATCTTAGTAATTGGCACCTGGAAATGTCAGTCAGATTTCCCCTCCTTGTCTTGAGCACTTTGATGGTGTGTTTGCTGCTGGATGTGACTTTAACAAAAAGTTAAAAAAATTAAAAAATAAAATAAATTTGAAAAAGCCCTTCCTTCATGCATATGGAGTTTTTGGGGAGAAAAAAAAAGGTATTTTAATGCTTTCTATTAAATTGGGACTAAAAGTGGTGTCTTAATTTGCATTCATTAGCATATTTGCATATAGATCACTGAAATGGTGGAAGAGGAGAAGAGCCTATAAATGAAAATTCTTTTAAAGGCGCAGGCATCCTTTTACTTACTTTCAGTCTCTCCCTCCTTTGCAAACCACTGCTTGACCACTAGCTGAATGGTGTTTGCTGTGTGGAGCGGGATGCAGCCCAGAAGGAAGGCTGTATGGGACAAAGGTGACTGGGGTTCGCGGTGGACAAGTTCAGGTTTGGGTGCCTGTGGCCAGCTCCAAGCTCCAAGGACAGGCTGCAAGAGGAAGCTGTGGCCCCTGTGTGGCAGAGATAGGGCAGGTGTGAGCACCCGTGGAGCTACGGGTCTCTGTTGCCAAACCCTCTGCTTTTATCTCCACATCTGCCAGGGGCCTCCTGCTTGAGGAGAGCGGAGTGCCCAGTTGGGGATTTTGGAGAGCGAAGGGTTGGGCCACGCAGGTCCAGTGGGTTTTTAAAGAGGTTGTGTGGCTCTTTATTCAGACAGAAAAGATGCACTCATGATTCAGACCTGTCCCCTGGGAATCTGTCACTTGGGCTTTAATTTCTTTGCTCTGCTCTCACATACCTTCCTATATATTCTCTCCTGCAAAAAGATCTCTTTTCCCATCCTACAACAGGGGGGAAAGCATTTATAATTTTCCCCAGGCTTTGCACTGATTTGCTTGTAGTCAGTTATAATAATAATAGGAACAGTTATTATTTTTTAATAAACTTCCCAATGGTATTTCCCTGTGATGCAAGGTGCTGTACAACTATGTTCTTTCACACTACAGTTCTTGTCTTACGTGATGTGCTGTCTGGCTATTATGAAAAGTAGTTTGAGTGGTTGTCAAGTGTTTGTTCCAGGCGGCAGATGTTTGTAAGTTACCCTATACGTGGACCAGCTAATTTGAGATAAAGACTGTAGTGAAGATAGGTAAATCAATAATGAGAAACACTCCTTCCTATAGAGTTGAAAACTGGGATGGGAAGGGGGACTAGAAATGTTCAGTGGGGTGTGATGTGCCCAAGGTGTGTAACAGCTCAGAAGTTGAGCGTAGAAGAGCTCTTCCCAAGACAAAGATACAGTGGGGACAGATTGGATGTTCAAGTCAAATTCCCAAGCATGAAGGAGAAATTAAGGCAGAGAGAAGACAGTCCACTGAGATAAAAATGGAAATTCAGGCCGCAGTTTACACTGACCCAAGCTGTTCTTAGCAGCTGCGGTTTGATCCTGGCTACAAAGCCCACTTAATAAGATTCTCAGCCATGTCGCAGGAGGTAATTTGGCTGGGCAGAAGCATGCCAGGGCGCTGTGTTTGGCTCAGAGGGCTCTGGGGGCAGAGCTCTCCTCCATGGTGAGAGTCCCCCAGGGAACTAGCCAGACGTGCTCCCCTTCTCTCCCACCCACATACCCAGACATATCAGGTGCAACAGAGTGAGGACGATGGGATGATGGAGTTAACCTGGGGTGGAGAAACAGAACGGCCAAAGGACCGAGGGTGTTTGGTCTGTCCTGTTGCCCAGTACTGGCATTCAGGCCTTGGCTTTGGCTTAGTTGTGCTTGGGGAAGGGAAGGAGAAGGCAGCTTGAGAGTAGACAGGAGTGTCTGTGACCCAAGTGGGGCTCTGCTCTGTCCCCACTGCTGCTCCCATCGCCTCTTGCCAGGACCCTTGGGCAGAGAAAAACCCACTCAGCTGCTGGAAGGAATGGGATGGCTGAGAGCGCTCTGAGGTGTCCTTCAGGCTCGAGGCAGTTTTGCTTGTGCTGGGCAGCCCCAGCATCCCAGCGCTTGCGGCTCGGGAAGCCTATTGACACAGAAAGGGGAGGGCGAGTGGGGAGAGGCTCCCCCCAACGGGGCAGGCGCCTGTTGGCCGCGGGTGCGGTTCCCCAGCCCACGTGGAGGTGAATGAGATCGGTGCAGGGAGGGCTGGGGGACGGGGGAGCCGGCGCTCCACCGCTAATGAAAATCGGAAACCGATTGAACAGCACAAGGTGCCCAGGCAGCAGGTTGTGGAAATGAGGAAGGGAAAGGGGGTGGGGTGGGGGGCTAATGGAAGCTTCTGCGAAGCGGATGTCGTATTGATTGCTGTGTGTCTATATTTATATATTATCAAGTATATAAACTTCAGCAGATGTATGGCGCATAGATAAATAAAATGCATGCTGAAAAATTAATGAAATGTACATGCAAATCCACCACCATCGATCATGCTGGCTGCCAGGACCACAGGGCTTTTTACTTTTAGACTTTTTCCTTCCTTTCTTTCATATGCTCTCCCTCCTTCACCTCTTAAAAAAAAAAAAAAACAAATCCCAAATTCCCTGACTTGAGAAATTCCTCAGCCTGGGCCCAGATGAAATGTGGCAGGATTTTGTGAGAATCTCAGTATTTCGTCTGAGTGCTGCCAGTGCTGCCTGCAAGTTGTGTGGGCAGGAGGCAAGGCAGTACGGCAGCAGAGGTGACTAGCTGGTAACGGAGAGGGTGCCTGGGAGGTGGCAAAGCGGTGTTTTACCATGAGCAGCCGGCCTGTGTGAGGGTAAAGGAGTCTGGGCAGATGCAGGCTAAGCAAAAAACATTTTTACAGCGGGAGGGAACTGTTATTTTAGGGAAGTCCCCAAAGAGCCTTGTGCCTCCAGTCACTCCTCGGGCTGCGGCTGGCAGGAGAGTTGTTACAGGCATAGGTAGCGGGACTGGGATGGGAAGACAAACCTGCAGCATAAGGTTTTGGGCTGACAGTAGCCTCTGGGAAGTTTGTCACTGAGTTCTGTGAGAGTGGCACAGTGAGAAGGGTTCCTGGATGCTTTTTCTTCAGGGATAGTAGATGTCTGAGGAGTTAAACACGGGAATCTCCCTTTGCGCTTGGGGACTGCAGCGAGTCCTGCAGGGCTGTGGGAGGCCTTGTTGGCTCACGGAGCTGGGAGGACAGCTCACCGGCTCCTTCTGTCATTAATCCTTGTCTGTCTGTGCTTCAGGTATGTCCCGTCTGCCCTTTGCAGACTTTCTCCTGAGGTTTTCCTGACTCTGCTCAGAGAGGCAGGAAGCAGAGGACTATGCTTGGAGGGTTTGGCTCCTGTGTGTCCTTTCCTGACAGATATGTCCCCCCCTTCCTGGAGTAGACACTTACCACGTCCCCTCTCCTCCCCAGCGCCATGTTGCAGTTGGCAAGGGCTGGCTCGGCGCAGCACCGGGGCCCTGTGCAGAGCTGCTTGGTGCCCATCGTCACCCAGCCTGGAAACAGAAGCCAGGGCCAGAGAGGAGAGTGGTGCCTGCCTCTTTAACATCATCCCCTGCTTGGTGCAGGGCTGGTTGGCAGCCAGACTGCAAAATCGTTTTACATCCCCGCAGTGGACTGAGTGGTTCAGGCTGTGACCATCTCTTGTGAGCCCCTGGGAGGCCGAGAGGAGACCGGCCTCGGGAGGAGCGACTGGAGCTCCTGCAAGCACCCAGCTCCCAGGGGCTGCTGGGCTGCACAGGGCAGGTGGGGGCCGGGTATTTTTAGACCCTCTTTCTGTAGTTGTTTGTTGTTAGCTGTGTCCCATTGTGAGTGGCAATGCTCTGTGCTTGCCGAGGGTCACCAAGAGTTTAATAGAGCAACCACACAGCTCCTTGGTGGTGCAGCTGGCGACCCGCTCCCAGCTTTACTGCAGTCTCTCCACATACACATCCCACTGCCCCAGAGCAGAGCTGCTGCCTCCTGCCTGTGCTGGAGTCCCATGCCAGCAGGACATGGGACTGGTATCCGGGCATGAGTGGAGCTTTGCTCTGCATGTATTTGGCAAGGTGCTGTTTTGAGACGTCTGAACTGCAGCTGAACACTAATGCCCTCCATTTACCTGCTGTTATTTCTTAGCAACGTTGCATGCTTTTTCTTGCTCCCTTCAGCCTCTGATTTCAGCGCTTGGTTTGACCTGCTTTTCGGGGTGTGCTCTGAACAGAAACTGCGGGTGAGAGCCCGTCAGAAATCGCCTTCCTCTCCCTGTCCTCTGTCAGATTGGTCTGTGCCACTCCTCCAGCCAGAGACTCTGCCAAGAATGAGTTTCCTCAGTTTGGCAGACCACATTTCATGCTGTTGCTGTGAACCAGGCAAGAAATTAGAGGTTAGGGATATGTTAGAGCCCGGACAGCTGCAGTGTGACTCCAGAGGTGTAAGATGGCATGTGATGACCTGCACCAAGGGAGCTGGGCTGGCCTCGAGGCTGCTTTTCTGGGCCCAAAGATCACAAGCAGTTCTAATGTGAGCTGGCCCCTCATTTTGTCCCATGAAGAGGCCAGGGAGGTGCTGAGAGCAGGCAGCCCACATGCTGCTCAGCTTGGCTTCCCCTGGTTCAGAGCTGCGGTGCTGGGGCGGGACGGGGACCTGCAGTGCCTTGCAGTGTGTGGGCCTGGCTCCTCTCCCTGCTTCCTCCAAAAGCCGCGAGGGGAAACTAAGGGAGAGTTCAGATGACAATTAAAAAGCCAAAGAAAACCCCACAGAAGATGAGCAGCAAGGCAGCGCATTTTTTTCTTTGACACTTTTTCATTCCCCCCCTACTCCGTCTTCTTCCTGGTGTTTCCAGGAGACTCTCTCGTCGGCTCAGAAAGCTGCGTAGGCCCATGGCGGCTCAACCTTTCCCTCTCCCCGAGCCCCGGTCTAATCAACCCCTATAATTTATGCAGAAAATATGATTTATATTTAATTTCACCACACTTGCATTGTTAATTTGAGATGTAATTAACCCGTCGCTATGACAACTAATTTCGTGATGCCGTAAATTACCGCCGTCTTTTCATCAAAATTCAGTTACTTTGGCTCCTGTGTGCAATGTACTGATGCAATTAGGTTGCTAAGGGCAACCCAAAAGTGTTCAATTTCTTTTGTGTATCTGCAGTGGGGTAGAAGCTCTGGTGTGTTATCCCAAAGTCCTGTTTTCTTTGGTAAAGAGCAGGGCAGACGAGTCCGTGGAGGAATGTGCGTGAGGGAGACAGAGCGGGAGAGTGTCCTGCGCTGGGGTTTCCCTGCGCGAGCCTCTCCACCTCTCGGTGTGTTTATTTCTTTAATTGTTTTAAAAGAGCCGGGCTCCTGGTCGCGCATGACCCTGTTTGTCTTAAGCCAGCGGCCTGTGTCTTCTCCCTTCCTCTCTCCCAGGCTTTCCTCCTTGATGGTTTGGGGAGAAACTAGGCAATGAGGGAAGGCTTTCACTGCTGCTTTCATCCTGAACACCAGCAACGCGCCTCAGTCCTTCCCTAAGAGTTTGTGTCCCTCTGAATTTGTGTGTGTGTGCAGAGAGAACTTGTTTATATAGATCTCCCCCCCCTTCTTTATTTAAAACAAAAACCCTCTGTGTTGCTTTTGTCACGTTAATTCCCATTTTGCCAACACCAGGGGCCCAGGCAGACGAGTTACCAAGGAACACAAAATTTTAATTAGTGTATTTTAATCATTCAGGCTTTCCGAGCTAATCCACATACCCTAGAGAATTCCCGAGATGCAGCACTGCTCTGCTTTACCATTTATTGTTGAGTCTATTATAATTACTGTTAGCAGGTGGGGACTGGGAGATGTTTATTATGAGTTTTTCATCTTTAGTATAATTACCGAAAAAAAACAAAATAAAAAGATGTCGGTGCATTTTGTTTTCCTAGAGATTTTTTTTGGGGGGGTATTTTTCCTGTTCCTTGCAGGCAGGTGCTTGCCAATTAGTGCCTTTTTCTCTTTTTTTATTTATTTTGTTGATCACTGACTCACCTTACTTTTTCAGGATGGAAGCTAGAAGCCAGTGGCTCCTGGATGGAGTGAGTTTCCTTAATTTAAGGCAAGAGATTAAGCTGGGACAGAACTAGATAGGCTCAGGATCCCAGCCACTGGGTGGGTAGAGTGTGCTAAGGAGGGACGTCTCCATTTGGGGTGAGTTTGTTTGTGTTTTGCTGTCTTGCTGCTGTTTCTTAAGTGGTAGAGTTTCATCAGCATGAGTGATAGAGTCATGAACAGGTAGGAAAGAGTGTGCACAACTGCCAGTGCTATGTGTGCAAAAGTGTAGGTGTGCACCTTTGAATGTGTTTCTACAAGGATGCAGTCATGATTGCATGGATATTCAGAAGCCTTCAGTGAGTAGAGTGTGGTGAGGTACTAAATCTTTGGTGCACAGGGAGTGTTCAGTGCAGAGAAGGAAGGAGGGTGATTCCCTGAGCTCTGAAGTATGATACTTCCATCAGGTGAGCCTTTTATTCATCCTGGCCACTGCAGAAAAAAACTACTACTGCCTTTTGAAGCCAAACTTTTCTGTGTGATCCTCATAACAAGATTCTGGCCTCTTGTTTTGCAGCTGTAGCTTCTGGCAGGGTGGGGAGTGTCTCTGCCTGTCCTCCAAGACCAGCTTCTAGGCAGACAGGTACCTTCTCCAAGTACAAATGCCTGGGAAAGGAGTGAGGGGGGTGCACAGGCTGCAGGCAATACCATTCCATTCTTCTCTGTAATGGCCTGATAAAAGTTGGGAAAGGTGAGTCAGTCTGAGGGCATTAGTTCCCCATTATATGCCATGACATCAGCTAAGATTTTGAATTTTATGATCTGTGGAGTTCTCCAGGTTTCATCTCAGTTTGGGGTTCAAACAGACTCTCATATCCCTAAGCAAAACCCCCTTCAGAGAGGCTGAGTATCAGCTGCATCCACCTCTGCCTGGTGACTTCTGCCGCGTGCAATGTCTGCTCCTGTATCATTTGAGGAATAAGCTTGTTTTAGACCACCCAAAGGCTAATCAGGCACCCCCTGCCTCTGTACTACTGGCCCCTCAGGTTGAATACTGGACTGTGATACCTTAATTGAGAGCTCACGTGGAGTTTACAGCTGTGTGTGTATTTAGACCTCTCTTTGTCTATATCCAAGTCTGCAGTTAGGAATGCCCAAGCCAAATTTCTCATGTTCAGGGGCTTCTCCGGGAAAATGCCGTGCTGATTTAGGACAGCTCTGGTCAGGGACACCCCAGAGCCATACCGTGCATTCACTGCCTCTCCCCACCTCGCGGCTGAATCAGAGAAATGAGCCCCTTCTCCACCTTACGCTTTAAAGGCTGAGTGCAAACATTTTCTTCTCCTTGATGACGATTTTCAAGTTTTCCTGGAAAATTCCACATCTCTGCACGAGGCCAGGGCCCTGGCTGGGGTGAGACCAAGCAGGATTAATTAATAAAGCTCAGTAGCTTACACAGGAACTCTGTAATATAATTGTAGCTTCTGTAAGAAAAGGCCCTGGAGTCGGAGAAGTCTGTGAGAATCGCACGGGGTTGGGAAGAGTGCCCTTTCAGCCCCACAGGCTTCCCCGCACCCCTGGCCTGTTCTTCCCCTTGCCTTCCAGTGCAGAAGGAGTTTCTGCGCCCCAAAGTGCCCTAGTGCTCTTTGCTACTGAACCGGTCTTTGGTCTTTGCTGCCAACTGTTCGTGCTGCCAGCTTGCACTCCGAAACTGCTCCTGGGGCTCTTCCCTTTGAGGGGCATCTGCTCCCAAGCTAGAACCTGCTGGCTTTGAGGGCCCTTATATCTTCTGGCTTCAGCACAGCCTGGGTCAGGGTCCGGCTGTCGGCAGGGACAGCTCCTGGGAGGTGTGGGGATCTCCCCCTCCTCCTCCTCCGTTTTCTCCCTTCCAGCTCTTTGAGCTGTCTTCCTCCTGCTCCGAAGCAGCCCCAGCTCCCGGGAAAACCCTTTGTGTCCCCTCCTGCACCTTCCTACATCTTCCCCAGACTCTGCCATCCAGCTCCGCTGGGCGGCACCGGCCCTGGGCGAGACGTAGGAAAGTGCCCAGAGCGAGCTCCATTGAAACAGCCAGGGCCAGCTGGGGACGGATCCATCCCCCAGGGAGACAGCACTTTGAGCCCGGGCTGTGGGGGGAGGCTTTTCTTCTGATTCCTCCAAACTTTCCCACCCTGGCCGCGGCTCTACAAAGAGGCCCTGGCCCCGTGCGCGGGGCCTTCCGCACAGAGGGGTCTCGCCAGCTCCTCTTTATTGAGTCTTCAAGCGCTGGCAGGACACTCCATTAAAAAGCCATTCGCTTTTGTGTCCCCAGGCCCCCAGCCGGCTCCCGCTCATGTGACACTGGCCACAGTTGTAAAACAACAACACAAATAGTTGGCAACTACTGAGGGTTTTTTCAAACCAGGGTCGTCATAGCAACTTTCCCCAGTCAATCACTGGCGAGGCAGCCTGCTGAGGGGTGCTCTGAGTGGCAGGGCAGCCCAGCTCTGCAGAGGAGCCCCAAGGGGGGAACTCTCAGGGATCCCTGTCATGGAGACTCACCAGCCTGCTCTAATGCTATTCGCCCCCTACATTAGTGAAGTGCAGGCGCCTTTGCTGCGCAGAGCTGGCACAGGAAGGGGAAAAGTCCAGTCCTCGATCCCCAAACTTCCCTGAGCTTGGACCTGGGCTGCAGGGTCCCTGTTCCCGCTGGCAGGGTGCCACAGGGAGAATCCCTCAGCACCCGGCATCGTGCCAAAGGGGGCATCCAACCCCCCCCGAGTTTGGCACAGCGCCAGGGGGGCATCTGAATCCCCCCCATGCCTGGCACGGTGCCGAGGGGCATCTGAGTCCCTCTGCCCGTGGCACTGTGCCCGGTGGATCAGAACGTGGCACATTGTCCTTGCGTGTGGCTCCGTGCCAGGTTTGATCAGCAGTATCAGCCGCTGTCACGTCTTGCAGGATGCAGGACCAGGAAATGACTTGGCGCTCCTATAAACTCCTTGGTTTGCAGGAGGGTGCGTGAATCCCACAGGTTCTTGCATGAACAAAGGAGGTGGTGCAGCTAGGAAGAGACAGCTCTGCTTAGCAAACAAGCTAGAAGTCACAACTTTGTGGCATGGGGCAAGGGCCGAGTTAGGGGAGCAGGATGGGCTCCCCCACCATGGTGTGGGGCCCAGCTGCCACTGGGAGCTAAGGGAGCATCTCCTCTCCTCCTCCCATCCCTTGCCCTTGCCCTTTCACCTCCTCCCTGGTGGGTCTGCAGGACCGATCAGGTGTCAGTGCCTCTCCTGTCATCTCTTCTGGTCTTTGGAGCATCTCAGCGCGGCTGGGCTTTTACGACTCTGCTTTTATGACTTTGTTGCCTTTTCCCATACGTCCTGAACACTTCCTGAGTCTTGTGAGACACTAGCCTGGTACATGACTTACCCTAGAGCCTGTAGCCGGGCAGTGCATGCAGCCAGTTCTCTTGGCTGGACTGTTCCCACCTGTGCAGGTAGCTATCATGGCCTGTGCTCCAGAAGACGTTTCTTGCTGTCACTTCTGTCCTGTGGCAGGGCTTCTAAGCAGAGCAGACCTTGGGCTGCCGTTGTTGTCTTCATGTCTCTCTGCTCGAGGTTCCCTGGCTGCCTCGAGTGACTCCTGGAGGGGAGGAATGTTAAAAATCCGCTCTTGTAGTAAGTTGGCACCATATCCAGCCACCGTCTGCTCTGTGCCAGAGCTTAGTAAAATGTTGGCGAGGGCTGCAGCTCCGTACTTGGGCCCCCCCTTCCTCTTTTGTCTCGGTTGGTTTGGCAATTGCACGGTGGTAACACAGCTCAGGGTGGCACAGGAGCTTTGCTGCCCATATGCAGCTGGAAAGTGGAAAGGGGTTTCCAGGCAGAGCAAATGTTAAAGGGAAATGGGATGTGAGGGTCTGTGGCAGCAAGCCAGGGTGATGCCAGGCATTTTACTAACCCTGGCACCTTTGCAGTGGCTAGAGAGTCGCTGAGGATGGATGTGCCCCATACAGCCTCAGGGGAAGGTGCCGGGGGCATGTTGCACCATGGGCAGGCAGGGTCCCTTGGCTGCTAATAAAGTGAGACTCTGCAAGAGGGCTCTCAAAGGAGGCAGGGCTGCTGCCAGGCTTCAGGTGTTGCAAGTCCCATTTGTTGGCACTGTGGTTACATGCACAGGAACTGTTGGCCTGGGCAGGGGAGGAATGATGCCATCTCCTTCACTTTGTTGCTTTGCATCTTCGTCACTCTGTCTCAGTTCTCTCATTCATTTGTTCTTAATTATTTGTTAATTTCCTTCCCTTCTTCCTCAATTTGTTCTCAGTCGTTTGCTCTCTCATTTGCTTTTTCTTTCTTTTGCTTCTGTTGTTTGCCGCTTAATTTCCTTCTTTCTTTCCTCTCCCTCTTAGTTGTTCTTTCTCTCATTCCATCTGCTTTTTTCTCTTCTTTCCTCTCTCCTCCCCTGGGCATTTTCAGTATCTGTGCCTTTTTTCTTGTGTTGTTTCTAATCCCAGGTGTGCTGCTTTCCTACAGAGTGAGACACCTTGCTCTTCCACGCAGAGCTCCTAGGGCTGCTGGCCCCTTTTGTGCAGCACTTGGCAGAGTGTCCCTTACCTTTGGGCTTTGGCTTTAAACTTCGAGGGTGGCCCCAGTGAGTGAACACCTGATGGGGGCTGACATTGAGAAGGTTCATGGCCAGGGAGCAGTGGTGGCTGGCTGCGCTCCCAGCCCCACCGGCTGGCCCTGCTCCTCGCTCATGGCGCTGTGCTGGTCACGGCGCTCGGCAGAGGAAGGAGGACGAGGTGGTGGGGCTGGGTCTGTGACCCGCGCCTGGGCAATGTGTGCGTACCCACGGGTGTGGGGAGGCTTCCCACACACGCCGGGGTGGGCGCCGGCTGCAGGCACACCTGCACGTGCCGGCGTGCTCATCTGCGCTGGTGCCGAGGTGCCAGCACCTGCCTCTGCTCGTGCTTCCCTTTGCCTGCCTTTGCACCGAGCCGTTTCTCCCAGACCGTGGTGCTTTCAGCTGCAGGTTTGCCTCCCCACGCATCTGCGTGCGCGCGTGCTGATGCCTGTGCAGAGGTGTGCGCCTCTGGCCAGCCCATGGGCATGGGGTGCCTCTGTGTGTCCCGCTCCCGGTCCTCTGGCAGCTCCCACACGCGTTTGCCATCCTTGGCATGCATTCCGGTAACACACATGCCTGTGCACATCTGTGCTCACATGTCGCCGGCACACACGCTGCTGCCAACATGCACCAGGGCTGCCTCCCCCGTGCATACGCTGCCATGTGCTTTCCCATGCGCTCAGGCTCACATGCTGCCATGCAGTAAATTACCTCCGCCCTTCACCCTACCTGCCCCCCTCCCCAATACCCAGGCCAACTAAAGTGCTGTAACATAGTAGCTGCCTGAACTCCGACTCAAAGGTTAATATCAAAATCTGGAGCGGATTACCTAAAAATTACTTACAACACCATTAAAATTCTGAACTCTTTTTGTTGTGGCTGTAAATTAATTTAAAATGTCAGTTTTTTTGAGAAATCCAATAAGAAATTGAGCCAACGGAGCAATCTGTAAACTGTCTGGCACAGAGGAAAGTGTGTCTTTTCAATCGACAAGAAAAAATATGGGGCTTAACTGGAACCATATGGCAGCGCACTTGAGAGAAATCTGCTGAAGAGGAGGGAGGGGAGGGGGAGCCCATGCAGGCAGGAGCAGCGGGAGAGCTGGCGGCTCGTGTGGGAGAGGAGCCGGGGCTGCCCGGCATGGGGACCGGTGAGACAGGTGCATGGAGGTGGCCGTGCAGGAGAGGACAGGCCCTGAGAAGCGGGAGAGCTCTTTGCTCTGCGGACACCCCTGTGGCTGCCCCGTGACAAGGCATCCCATGCAGAAAGTGGCGGAGGTGTTCCCAAGGTCCCTGCAGGCAGATGCTGGTGTGAAGGGGCATCTTGTTTGGGGACAGGGCTCTACAGGCTGTGTAGGGGACACTGAAGGGCTGAGCGGTGAGGGCAGGTGGAAAATGAGGTGTTAAAGTGGATTTTCTTTGGCGTCTGTGCCCCTTGCTAGCCCGCCAGTGTCCTGCCACTCAGCTCCTTCAGCAGCCTCCCAGCATGGCCCCTCTGGCCAGTGTCCCGTTTGCCAGGAGGTGTGGATGGCATGGTCCAGGGGTGGCTTCTTAGCTCCAATGCAAAGGCAAGGTGGGCACTGGGAGGCTGGTGGGGAAGGACTGCGACTCCACATCCCCTGCCCCAGCCCCCTCTCCTTTGGCTCACATCCCCACAGCATTCCTCGTGCTGGTGAGAAACCCTGCTTCCCCTCTGTGTCTCCTGCCTGCCGACATGTGTTACCCATTAGGCCTTAATTTCAGAAGATTTACAACACATTAAGTAATTTGTAGGTTATTTCAACTTTAATCTGCTGAAGTCGAGAAAATCAAAATTAAATTCAAAACACACGGATCTTCAAAGTACTGGGACTGGGGACGGGAGGGGGTTGTTTACCAGCCCTTGCTCGTCTCTTCTCCCATGCCACTGCCTCTGTGTCTCTTGCCCCCTCCTACGATGCTGCTCTTCCTGCCACCTTTGCTGGTAGCAGGGGTGATGAGGGCTGCACAGATGGGATTCAGGGACCTCCTGGTTTTGGTTGAGGGGTGTCAGTGATCATAGAATGATGCCTTTCAGAGGTCCTCAGACTGATTGACCACCTCCATGGCACAAGAGGGAAAGCACTGGGGCTGGCAGTTTCTTCTCGAGTGGCAGATGTGCCAGTGCTCCTTGGGCTCTGGAGGCAATGATTTTGCCTCTCTGTGCCTCACTTCCCTGCCTCTGTCTTGGGAAGAGTATTATGCCTTGTGAGCCTGGGTGTGCTGAAGCTGTAAGGCATTCAGATGCTACAGAAAGGGAGGCTGTCAGCCCAAAGGAGCTAAAACAGGGGTGGGGACCTGGGAACAACTGTTGTTACAGGCTTTCCTGTTGCTCTTCTGCATCTACTGGCCAAGGGCATTTGCGTGACTCTGTCCCTCTCAGGAGTATTCCTCTTGCTGAAAAGGGACTGCCATGATCCCCTTCACCTATTCTTCCATCTGCAAGTAAGATCACAAGAAAGCTGTCCACATTGTGGATCTATAGTTGGAGATATCAGCGTTGCCATCAGTGTACTGAGCATATCTCCTGCCCATAGCAGGATCAGATCATCGACAGCTTTCAGAACTGGTCTGAAACTGGTCTAATCATTCATTTTCATGATTAGAAAAGCCAGAACTGAGATCTTCCTTAAACTCTTGGGGTGGGATAATGAACTAGTTGAATCACAGAACTGGGAGTCTTTTCTGACGAACAGAGGCTGTTAAGGCATTATCTTGGGGCTCAGGAGATCTGAGATTTGTCTCAACTCTCTACTGTGCCAAGTTTTGTGTTGATCTGAAGCAAATCACTTACCCCATTTATGCCTCAGTTCCCCACCTGTGTAGTTGAGATAACACGCTTGGAGGAGAGTTGTGAGGATAGATGTGGCGGGTGTTAAACCCTGAGGTACTGAGAGGCTGAGCCTTGTATGGCTCCTAGGGTGGAGTCCCCAGGTGGTCTCAGTGCCTCAGTTCCCCCATGTGTGCAGGGAACATAATAGCTTTTTTCTCTCCCCAGAGTTTGATGAATGGAAAGTGTATGTGTCACAGCTCTGCTATTTCGCACTGATCTCTCCACCCACATCCCAGACGGTTTCCGGGTTCCCAGCCCACCAAATCCCTCAGGCGTCTCTTCAGGGGCCCTTTCCTCTTCCAGTTTAGTGCCGCCTTATCCCAGAGCTGGGTGGCAGGGTGCAGCAGACATCCCATTTGGGAGCAATCCAGACCTGCTGAAAGGATGAGCGTGCTGACTAGTCGGTTTTTGTGCGTCCCTGCATTGCAAGGGTGCTCAGCCCAGAGCTGACTCTGTTGCCTTGACTGTCTGTGAGCCAGATCCCCTGGAAGTTGACTTTATCAGGAAATGTGTCATTGAATTACACTTAGGGATACAAGCACTTTTGAGGGCGATGTCCCCAGTTCTGCTCCAGCAAGGAATCTGGAGGTGCAGGAAGTCTTCAAACATGTTACGCTTCATCTACATCTGTAGGTTTTCCTGCTTCAGGCCTGAATACCTGGCTCTGTCCATCTCGTATTCTTGCCTGCGCTGGGAAATTTTTATCAGTACCATCACAGATTTGTATTTTCTCTGAGATTACTTCACACGCCTTATACAGCTGCTCTGACCTGTTTAAGGGGGTTGGTGTGGATACAGATGTGGAGTACGACTCCTGTATTTTATACAGACCACTGGGCAGCCATCAGAGTAGTAACTTTCAGTCCCTTTTGGCCTGGGTTGGTTTTAAACCAGATGTCAAAGCATGTGTGGTTTAAAACAGAAATTGTTCTTCTAGTCTCTGCGGAGTTCATCTCCTGGGTCTTCTCTTTGCGAGGAAGAAAGAAAAGGATTGTGTAGAGCAGTTGTTTGCTAACCCTTATGAAAAGTCTTGTGTAGAAAAGGTAAAAATTAATTTTGATATGTATTAGCTGGTCAAGCTAAACCCTAGAGAGCACCTCAGATTCACACTAATAAGCTAAAACATGTTAAAGCTACAACCTGCCTTATTCACATGAAGTAGGTCTCTGTTGAAGTGGATGGCAAAACTCCTAGTGACTTCATTAAGACCCAGATTTCTTTTTGGTTTTAATGGTGTCAGGAATGTGCAGTCTTTTTTGGTGCAGACCTGTCCTAAGACCCTGAAAGTTAAATTAAATACTTCTGCCCACTGCTCTCTCAGCTGCAGGTGGTGGTGCGAATCTGTGTTTCTTTTTTGGTAGGGAGTGCTGGACTTGGAGGGGGTGCGGAGAGATCTCCTCCCAGCACAGGAACGCCATTTAGCAATTAGTCTGGACTATGGGGTGCTGTGATGTACTTCTGTTACTACCCAGCCCTTTCAGCTTTCTCCCACCTCCTGCCCATGAGTGTATAGGATAATAATATCCCCTGCCTTGTGGGGGCTGATGTGCTGAGTTAATGAAGATTTGCAGAAAATTTAAGGATCCTGTGGTGGAAGGTGGTGTAGTGGAACATGAGCAAACACTCTGACAGTCGTGATGCTGTTTAGTTCATGTCTATTGTCCTTGATCTTCTTGTGGAGATCAGCGAAAGTTCAGACTTTATGCAAGGCGAAGGAGCATTATTGCCCTCTTCAAGCAAAGGGGAAATCAAGTCACAGGAAAAGTTAAATGAATAATTTACAGGTGTTCATGAGCCTTTGGCAGAGCAGGGAGTGGTGCTTGAGCACCCGCCTCTCAATCCTGTGCTCTAACTCCTAGATCAAACGTTCCCAGACTTCTTTCAATGGATGGGAGGCAGCTGAATAGAGAGTTGGCCTGATTGATGCCCTTTCTGTACATAATCACAGAATCTCCCTGTGGCAATTCCAGCAATTGCTTACGTGGGAGGTAATGGCAGTAAAATACTCACAGTAGGATTTGTATGTGCTTTGTGTTTGCCTAAACCTGATCTCCTTGAAGTCCCAGAAGTTTGACTAGCCACTTCAATGCCAGCAGGACTGACCCTCATTCTGGGCATTTTTGCAAATTTGTGTCTTCTCAATTGCTTTGAAAGCAGGTAGGTAGCTGGGGAAGGGAGAAGGAACCGTCCATATGTGAGTAGTCAGCTCTCCATCAAGTGATTTTCTAGGGCAAGTATCAAGATAAACACCCAGCAGCTGGGAACCTGTGCTTTTAAACTCTGCTGCCTTTGGGATAGGTCATCCCTGGTGTCCTTATGCATCTCGGACTCTAAAATATGGTAATCTTTGGGTCTTCTGCTCACCAAATGGTGCAGGGGAGGGGGATGTGCACACTTCGTCTCCAGAGGAAGCGCAGCCTGTGCAGCGTTGGGTGAGTGGTGCAGCTTGGCAGCCTCCCACCTCTCCTGTGGGCTTTGACCAAGTCTAAGGCCTCACAGCTCATGCGGGTGTGCTCAGCAATGGCTTTAAACCAACTAGCCACAGTGTGGGCAGCACAGAATCTGGTATAGGCTAATTGCAGTTAGGTGCATCTTCTATGGGCACCTCTCCTTGAAAGTGCGAGATAGCGTGGTGCTTTCTAAGCACAGTTTGTGGTAGCGCAAAGAGAACAAGAGAAGACCGCCACTAGTAACTCCTGAGGCTTTTAGGGGATAACGGAGCATCTTGCCCAGAAAACACAGAAGAGGTCATGAAAAGCTGCTTCCGAGTGACTCTACCGGTTGGGCTGGGGAGGGGTGCAAGCTGGAGGGGCTTGGCGTACAGCGGGAAGGAGGCCCCGGCTCATCCGAGCGTGCCAGGCAGGTAGCTGGTTGCCCTGTTTCTCCTTGGTGTCTGCTAGTCTCCGAGTCCTGGTTCACAGCTCCCTGCAAGCCAGGGATGGAGGAGATCCTATGAAAATGATGATATGTGACAATCAGTCACAGCAATTAGTGTTTTGGTTAACAGGCCTTTTTTGTTTTCTCTCACCCAGACAGAATGTCACAAATAAATCCTCGCCTGCATTTGCATATTAATTGGATCGGAGACGTCAAGCATCTTTCATTAAAGAAAATGATCTGCATATTTGGAGACATAAAATAGTTATTTTGATGGGTTTTTTTCATAAGATCAGGGGGTGGGGGAGGAAGGTGATGGGAGCAGTGGAAATTGAGGTAGAGCGAAGGCAGAGAAAGCAGCTTTTGTGGTTAACCCCTTGTGGCCCAGAACTAGCTGGTGCCCAAAGCAAAAATAATAATATAAATAAATAAATGTCAGCGCTCGGAGCAGCTTGTAGAGCACTGCATCATTCTCTCCAGAGCTTTGTTCTTGGGGCCATGGTGATGGTGGATAGCCACAAATGCACATCCAAAATGTCTTCCCCTGCCAACTCTGTCCAACCACAGAGTTGGGTTGTTACAGGGCCCTCCTTGTCATCTCTTTTTCATGAGAGCACCTTGGCAATCCTGTTGGCTGTTCTATTTCTGGCCCTGCCAGCATCAGGCCTTTCGGATGGCAGGGCTGCAGGATCCATGTGCCGTGGGCGCCCTCAGTGCCTGAAGCAAGCAGTAGCTACTGGAGAACCATTGTGTGCCTTGGGGGAACACCCTGGCCGCTCAGGCAGCAGGGCTGGTTGGGCAGTTCAGCCTGGGAAGGAGAGCCTTGTGTTCAGGTCCTGCTCCCCTTGCCTCCAGCTCAGGTGAGTGAGGTGCCAGAGGGCTGGGGATGGATGTTAGCTCCTCTGTCGGCTGGCACAACTGTAACCTGGGTCTCCATCAGCTCTCTCTGTTCTTCCAGAGGCAGTTCTTCTCTCCCCAGACAGCCCATGGTAGTGCCTGTGGGGGACATGGGGATGAAGATGTGAGTTGTGGCTGCAGGGGTTTCTCTGCATCCCTGTATGTGCATGCTGGACTGGGAGTCAATGCAAGGTATGCACAAAGCTGCTGCTATCCTGCTGCCCAGGACTGTGCAGGGGCCTCGGTCGCCCTGTGCCTCTATAGGGGTGTGTGCGTATATGTTTCCAGTCAACACTGCTTTTTAGCTAGCTGTACAGGAGTAATGCATCTGTTTAAAACCATGGGACATCTTGTTCTCTGTTTGTCTGGTCTGTGACTGGCTTAGGGAACCGAAGGCTTGATTTGGGGCAGGGAAAGAACTTTCCCAGTGACACGAATCCAAATCAGTGGCGGTGTACATGGTAGATAGGAGGGTTCACTCTTTAACTGCTGGATTTCTACCCCTACCCCAGACTTCGAGTAATTTTTTCCTTCATGTTGGCAGCAGCACTGCCCAACAGCCCAGGGCAGGATGTAAGGAACCTGACCCTCTACTTTTGAAACTGTCTGGGGAATTTCTGTAGGCAGCATGCAGTGGCTTGAGATGGATTTTGGCCAGGACACTGAGGTTAACGCTGCAATGGGATCCAAGGGTACATTCGCATGAATGTAAATGATCATGTTATGGCAGATTAGCAAGTTACCGCTTGTTAGCTGTGCTGCAGTATGGGACCGCGAGCACGCTCCTTGCCTGTTGCAAATTCCAGGTAAAACGTATTAACTTGAAACCACTGCAAACATGGTCTGAGTGACTGGATTTTCCTTTGCAAGTTACCACTGCATCGGTGAGTGCCCTTGCCCCACGAGTGGCTGGAGTAGCACCTGCTCACACAGAGGCCTCCCTCCCTTGAGCCTAGTCCAGTCCTCTCCTGCTGCTCTGGTGATGTGGACCAAGACCCTCTCCAAGTTCGTTTCACTGTGGTGTCCCCAAAGACTAGCTGCTCCAAGCCGGCAGGTGTGGCAACAGATTTGGTTTTGCAGGTTCCCAGTCCTTCTGCCTTCAGAGCTGCCCTCGGGAGTCTCAGCTGAATATTGCAGAGGAACACAAGTTTTGGATTCCCTGCCCGGTGCTGCAGGTCACAGGAGCTGGCAGCCTCGCCAGGCGCAGCAGAAAGTGGCCTCTGGCTCCAGGGATGCTTGGAGAGGAACCCGTGGAGGGGCCCCTGCTGCTCGTGAGCAGCGGCTTGGGTGGCACAGCTTTAACTCTTCATGGATTTTCCACTCTCCAGAGGACTGCTGCCTGGAGTTGGGTCAGGGAGAAGGTGGCGAGAGCCAGACACGTTTGCAATCATGGCACATCATCTGTGGCATGCTTTGCTTGATTCCTCTTTTAAAAGCTAATCCAAGCCAGAAGGACCCCTGAGGACATCTGCTGGGGTCAGTTTTGAGGACTTCCCATTCCTGTGCTTTAGAAAACAGGAGATTTGGTTCAGAAGGCCCACCTGCCTTTCGGGTAGAGCACTGGGCTCACCATGGGACGGCCTGGCATGAGCAGACCTCTCTGAGGCCTCATTTGCTCGGGGGAGTTTCCCCACATGCCAGACACTACTCAGTCTTGTAGCTGAGAGAGTAAGGGCAAAGCAGAGGCTCTGGTTAGACAAGTACTCCAAAGTTGTCAGTAACGGAGTATGCAGCATGGGGGCTGCTGGGGTAGGTTTAAGGAAATCAGCTGGGAATAGATGAGAGATAATTTGCCTTATCAGAGTGCAAGGGAGCAGGTCTCTCTGGGTGTCTGAAATGACTGCCAGAAGGTGGGGAAGACGATACAACCCAGAGCATGTGAGTGCTGGTTTGGGGACCCAGCTTATTTTCTTGGCTCTGCCACGACCCATCTAACCTTAAACAAGTCACTGAGAGATGAAATAATCTCTCTGAGCCTGCCTCTTATATTTTAGCCCAACCGCCTCGGGTGAGGGGCTGTCTCATCCTCGGTATTCACCTGATGCAGAAGGGGCCAGACCTCTTGGAGCGGCCGTAATGGAGGGTGTAAGGTTGCCTTCCCTCCATGCCTGGAATCTCAGCAGGAAGGGCTTTGGCACGTGATGAAATCTTCAAGGCACTCTCTTTAGCAGAAAGGTTCAGCTCCCAGCTCCAGAGAGCTCTCTCCTAGATGAAGGGACTGTTTCACACCCCTATACTGCCTCGTTTCGCAGAAAAGGCTGCAATTAGCCATGGTTCCTCTCTTCACCCCACACATCAAGGCATGTTGCTGGGTTTTTTTCAGAATCCTGATCCTAGGAAGCCATCAGTATCCAGGGAACTTTATCACACACACTCGAAATAACCCAGAAAGCTGCCAGCCCCATATTAGGGAATGAATCCCTGTCAGAAAGTAAAGTGAATGCAAAATTTATTGACAGGCTACTGTGACTGCAGGCAGTTTGTGACCCAGCCCCCTCCTTTACCTCCACCCCTCCCCACAAACAACGATCCACAAACCCTCTTCAGTCCTGCAGCCTTTATATTTAGCATGTCTGGGTCCCTTGTCTCAGCTCCCAGCATTTGCAGTGCGCACAGGAGCCTTCCCAGGGGAATGAAATACAAACTGCAGGCAAGGAGGTCTGCACAGCGTCCTCCTTGTCCGCCCCACATCCAGTCCTCTCCATCCTCTCCAGTAGCTCAGTACAAATGCAAATGCTTAATGGAAAAAAAACCCCAAACCAACAACAAAACCCCAACACCTGTCAGCCTAAAAATTCTTTTCCTGAGCTCAAACTGTGGCAGAGTTTTGCTGTCCTCATTACTCCAGTGCAAGGCAGTACGATTTGGTGGTTAGAGCAGGAGGTGTACAGGAGTGAGCTCCTCCTCGGCTCTGCCAAGGACAGTGCTATCTCAGTCAATCATGTTAATCTTCAGTGACTAAGTTTCCCCATTTGTAAATCTCTACCATCACTGTAGCCTCCAAATGCCTTTCATGTCTGCTGGTGAGTTTCCTGGAGAGGTTCACGGAGCTTCTGTAGCTTCTGTTTGAGTGTAAAATTCTGCTTGAAGCGGCCATTTGGGATACTTGGTTGTGACTTTTAACAAAAGGTTTTGTTTATAAATTTTGTTCTGCTCTTCCTTATGAGGAGGGGTAGGCATTCAGGAATATCTTCTGTGAGATAGCATGGGCTTAGGCGTGAGTTGCTGCAGAGATGTGAAATGTCGCTGTACTATATATGTATTAGGTTCTAGAGAAAAGAAGCAAAGTGTAGGATGTGCGTTAGCACTTGCATTGCACATGGTAATTTTTCCCTTGCAATTCTCATGAGAGGTAGGTAACTCTCAGGATCGTGCTGTACCAAAGCACAGAAAGGTTCACTGTCAGACCATGGCCACCAAGGGACTCTGCATCTAGTGAGGACTAGAGCTGCAATCTGCATTCCTCCTTTCCTGCTAGCCAGTCTGCTTGTGCTGCTTCTGGGCTCCTTGGCCAGGGGACCCCTCTGCTAGAGGCCTCTGCTGTGACTAAAGCTGTGGCCACAGGGAAAAGAACATGGGCAAGCAAGGAGAGAGGGAGCATCTTGCAAGAAATAATTTTCACCAAATTTTGACCAAAAGGCAGAGACCCCAAAAAGTCTCAGTAGAAACTTGTAGCCTGGTAGATGGGCAACAGAAGATGCACTTGGTCTGCAGCCCTTTCATCTCTCTGCTAAGATAGCCAGAGGTCACAGTCTATCCCAGTCAAGGTGCCAGCTTCTCTCGTGAGGCTGTCTGCCTCCCAGGAGCTGGACCCAGCCCAGTCCCACCTCTTTGATTCACTTTGTTCCAGTAGAGGACAGCCATCAGCTGGAGCTGGCCTCTGCTCGGTTCCAAAACATGGGCTGACTCTGTCCTCGCTCTTGCTTTACACCGGGAAACTGCAGAGGGCTTTAAGTTCACTCCTGATTTACCCTGTTATGGATGCAGAGGAGGATCAGCCCTTGGCCAGCATTCAGACAGGTGACCTCCATGGCCCCGCAGATGCTGCCAGCACAGCCACGTGCTGGGGCTCTGTGTGCTGCGTACCTGTCCCTGCTTCCCCTCGCTGCCTGTGAGGAGGAGGAGGTCCCTAACACCCTACCTGACACTTGAGATCTGCAACTTCAGTGTCTTTCCGCTGATTTAGCCATCCATATCACCAGGACATGTCAGCACTGTGACAGATACTTTATTTCTTAAAAACCACTAAAACTAGAAGGGGCAGGGAGGTGCACTGCTGGAGGGTGGGTCAGCCAGCTCAGAGAAAGGCATGGCCACCCTCAGCAAGTGAGGGGACAGCTGGGGTTATGTGGGAGAAGGGGAGAGCTCAGGTCTGAGGGCCCGGTTGGTTTGGGGAGAGTCACATCTCTGAGCAGGAGTTTCTAGCCGAAAAGGGTTTTGTGGTTTGTGGTGCATTCAGCTCAGCGGACAGGAACTACAAATTGTCTCTTTTCAGTGCCTGCTGTCCTTTAGCAGTCGGCCGGCACCATCAATCACACCCAGACACCATCAGGAAATGATTCCCAATCAATTATAATTGCTCTTCACCTACTTGCTATATAAATCACTGATGCTTTACTGCAGATGCCAATGAAACAGGGGAGCGAGAGTCTCTTCCCTCAACTTTCTGTGTGCGTCTCAGGCCCACCCACCGAGTTCCTTGGGATGGCCCTGCCAGGCTGAGAAACAGCAGGTGATTGGGATTTAAAAGCATCGGCATGTTTTATTGCTCCTGGAAGCAAGGGATGGATAGGAGGAGGAGGATGCTGTGTGCTCTCCACATCGCTGGGATCCATCCGCAGGTGGGGAGAGGGGCTGCAAGGCAGAGCCCATGCCTTCAGCATTCAGCTGGCTGCAGAGGTTTTGTGCGCAGGCAATGGAAGCAGAGGTCTCATTAACACTGGACTAGGTCCTAAAACAGCCTTTCCCAATGGGATCCCAAGCAGAGTTTACCAGACAGGTGTTCTTGCTTTTTTATTCAGTCTTTTTCTCCTTCCTCTCTTTCCTTGTTTCTTCATCTCCTCCAGGCTTGATTGTTTGCCTAGCAAGGAGAGATGCTAGTATTCAGAGCTGGATTTGAAGCAGAGTATGAGACCTAGCTAGGGCAGTAGAGACCTAATGCTGTTGGATTTTTATGGTATGGAAACATTAAGAGCTCTTCTGTTGAAATCTCAGCAGCACGTAAGATGGGATGAAACACCTTTTGGGAAGGGGAGGTCAGAGACTGAAATTTCCTTTTGGAGAAGGGCAGAAAGCCACGCTAGAAAGGAGAGCTGCTCGGAGACCGTGGAGGGGGAAGAGGAGTGGGGAGAGGAGGAGGGTGAGGAGTCTGGGTGCAAGTGGGACTGCCAGGAGGCCGAGGCTGGGCACGAAGTGGGATTGCGTGCGGCGGTGGAGCCGTGCCAGCCCGGATCCCGTTTGGCCTGTGCAGCCGGCGCTGGCTGGGCAGGAGCAGCAAGGAGCGTGCGTGGATGTGGGGGTGTGGCGGTGGGGGAGCCCGGCCAGGCGAGAACGCGCCGGGGCAGGCGCGGGCGGGCGGCTGCAGTGACTTCCAGGCGGATGATTATTTTATGGAGTCCTCAGAAGTCCAAAGTTATGTGTGTTTGTTAAGCGCCGTAACGCTGAGTTTATTTAATGTGGTTTTAACTGCCGCACGCTTTTATAAATCAAAATAATTAAAAATAATAAATTTGAAGGTTAAACAACAGCCTGCGCTGTGGCAAAGAGGAGAGGGAATGTCTCTGGGCTGTGTTTGTGGGGAGGGAAGCAGGGGTTCCCGACGGCTGCCTGCGGCACTGTCACATCGCTTGGGGGACGGGGACAGACTTCAGGCTGCTGTAGCAGGGGAATGGCAGTGCCAAAGTCCAGACCGTGGCACAGCCATATCTTTTCACACCCTGTCAAGGCCATCATGAAGAGAAGCACATCTAGGGGGCAATGGCAACCCCAGTTGTGTCTTTATGACAGCCCAAGATCCCTGGTTCTCTTCCCCTTCTCCTAGTTTAAAAGCACCTACAGACACTTGGCTTTGCCATCCTCCTCATAGGATTTTCCGGCTATCAATATTCTTCTTGTTGCAGGGCATTTCTATTGATGCCACATCTCAGCTTGCATTATTTACACAGAGCTATCGAATCTGTCCCAGTATCCAGGACAGCCTGACAGAACCCAGCCTCCCTCTTTAAAGGTTAAACAGGCCGGGTCCCTTCGCAACGTGGGCTCGGTGCTTGGGAAATGCAGGGCTCTAAACAGCTACCTCCCCCTGCTCCCCCCCTTTTCATTTTAGCTCAGAAAGGTTACCCTGAGGCGCCTGGGACTGGGAAGTGGAGGGTGCTGGAGAGTGTGTGTGTCTCTTTAAATGTTCTTTGTGTCAGCGTGATAAGGAATTTGATGGCTTTATCAGAAATACCAAAGCTTTATNGAGAAAGGAAAAAAATAAAGAGGCAGTGGGGGGAGGAAAGTCGAAACTTTTGCTGATTGCATTTGGGCATGGCCCAGCTTCCAGGGGACGTGGAGCTGGGCACATTCCCTGCCCAAACACAGCCACTCTGGATGGTGAGGCCAGGTGTGTATTAGAGTCGTTGCTCGAGACCAGAGCTCTTTTAAAGGACAGAAGCAACTTGCTTTTATCTCATTTCATCTTTTGGTGTCCCCACTGTTCACCTAGTTGTATCTCTCACATACTCCCTTTTCTTATCTTGTCCCCAGTTTGCTGCATGTCTCATCTTCCCTTTCACCTCTGCCCATGGTACTCAAGCATTTTTGGCCAACATCTTGCATATGATACACGCCTTTGGATATAAAGGCCTTAGTATTCTTTCTCCATCCCTCAGGCTGTGGATCTCAACAAGAGGTTTGGGTTTGGCTGGTCTCTGGGTCTCATCTCCTTTACCTGGAGTCTGCCTGCCAGATCATGTAAGTGGGAGGCACAGGCAGCAAGGTGGGAAAGGAGAGGTGTTTCATGGCGTCGTTAGGCACAGTGTGGAGGGGACTTTTGCAAAGCATCCCTTCTGCAGAGAGATGAGGCCAGCATGGGACTGGCAGGGAGCTCACAGCTGGAGTGGGAAACACCCCCCAGATCGGGTCTCTGTCCCAGCCTGGATTACTAATCCAGCTGCAGGAGGACAGGCTGACATCTGAGGGGCATATCCACCCGTGGATCTTGCTGTCCTCCCAGTGTCCCACTGAGCTGGTGCTAAGTCTGGTGCTCCTACTGGCGGTGGGCATACCCTGGAGGGGGAGTAGACTTGGTTGAGGAGCTAGTTTGGGTGAGCTGCTGCTCTCCCAGAGCAGAGATACTTAATCTGATTTAGACTATTGCAGACCACCATACCGTGGGGACCCCCTGCAGTGAGAGCAAAACCGAGTCAGAGAAATCTTCCCTTCTGTCCACTGTTGATGGGTTTAGGGAAGTCAGTGCTGAGTGAGGAGGCTGGGATGCATGATCCCATCCTGCTAGCACTGTGGAATGCTTATGCTGCTTTGCTTCTAAATGGGCTAAACCTTGATTTGGTGGTTATATCACAGAACTGGGAGTCCAGCCTCCCGGTCTCCAGCCACAGCTCTTCCACCAACTCCCACATGGAAATCTGCTGCCTTCTCCTTGCCTCTGTGAAAGGACTCCATGCAAAGGAGCAGAGCAGCATCCAGGTTTGCAGCAGAGCAAGAAGGAGCGTGCAAGGTTTTCCGAAGGATGCACACTGCCATGTCTCCACCAAGGTCAAAGGAGTTGCGCTGCCTTACTGAGACATGTCTGGCCCCCTGTTTCTGTAGCACTTTGAGATCCGAGTTGGGAGGAGCTAGAGACAGACTCAGTATTTCTCCTGATTTGTGTTTATTATTAACACATGACATCTATTATATATTGTTACCATGTTTTGTTGTTCATCGCGTGCCTGCAAGCAGGCCACACACATTGTGACAGTTCTGGTCCCTTCCTGATCTCGTGCCTCCACACCTTTTCTTTCCATCCTTCTGTTCATTCTTACTCCTCCTCTTTCCTTTCTCTCTTTCTTTTGATTTTTCCTCTCTCCTCGGCTTGCACGCACGCACACACACAAACACATACAGAGCCCTTTCACAGTTGGATCATCTGTTCTTGGCTCTCGCCCACATCTCTTTTTGATGTGGTTTCTAGAGGGTTTGGGCCAAGTCCCCCATTTCTCTCTCTGTCATCAGGAAGCCTGCTGCAACCTCTGATTCCAGCCGGATCTGGTTAACTCTCTCTTAGGAAACCTTGCCACCTACCAGCACCACTGGTGCTGTAAGCCTGGCGGGAAAGGAGAAAGAGGGCTTGAGCTGCTCTAAGTTACAGCCTGATGTTCTGGACAGTTACTCATGATTTACACTAATGTCCCTGAGCACAGAACAAGGTCCTGAGCTGATGCAGCACGGAGTGTCTGGAGGCACTGGCTGTGGAGCTGCTCCTTTAGAAGATGTTTCCCTTGTTGGGGTTGTGTGGTGCTTCTTCCCCACAAAGCTGGCTGCAGAGGGGCAGCGCCCTGAGCTCTAGGCAAGGCTGTGGCTCTCAGCTCTCATTTTGGGGCTTCTCGCAAGGATGTAAAGCACATTCGATCTTGGTCTCAGCCTGGGGCTTGCTTGAAGCCCTGTCTAGTGCATTGCTGTCCCTCTAGCTACTGTGTGGGAGGGCAAGCTGTTCACTTGAGCACCAAGTCAGAGAGAACCATGGTCCCTGGGAAATGCAGCTTTCAGTCCTACAAGCGATTCATCCTCCTTTGGAAGGCAGCGTAAAGATGGTGTAATTGTGCATGTGAGAGGGTGAGTAGACAAGTTTAGAAGAGGCTTAACAGCAATTAGGTTTAAATGACCCCTCTTCTCTGGAAGGTTTCAAAGATCCCGGGTCACTTTTGGGAAGAGAGGCTTTCCTGAGTGCTCCTTGTCTGATTTCTCTCTCTGCGGCAGCAGAGCGGCTGCATCGCAGCTGGCTGCGCTCAGAAGTGCGTTGGAGTCCCCTGGGGGCTGCTGTTAATAGTTGTGCTTTCAGCACAGAGCGGGTGGATTGGACAAGAGGACAGAGGCAGGGGACACAGCCCTCTCTTAACACCCTTGTGAACTGCCTGCTCAAGCTGCCGTTGTGGCTTGACTCAAATCCTGTTAAGTTGGCAGCAAAACTTTCACCGGCCTCAGTCCACAGGCCAGTAAAGAGCAAACATTTTCAGCCAGGTCAGTTCCAGGGCCAGGGATGGGTTTAGGAAGGAAATACCTGAGAGTCAGTTTGCTTTAATAAAATGGGGAGGGAAGTGAGAGTAGATTGCTTTGGGCATGGGTAATGGGGCATGGAGACCTCGCTGACTCAGCCAGCACTGCGAACTCTGTCCTGGTCACTCAAGCTGTGGTCGCTTGTCCTCTTGTCTGAAATGAGCCCATCATCTCAGCCTGCTACCCAGCAGGCTCGTGTCCCCTGCCACAAAGCATCTTTTCATGTGGCGCTAACCAGCCCTTACTGGCCGTACCAGCCAGGAGCTGAGGCTGGAGGGGCTGTGGAGCCTGGACCCCTTTGGCTTCTCTTGCAGCTCAGTGACGAGGTGGGGACAGTTTGCCCCATGGCTGCCCAGTGCTGCTCTGTGCATGCAGCCCACACGCAAACTTTGCATTTGCTGCAGCCGCTGATCCCAGACTAAATTTGTTCCTTTCTAAAAGGAAAGTTTGAATAGAATGGGCTAAAAGGCCTCAGGCTCCCCTAGTGTGGGCCTGGGGTGCTGGGACAGCATAGCTCCTCCCTGAAGCTGGCTAATAGAAATCAGTCCTGATTAGGATTAGTCCAGCCAGCACTGAGCTGGCAGGCTGATAATCTAATAAAAATTCCCAGGATTGGTTTACTCTGGGGAGGATTTGCACTGGACGCGGGAGGAGCAGGATTAGCCCAGCTGTGTTAGGGAAGGGAGGGCAGCCGAGGGTGGGCAGGGAGGCTGCCGAGAGGGTGGGGGGAGCAAGACAGACAGCAAGAGTAAGTGGAAGTGACAGGGTCAGACCAGGCCTTTGTCCTACAGCCTGATTAGAGAGTCTGCCCCCAGTTTCTTACACTTTGGGATGTTGTCGGACAAACTGGAGCTTAAATCTGTCAGAGCGCAGTAGAGATTGGAGTTGACGTCCCGGGAACATATTCCTTGCTGTGCAGAAATCCAGCCCTGCTGGGAAAATGTAAAATGCCTATCCCAGCCCCCTCTGAGCTGGAGGAGATGTGAGCTCAACTTCTTCCTTCTGCTATTTTGGGTGGTTGAGGCTGAGCAGCAGAGAGGCTTGTCCAGAAGCAGGTATCTGCCATGAGCGGTCCACGTGCAGTTCCAGACTGGTCTCTCCAGCTTCATCCCCTGATGGAGAGGAAGTCCTGGAAGCCAGATTGTTGCTCTGCAGCTGAAATCACCAGGCTTTGCTTGACGTGGTGGCAAAGGCACCCACCATACATGAGTGAGAACTCAGCAGGGATCCCTGTTCCTCCAGGGAATCTCACGGTGGGCAGAAAAGCTCCTTTGTAGGCAGGGAGGAGGCCTGAGGCTGCAGGCAGTGACTCTTCAGACTGGAGGTGCCAAGGACTTCTTTGGCTGCTGTTGTTGCGGAAGACCCTTAGTAGGGGAGGCAGAGCAGGAAGGTCTTTTGCAGGCAGGATTAGCCAGACCCCAGCTGTGCAGGCACTGAGGAACATGCTTCGCAATGTTGCTAGTTTTTTGGCAGCACTGAGAGCACTTCATGCCCTACCTTGAGTTGCCTGGGGAGCTGCTGGTGTGTCTGGTGCAGTGCAGAGGCATGGGGAGCTCCCGTCAGCCCTCATCTGACTGCTCCACTGGTTAGTGAAGGGAACCCCAGCTGCCTTTCTGCTGTGGGGCTTCTTAGCCTGTAGCCCCTGGAATGACTGTGAAAAACAGAAGTAACCCTGAAATGTGCATGCTCATTCCCATAATTTTAAAGCAAGAATATGTGTGGGAAGAAGAACAAAGACTCAAAGTTTTCACCTAGATGTTGCACAAGATGGTCTGTGGATTATTTCAGCCGTGTTCTAGTGCATCATCTAAAGGTGTCCTGACAGTCTGCTCTGGCTTCCGCAGCTGTGTTGTTTAATGCTCCCTAGACAAGGCAGGAGAGAGAAGAGTCCCACAATCTTCTGAACTCATCCTTTAACTCTCCCTATTACTCCCTTCTCCTTCCCTTCAACTCATCTGGACTGCCTCTTGTGTTACTTGCCTGGAAAGTTCATCACAAAATCGCAGACTCTTTAAATGTATCTTATCCCTGTGGGGACACTGCAGTTGGATAAGGACGCCTGCAGAGAGAGACCCTTCAGAGCATTAAGTGGGGAGTCCTGCCTGGAGCAGAAGAACCAGAACAGCCACTCCAGATGTTCTGGACACAAGGCAGGAGCTGTATAGGATGCAAACCTCTTCCTGGAGTTTGAACTCCACAGAAAAATGCCCTCAAAGCTCCAGAGGTTGCAGATCGTGTGAGGGGTTTTTTTCCCCTTTAACATCTGCAGCTACTGTGGATGGGCTGGAGCATTTCCCAGCTGAGTGCATCTGTCTATGGACCAGCATCCTAAAAGCTCTGGGGTCTGGCAGTTGTTTGGGAAACACCCCCTAACCATTAACCCCCACCCCCAAAAAGAAAGAAAAAGCCTCTAAGATGAAACCAAGATAACTAAATAACGAGAGCACTGTCCTCTCCAGGCTCGGGTAGCTGCATATATGATTGTCAACTTGATGAAATCCCCCCGGATGTAATGAGCTGATTTTCTGCTGTTAATATTGCATCTGCTGATGAAGGATTCGTTAGGATAATGGAACGAAGCTAAAATATAAATGACTCGCTGTCAAGAAGCAGCTTTTGCTTGCGTTCTCCTGACAGTTCCTCGGCCATGGCGAGGGAGTTTTGCGTGCTCCGCACACGTTTGCAAGGTGTGTGCTGTTATTTTGTCCTGCGTGTACAGGGACACACGTGTCAGAGTATGTTCCCTACGAGCCGATGGCCCTGGTAGGCTGGAAGCCCACGGCAGGCAGCCGTCCAGACCTGCTGGCACACTGCTGGGCAGCTGAGGCACTGGCGTTTTTCTCTGTGCCAGTGACTGCTGCTTTTTGCCTGCCAGTGGTGACCGAATGGTGCTGCCGTCAGAGAGCAGCGGCCAGAGAAAGTTGCTCCTTTGCTACGCTGAGGCTGCCAGGAGAGTTGAGGGAAGGTGTGCTGCTGGAAAAGTATCTGTGCTTTTACTCCAGGTCTTTTTTGTATCTGGCATGTTCCTTTTTTCATTTTGTTTTCTTGCCGCTGTTGCCGAGTTTTCTTTCTGAACAAGAGAAATCAGTTTAAGCATGTTAGAAAGTGAAACCGATCTTTGCTCACAGAGATTTTTCAAATGCAGAGTATTATTTTCATTGGAAAACGTGAAAGAGATTTTGATAAAAGTGGTCTTATTGCTGAGTAGTAATCTTACATCTGTGCATAAAATCTCAAGGTTTCACTGTCTGTTTTGGGAGATGGGGTTGTTTTTCCTTGCAAAAAGTAAAATGGAACCAGCTCCATCATTGAGGGGATTTCAACTTTAATACAATTTCGCACATGCATCCGCAACACTAGTTTGCTCATCCCATTTCAGGGTTGTGTGCACGCATCTGAGCATGTGTTAAATCTCTGTTATCAGATGTGCAGGGAGGAAAACCTAAGAATATGTTTACAAGTATCTTTGGTATCTTAGACTTTCTGTACATTTCATAACAGCATTAACCAAAACATAACATTGCCAACCCCTCATTTTACCCTGTGCCTAAGGACATTGGGTGTTTTTCCTTAAAGTCCATGTTTCTGGACACAGGAGACCAAATGAGAATCTCAGCTTTCATTATTTGGGGTTCTTTTTNGGGGATGGGATGAAAACATAGACTGTAATGGCTCAAAAATGAAATTAAAAAAGGCCTTGGTTTCTATTATTATTTTTCAAATCACATTTTTCAGCCAATAATGTCAGGGATCGGAGCAGTGGGGTTTTTTTGGTGGTGTGGTTTTTTTGGGTTTTTTTTTTTTTTAAATAGCTGGAGCTGACACTCTCAGATGTGCTGTTTTTCCAGAGGTGTGAGGTAGTGGTGTCCCAGCCCCTCTAACCTGCACATCTTTGGTGGATGCTCAGACTCCTCTCCCAGTCCAGCAAAGCCTTCCCTGGCCCGGCTCTACTTTTGGGGAGTTCCTCTCACTGTTCAGACTTCTCCTAGTGAGGAACATCAGTGGTTTAATTGAATCGTTCTTTACAAAAGACCATGAATATAAATGATGGGGGAGGGGGGACACACATGAATATGATGCTAGAAATTTTGTACTGAAATATATTTGATGGAAAACAGCTTTCTGATGAAGTGAAATTTAGAGTGTGTGCCTGTGTGCGTATATAAACATATATGTATCACTTTTTCAGCCCTTTTTGTGAAAACTTTTCTTTGCTCTTCCTCATGATAAACACTACATGGAAAAAAGTTTTCAACTATAAAATTACTTTCCCCAAGATATTTGGCAGGATGAACAATCCTTTTCTGACCAGCGTTCTGTCTGAATTTGAGCTAGTTGGGCAAACTTAAGGAAACGAGTGAGGTAGCGGTCCTTTGCACTGGAGGCAAAGTGCAAGGGACGATGAAGTCCAGTGCTGCCTGCAGGCATCTTCCCTGGCCCCTAAAGCTTCCCAGAACCCCTAAAGATGACTCTGCATCAGGACTCTGGCGTGCTGGAAAAGGCAGAGCAGGGACACCTTCCAGGGGATCAGAGTTACTCGTAATGGGAAGGTGGTGTAGAAAAGGTGGAAAGCCTTTTGTGTTTCCACGCTTTCTGTTGCACAAGCTTTAAAGTCCCGGACTCACAGAGGAAGAAGCTGGTGAACAATTTGCAATTTCTTTGCTGCCTCTTGGCGATAGTAGCATAGCCAGTCCCAGGCAACTGAAAGTCATAAGCTGGGCTCCAAAAATGTGAGATCATCCTAGAGGTTTTGAGACAGAGTAGGTAAATGCCGAAGGGTATGACATTCTTGGGCTTGCTTTCTGAATCCTTCAGCCTTTCTGGGCTTTTCTCTGCAGAATTAGCCTTGGCAAGGGAGAGGAGGTGGGCAGGGAGGTCTGACCAGCGTCCTTCCCTCTTGGCATCTTTGAGGCTTTTTATACCAGCTGCTTAAAGGCAAAGAGCCAGATCCCAAGCCAGCATAAACCACCACAGCTCCGTCGATGTCAGCAGGGCCTCCCTGATTCACACCCACTTGGGCTCTCCTCCCGGCGTTAGGGAAACTCTTTTGAGGAATTTGGTTGCAAATTCAAGTGCTGCTTGGCTGGGACAGCGTGTTATGGGAGGGACCCCCTTGGCTCTGGGGGCTTGCTGGTGTTGGGCAGTTTCGACCTACAGCAACCAGCCTAGGGGGAAATCGCAGTCCCCCTCTGCCCAAATCCTCCACTCTGTTTTTTTTTTTTTTCTCCATTTCCATTCTTGTCCAGGTACCCCCAGGGCCCAGCAAGCCCCGTCACCTCTTCCCACGTACCAGGTCTCTTGGGCCATCACTTGGAGCGTACATGTGTGTTTCTGTGTGTCACACTTTTTTTCTTTTTTCCTGGGGTCCCCTGCTTCATCATTATCTTAATCACTGTTGTGTTAAGTTTCATGCTTCCTTTGACCTTTATTTTCGGCCTGGTTATGCTGTTTATCTGCCTCTGACACTTGTCCCCTGGTGCTATTGCCAGGGAAACCCAGCACAGAGGCCTTTCCCTTTTCCCCCACCCCCTTGTCCCTTTCTGTTTAATTTTTTTCTTTCCTCTTTTTTCTTTTTTTTTTGTCTTTTAACATGGTTTTCCTAAAAAGTTTTTTAATCAATCAAATTTGAGGCAGAAAATAGGCTTGGTCACGCCTGGTCCTTGGGTCGTGTGACACTCACTCAGGGTCCTGACAGCTCCTCAAAAGGGGCACCCGGGATGAGGAGGGGGGGCCGGCAGCATGTTTCCCCAGGAAAGGGCCTGTTTCCATGGCACTGCCCCCACCTCTCCGCCATCCGCCAGCCCGACGTGGGCCTGAGGCTCTTATAAAGGGGCGTTGGGAAGCGTGCGTGTGTGCAGGTCTGGGGAACAAAACGGTGGCGCGGGGGCGGCGGCGGCGGGGGCGTGCTGGCTGCGCTGACAGCTGCTGGGGTTCTCTGCCACCGGAGCTTGTGGGGAGTCAGCGGGAGCGACAGCGATTGAGCCAGGGCCCCAGCCAAATCCGCATAATCAGGGGCTTTTCATAAATGCCCCATTTTTCATCCCCATCTAAGGCATTTGCTCCGAGAGAGCCGGTAGCCCTGACATGGAGGGACAGTGCTCCTGAGTCCTGGTGCACACCCCTGGCTCTGCCCTCCTCGCTTGCTCTGCTCCCCGTGCGCCGTCCTCCTCCTCTGCCCTCATCTTCACATGCTGGCAAGTGCCCACTCCTCTGCCAAACTGCAGCTCATGCCCCTCTGGCTATGGTAGGGCCCTGCCGGGGCTGGGACAGTGGAGGGAGTGTGGAGCCAGCCTCATGGCTATGTCGATGGTGCCAGCTCCCACCGCAGCAGGACCTGGTCTCTGCATGTGCCTGACCATCCTTGGCACTGTCGCTTTTCCCTCAGGTCCCCCCTGCTTCCCTCACCTCTCTCCCCACCCTGCCCTGGGAGACCACTTGCCCTTCTGCTGCCTTCATCCAAGGCTCTGTGCTGGGGATTTTAAAGCCCTTTTCTTCCTCCCCGCCCCTTTCTCAAGATCTCTTCTTTCACTCTGCTCCTTCCTGTCCTTCTTTTCCCCATGCCCTTTCCAGTTCTCCATTTGTGCAGGGTCTTTTTCTCTCTCTCTTTTTTATAATTAATGATTAGTTTTAATTGGTTTGCTTAGGCAGCCTGACAGCAAATTAGCAGGAGCCAGCCCAGGGCTGCCGAATGCCAAGTTTGGGGACTGCTGTGCTTTACAGATGTCGGGGCAGGAGGTGAGGTGAACTCCTCGGGATCCTCCCTTGGCACCCCCCTCCTGCTGTGCTGGGCCGTGCCGTAGCTGTGCTGCAAGGTGGGGATCTGGGGCCTTTCCTGGTCCTGGGTGCCGTCAGTGCTGGGAAGCTGGGACCAGCCATGGATTGGGACCAGCAGGGCTGCTGTCTCCCATCTCTCTGTCCCATGCCTGGCTCCAGCACCCCAGAGGTGGCTGATGGGCACTGAGCTGCAGGGTTACCTCGAGGATGGCCCCTGTCCCTCTTCTGTTGCCCAGCACTGGTTTTCTTCCTTCTTTTTGCATCACCTTTATTGAGCTGGAGTGGGCTCTGCTCAACAGGTTTGAGCAGAGAGGGAAAGGGTGAGAGGCAGGGCAGGACTTCCCCGGGGAGCACTGTGCCGAGGGGGAGTCCTCACGAGCAATGAAGCAGGCGGCTCTACCCAGTGCTAAAAGGCAGGTAATGGGGAAGGGGTTGGAAGGGAAGGGGGGCTTTGCTCTTTTCTTCCTTCGCAGTGATTTCCCTTTGCTTTGCTTTTCTTTTCTTTGCCTTTTTTTATAGCTCCCATTTTTCTTTTTTATGAGAGAGAAACTGCAGGGTTCTCCCAGGGCTGGGAAGAGCGCTTGGTCCCAGGCTGCTCCTAGCCAGATGGAGGGGAAGAGAAGGGGGGCAGTGGGCCCATAATCCTGGGAGGAGAGTTTTCCCGGTTAAAGAGGATTGGGGATGGAGTCTAGGACATTTCAGCATGTTGTTGTAGGTAGAAGGGGCAGACCATGACCTATTTGGGATGCTTGTTTACCCTCATTTTCAGCACAAAACTTTGCCGAGAGCACTGACAGCTGTGTAGCCCTAACAATCAGTGGATGTAGTTGCTTTGTATTGCGCTACTGGTATTGCCTTGTAATGGCAGCCAAGAAAGGGGGCAACAGGAGATAACACGAGTTTCCCTCTCCTTCAGCCCATGCATTTTTCCTTGAGCAGCCCAAGATCGGCAGGAGATGACAGCTGGGTGTGACTGTGTGGCGAGAGCATGCAGGGCTCTGTCCTGGGAAATTCGGGGTGTCCTTCAGCTGCCCCTTGCTCTGCCCTGTCGGTCATGCCAGTTCCTCACCTTGGCTCACCAGCTTCTTCCCCTGCTCAGGCCAGGCTTGGGCCAGTCTGGGGACATTTCTGTACTGCTGCCCCATCCCCTTGCTCCTGCGAGAGGATGTGAGCTGCATTCCTCTCAGCATCAGCGCCTGGACAGGGTCTACAGCCCAGGGTGCAGGCTGGGCTTGCAGAGGAAAGGGATGGGGTTTGTATCTGCCTTTTGTTCTGAAACATCTACTCAGCAGATGACAAGGCCCAACTGCATCTACAGAGCAGCCAGGATATACCAGCCCTTCTGCAAAACCAAGAAGGCTTGTCAAGCTGGTGACAATAGGGGGTGTTTCTTGTCCCCAGCAATCCTGGACCTTCTCAGTTGTCGTTGCTTCAGGTGTTAATGGGTGCTTTTGCCCTTTTTGGACACCAGTCCAACCCTCCAGCTGACTGTTAATATCTACATATGCCTTTTTATGGGATCCAGAGCACATGTAGAATTGAAATCGGAGGGATCTGGTGTCTTCCTGGGATTTCTGTCATGCAGGAACAGTCTTTTTGTCAGTCCAAGAGGTCCCTGCTGTATTCCAGATTCATGAAAGATGGAAGCCAGTGCAAACACGTCTGCTAGCAGATCCGTGTGTTGTTCAGCTATGAGTGTACTGGCAAACAGCATGCTGTGATACCTTGCTGCAGCCTGGCCCCTTCCCCAAAGACTCGTACGTTTAGAGCTCACTCAGGTGAAAATACTGATAACGCACGTAGAGACTGATGCTGTGCAGGCATCCCCCGAGGCTCAGAGGCTTTGGTCACAGTGCTCACTCCTCTGCCCCTGCCCTGTTCAGGACATACTGCTGTGCATGCCCACACAGCTCAAGTGTAACTCCCCAGTCCTGATGTGACCCTCAGGAGAGAGTCCCTCACGTGGCTTTGTCAGTGGTTTGGACCTTAGTTGAGCTTTGTGCCTCTGCAGAGCAAAGCTAGGGATGAGTCTTCCTTTCTTGGGGAGAGAGGGAGAGGGATGAGGGAGAAGTGTGGAAAAATACCTGCTAGAAAAGGCATTTCAGTTCATTTCAGTTCTCTGTGATCCTGGCTTATTCCCACAGCTGATGTCCATGCAATAGCAGAAGATGCATTTTGGACTGCTGCAAAACTTCCATGTTCTGCACACTTGGGAAGTTCTCTTTTCCTTTTCACACACGCCCACCCTCTCAGGATGTGTTTTAAGACCCTTTTCACTTTCTTGTAGGCTGTTTACATTTCACTGCACTTCAGTGAGCCAGAAGGGGCTCAAGGAGTTGGCCATACGCTGTACACCCTAGTGTGCCAACAAGACTGGCACAGATCCAGCTGAGCCTGGTTATGACCCAGCCTGTGTTGTCTGTTTGTCAATCACATGTTGGCCAGTACCGAGGAATAAGTCATGCTCAGACTTTTTTTGCCAGGTGAGGCCTGGGCCAGGCCAGATGTGTGACCATGTGCCCCAACTCTGTGCCGTACGTAGCTCCTACTAGTGAGGCACTTGTGGCACTCAGCGAAGAGCTCAAGGACTGGCAGTGCTGTGGTGGCTGTATTCCCACCCATATGGCCGAGCTCAGGGTGCGGGGCACTTGCTTTGCGGCTTACCAAGTTTATTGCTGATACTAGACTGATCGGGACAGTTTTAAAAACTGGTAGTGCCACTGGAGTGTCAGGCGCTGTACAAAGTTAAAAGGCGGCACAGCTCCTTCTCTGTGAGAGTAGCCATCCCTCTCCCTGGTGTCAGAGCTGTCCCTTCACTTCTCATTTTAGCAATGTGGGTGCCAATATTCAACTTCTCCTTTTGCAGTTTAGGGGACTCCATTATAATTGTGTAGTTCTTGACAATTGAATAGCAGCTGAGGATCACCAGCTGTTTCACCGTAGAGGTACAGGAGGGAAACTGAGGCATGGAGCTGAAGGTGCCTAAAGATGCCCTCAGAGTTCCTGGAGTGACTCGCTGAAGGATTATCCCGCTTGGGGTCCTCGGTTGCACATCCCACAGGCTGCCAACACAACCCATCGTTGCAAATGAAACTGAGGGGAGCGGAAAGCAGTGATGCCTCCTGCCCTGCATTTGGCTTGGCTTGCCACCCTTCCCCTCCTCTTCCTCCCCTGGCATCCCTCGCCACCAGCACGTGCCCTCAGTCCTGCCTCGGCCAGCAGCCCGAGCCGGCTCCTTTAAGGCAGGCACGCCGGGGAATTGTGCACGGTGCCAGCCTTCGCTGCGAGTGCCTTTCCCGCTTCCCCCTCGGAAAGTTTCCTGCCCAATTGTTATGTGCGATCCGATCTGAAAGTTGCTCTCTAAGCTTCTTGTCACATTTTGACTTAATGAAGTGCAACTGGAGTGGGAATTGGGGTTCATCACGCCAGTCTCACTGCGCTCCCTTGTTGTCAGAAAACAGGGGCGGTTGGGGACCGTAATGCAACGCTGCAAGTCGTTATCATTCCGGTCAGTCTGTTTAACACAAAATTAAACAAAGAACTAATTAGTGCCTCATGAATTAATAAATGCGCAGTTGCTGGGTAGGAAGGGGAGGAAGGAAAAAAGGTTGTTGAAGGAAAGATACCGAAAAAGTCGAATTAGGATGTTGTGTCAAGGGGAAAAAAAAAATCTGAGTCCACTTTGGCGAAGAGTTTGGATCCTTTGGTTTCCTTGGAATGAGCTCCCCTCCTCCTCCCGCGTCCTGCTTGTGTGCTCTAGAGCAGCGATGTACAGGCAGGCATGGGGAAAAGGGAGGTCTGGATTTTTTCATGATGTTCCCCAGAAGCTGGAGCTGGGACCCACAGGCCAGTAGCTAGATATAATATTTATTCAAAGAGCTTTATGCCCAGATGTTGGAGCTGAGAGGTGCGGGGTGGAAGCCCTTCCTTGGAAAGGAGGGAGGCTTCAAAGATGGTCACGGTGAACAAGTCTCCTCTCTGTCTGAACGCTTTGGAGCTTCGTACTTTCTGGTGAGGGGTGTCGTGTCGTGGTTGGGGCCTGTCCCCAAAAGGTTAGTCTCCCTCTGACTCAGGGGAAGGAGCCAGCCCTTGGTCTCCCGAAGCAGAGGACGGGGCTTGAGCAAGTAAAAGAGGAAGCCCCACGGAGGAGGGCAAGGAAGCAGGGATGAGGCAGGGAGGAGGAGGAGGGATGGTGGCAGTGGGGTAAACAGGAAGAGGGGCAGGGTGAGGCGGCACCCATGGCTTCGGAGGTGGCAACACATTGCTCATTTTTCTGGAGAATCCAGGATTGTCACAGTAACAGTGTGTAATCTCAGATTAACTATGTCTCAGCAATGCTCCCCCTGCCCCTGCTCCTTGCCCTGTCTGTGCTGGCCGGCCCTGCTTCACGCATGGAGGCGTGCAGCGCCGGGGAGGACAGCCGGCACTCTCGCAGCGGAGCTGGGCGTGCAGGCTGTGCCGGATGCCCACTCAGCTGGCCAGCCCCGCAGGTGCTGTGCCATGCCGTGCCGCACTGCGAGTGAGTGGGCTCTGCTCTGGCGCATTGTCAGGCAGGGAAGCAGGCAGAGCTGGGGGAGGGAAGAGTCCATCCTTAAGAGGACATGTCAAGTACAATTAGCGTTATCTGTCTAAATATGTACTGGGAACACAGAATACAAGAGGAGGCCTGGCTGGCTTTAATGGAGACATATGCAAGGTCATATTGCCTCATACAATCCCCCAATCTGATTTGGGGATTACACATTCTAAGTAAATTGGCGTTATTCCTCTTGCATCATTGATAAGCTGCGGCCAAAAGAAGGGGAGTAAAAAAAACAATTAAAAACTCAAACCCAAGAATTGACCGTGCACAGGGGCGAGGGAGTGAAGCCAGGAAGGCAGAGAGAGTTACAGGCAGAGAGCTCAGGAAAGGGGGAGAGAACAAAAGGGAGGGAGAGAAAAAAGAGCGTGACAGAGTGGCAGAGAAAGCGATGGAAAGAGCGAGGAAGAAAGGGAGAACAAAGGGAAGAAAAAGGTGAGAGAGGGGGTGAGAGAGCCAGAAGGACAGAGGGTGCCAGGGTGGGAGAAGGACCTCAAGTGGGGGAGCTGTTACTCCAGCCGCATCCTCAGCCTTGTTAGCACCAGGATTTGAGTGGGAAAGGAAGGAGCCAGGCTGGTTATGCATCTTCCTCACCCGAGGGGCTCCCTGTGCTCCGTGTCCATCCATCCATCTGGGATATCTCACCAGCTCCTTCCCGCTCTGGGTCCCAGCCAACACCAGGCATCTATCTTCAGTGCAGCGTGCATACAGCGGTGGAGTGCGAGTGACGGGAGGAGGCTGTCCGCACGCACAGAGCACCAGGGCCCCAAAACACAGGGGCAAGCCACAGCGGCAAGCCACAGCGGCAGCACAGACTCCCCAGAGCCAAGTGCCTCTCACTTTTGCTCTTCGAGGAGCTGAAGTGGAGTCCCTACAAGGGGCTGAGTTGTGGCACGCACTGCTGCACCCTCGAGAGGGAGGCATGCTGCGAGCCGGTGCTTGGCGCAGGCAATTGGGACTCCCGGATTCAACCACAGGCTCAGAGTGTGTGACCTTGGGCCAGTTTTTTATTTCACTGCCATGTCTTCGGCAGTTGTGATAGCTGTTTTGGCAGGGTTGCAAAACAGAGACTGCAGGAATGGGCAAAGCACCCTTGCCATTGTGCACGAAGCCACCCCATGCTCACTGCCACCTTCCGGCTCTGGGAGAGGGAAGTCCCTGGCTGGCTGGCTGTGGAGCAGTCCTCCCCCTCCCGCGAGCTCTCCTCCCACCCTGCCTGTGCAGGATAACCCCCTCCGGAAGTCTCACGGCACGGCTTTTATGCTCTGTCACATTTTTGGAACATATGGTTTTAAATAATTCAATTTACTTTTCATGTGTTTTGCTGTGACTTTTTTCCCCCTGTCCCTTTTCTCCTTCCTCCTTGCTCTCTGCATTCTCCAGGAAGGAAGACGCACAGATGAGTGGATAAGGGGGTTCAGTGCCTTGGGACCCAGTCCTGCACCCCGTCGTCTTGTGCCCCATTGGCGTGCAAGGGAGGCCTCAGCACTAGCACACTGGTGAACCTCTGGGAAAGAAGGGTCAGCAGAGGAAATGGGAACATTGGAAAGGGAATAATTTGGCATGGAGCAGAAGGCACCCTTGGATGTGTGGGCAAAGTATGGTGCAGACCAGCACGAGGTCTGTCTATGGTACCTGGGAAGCAGGATTCAGGCCAGTAATAGCTGCTCTCTCTATGCTAAATTATTCCCAGCCCTTGTTAGGAGTCTTGTGCATAGCGAAGCGCAGGAGTGCTGTGTATCTTGTGATGTGCATGGCACTGCATGGTGCAGCCAGAAGCAGGAAAGCACTTTGTTCCCGTGCGAAGTTTGAATGCCCCATGCTGGCCCCGCTTGTAGCGGGGTTCTCACCCAGCTTTTGTGAGTGTCTGTGCCTTGGCTCTTGGTCAGGTGTGCCCTGTGAATTAACTGGATCCTTTCTCTTCCCTCTCTAGGATGAAGTGAATTTAGAGCTAAAAACGAGGCAAGAAACCAGGCCTTGAAATCTCCGAAAGGTAGGAGAGACTTCAGACTGCAATGGGTATGTCACTACGCCCTCCTGGGTTCTCTTTTCCTCTGCGTGTCTCTCACACTTTATGGCCTGCTCGCTGTGGCTGTGTCTGCACTAGAACTTCTGGGATTGGACTGTTGTTAGTTATAAAGAGAGGTGAAAACAGAAGAAGGTCTAATGCAGACATGGCCTACGTGTGTCCTAATCCTGTCTTTGTCTTTGTACACCAGTTGTTCTGGGCACCTGGTTTTGTCAACTGGGTTTTCCTCAGTATCTTCTCTACTGCCTCTATCTTTACAGATAAAAAAGTGTGTAAGGGCTTTGGTGAGGGGGGTACCGCTTTATCTTCATCCATGTGGACTGGTGGGAGATGGATAAGGTCCTTTCACTGAATAGGATACAGTCTCCATCTACTGTGAAGTTTTGCTGAGCTCAGTTCACATAATTTAAGATGGTGATGTGCATGCTCTCCTCCTCCTCTGGCACATTTTCATCTATTCAGACTGCAGCACCGTGCTGGTAGGATGGAAGCAGCTCTGTGTCAGCAGAATCCTGACTTTTCTGGGTTTTCCCTTTACCTAGACCCTCATAGTCTGTGTTGCTGCAAAAAAAACCCCAACTCCACAGTCTCTTAGAGCTGGATGGTCACTTAGTCCATGCCTGATAAGAGTTAGAGGCCTAGAGCCCAGGGAAATGAAAGGTGATTGCCTCTCTTAAAAGCCTTGTCTCCATGTGCTGGGTTAGAAGGTCCCTATGCCACCTCAGGTGATGGTCACTGAGAAGTCCCTGCCATGCCAAGGCAGTTCCTGCCTCTTCCCTGTGGCCCCAGGGGGACCATGGGGCTCCCTTGTGTGTCACCAAAGGGTTCCCGCTCTCTTCCCTGCGTCTCTGCACTGTACCCTCTGCAGCACCACCAAGTCTAGCCTCTCCCATTACTCCTCTCCCTCCCCAGGCACCAAGGCAAGTCTGAGACCAGGCCAGGGCAGGAGTGGCAGTGGCAGTGGCGGTGGGGAGGGTGGGGAGCGCTCTGCCCTGTGGGACATCACCTCAGAGGTGCTGGGAGCACTTGCAGGTGTGTCAGCGCTGAGAGCATCCCTGCAGCAGTGGGGACCCCGGAGCCCCAGCATCAGGGAGCTCATAGGCTGAGTCCAAGTGGTATCAGAGGGGTCCAGGCTGGCTGGGGTGGGAGGGGGCCCCAAGTCGGGCTGGGCAGTGTCAGAGGTGACCGGTGGAAGGCCAGTGTTATGTAAATACTGCTGCTGTAACATGGCAGGCCTGAATGGCCCTATGCGTCCATCCATCATTGCTGGGGAACAGAAGCCTCCCTGGGAGCATGGGGGGCCAGCAGCGCGGGGCATGCAGACACAGGCAGCATGTGCCCTACTCATAAACTGTTTGTTTTCTTTTTGTCTTTCTCGTTTCGGGGCATCCTGCTGAGAGCAACTCTCTGTTTTGTCCTTGCAACCTCTCCCCCAACCTTCCCACCACCACTTCAGCCCTTCCTTTTCCTCCCNAAAAAAAAAGAAAGTCCCCAGTTCACATTGCGGCTTCTTTCTCTGACTTCAAAGGCTCCCCATCATTGTTCGGGATCGGCAGGCAGTGGCCCTGAAAACGTGATCACAGCCGGGCACAGTGTAGGTCACCACCGAGCGCCATGCTCCAAACGCTGAAAGGAACAGGCAGATTCTTCCCTTTTCATGCTTCACAACCCTGGTTACAGCGCTCTGCCTCGCCCGTGTGCTCCTCGCTGCGTGCTCCTCTTGCTCTTTTCTCCTCCTTTTCCTCCCACCCTCCCTCTCTCTTTCTCTCAGGTCCCTCATTTCTCTGCCTGTTTGCTCTCATTCTGCCCTCCTCTGTGCCCAGCATCACACACTTTTCACACTTTCTTCTTTTTCTTCTTTCCATTACTTTTCTTCCTCACTCTCTCCTGCCTGGTACAGCACTGCTGCCCCTTCTCTCTCTCTCCCCTCTTTGGCACTGCTATATGAATCACTGTTTTCTTTCTCCCTTTTCCCTCTCCTACAGGTCAGGCTGGAGGTTGATTTCCTCATGCTCCCTGTTCCTGCTCAGTAGCAGCCTTCCTCTGACATTTGCCCGTGTTTCTGTCTTCCCTTGTGATATCTCACTTACTGCCCAAAATTCTGGATTAGCCCCAGACAGCCTGCAGTCCTGTTCTTCCTGCAAGGTGCAAGCTGACTGCTTTCATGTGCAATGGGCTTGTTCCCCTGAAATTTAGCATGGCCTTACGTAGGGAGGCAGCACACGGTGTCTGCCAACAGTGTCAGCTTCCAAACTTGCTCTCAGGCTTTGCTGGTTAACCTGCAAGGAGCTAGCAAGTAGGGTTAGTTTTGCAGATGAATTTGTGAAGGCAGGCACTGACTTCACCTATATCACAGGGAAACAGAGGAAACATTTGAATCTCGTAGGTCTCATGTGGAACATGACACTGATGGTAGTGCTGGAGGGCAGAGTTAGGCAGGGATAAGGCAGAGTGAAGCAGGCCCAGCAGTTTGAATGGGCATCCCAGAATACTTTTGCAGTGGATTTCAGCTGGGAAGTATCACCTCGTCGTACTGAAACTTGGGCGCGTGTTTGGCTGCACGGTGAGCCACAGTCAGACGGCAACTCCTTGCCTGCAAAACATCACCCCCAGCAACACCAAGAGTTTCATTTTGTCTGCAGCAGAACAGAACAGGACTCTGTACCCCTCCAGCACCCAGCCGGGGTACAGCCGCCCTGTCCTCCGCCCCTGGAAGCAGAGATCACGGTGCTTGTGCCTCTGGTGATTTGTGAGGTTGTTTTAATGCCGAGGAGCCCACCAGGACTTGTCTCTTGCTAAATAGGCATATTAAGGGACATTGCGGCAGGGGTTATAGAGTAATAATTTGTCCTAATGAGCTGGTGTCACGTTCTCCTAGGCCGAGCTGTGCGCGAGCAGGAGCTGTGGTAGGAAGGGGCTGCACTCACTGACCTGTCAGCCCAGGTTAATGAAGTACTGCGCCGCTTGGGGGGTCAGAGAGCCGGAGCTCAGCCAGCCTGCAGTGGCTCAGGGGGCAGGAGGGGAAGGACAGGGCTCTGTGCTGAGCTGAATGCCCCAGGGAAAGGCCCGTGCCCTGCAGGACAGAGCAGCAGGATGCATGTTATGACACTGGGATCTCCATGCTGTGCCAGCAGGCTAAGTGCCACTGCATCCTCATCAAACTGTCTCAGAGGTGAACCTGCTGCGGCTGGGATTTGGCAGGGGTTCGTCCTCTGGCCTTGGGGACAGCCCAGGTTGGCACACGTGGAAGGAGGCTGAAAGGGTAAGAAAGAAGAGATCTCAGCTCTTTTGCAGGTGCTCCCAAGACTGGCAGGGCTGAGCCCCCACACAGACAGACCAAAAGAAAAATTCCTCGCGACACCAGGGGATAGGTGCAGGCAAGTGGCCGGTGGTGATGACCAGTGTCTAGCTAGGAGCATTACAAAGAGATGCCATGCATTCATCCTCACTTTTCTCTGTGCACAGAGTATGTCAACAGCCAGAGGAAGTTCTCTGTGTCCTTCCGATTCCTTCTTTCTCCTCCCCTTATGCTTCCCCATGGCTTGCTGAGATCCTTTGCCTTGCACAGCAACTGTAAACCCAAGCGGTTGCTTCCATTCCTTCTGGGTAGCTGGGCAGCAAGGGCACAGGGAGACTCTTGCCACTCCCCCAAGTGAACGATATTAGGGAGCAGGCTGGCAGCAGGACATGCTGGGCAGCTGCGGTTTGAGCAGGGCTCTGCACTCTGCAGGAGAGGGCAGGGGAAGCCAAGAAGGGGGAGCCCTGGCCCACCTGCTGCCTTTGGGATCCATGGCCTGGCTTGCCCCTGTGGATCATACCACCCTGTCCATGCTGGGGCAGGACAGTACCCTTGGCCACACCAGCGCCCTGCGGTCTACAACACAAGCCCTGTATGCCATCTTCCTCCTCCTCCCACTCATCTGTCTTTGCTCCTTCCACCCCCCCCCTGCTTCTCTTTGCGTTTCTCTGTCTCCATCTCTCTCTCTCTTTCATCTACTCAGAAGGCTTTACTCTACTTCCTTGTCACCCTAATTGATTGCATTAACCTTTCAGCGTATTGGATTTCCCCAGCACCGTGCAGAGAGCACTGTGCAATATGCTTATAATCTGGGCTGTAATGGACAGGGAGCAGTCAACGAGCCCCTGCTCCAACAGGTTCTGCTGACAACTTCTTGGGGAGGGGGAGAGGGAGCGCACCATGTGGGGCCTGCCCGGCATGGCTGTCCTGCAACCTGCGCAGACCCGGCCTCACCGCTCCCCAGCTAGCAGGGTGGCAGTGTTAGCCTGTGAGAACAGAGTCCTTTGAAAAGGATCCAGCTTGGGAAGCAGGGGAAAGATGTCGTATTTGACCCTATTCCTGTAATTTTTCCTCATGTCTGAGCCCCCCTGTCCCCTGTCTGCTCTGTCTACAGTTTTGTTCCAGGTGTTCAATACTAAATTAATGTATGCTTTACATTTAGGCACTTGTTGCTAGTGGCAGGATGAGAAGACAGCATCATGAAATCTGCACGTTTTCACATCGTGCTTGCCTTTGCCTTTTCCTTTAATTTCGGTGTATGAGGATGTGAGGGAGGTGGACACTTTTCCTGGGGTTTCAAAGATAAAAACATAGGAATATCGTGCTCATGAGGAAGACAGCACCAGGGTGCAGAGAGATCAGGAGGCAGAAGCCCTGAATTGTATCTCAGGCTTGGCCTTGGATAAACCCTTTCACTCCCTGGTACCTTATTTCCCCCCCAGGACAGCGGAACTGTGATTTCGGCGCCCTGTAGCATGCTGCAGAGTCTACAGGAGGGCTGCAGGGAGACCCAGGGCTGTTATCTCTGCTCACTGGGCAAGGATGGGAAGGTGGCTGCAGACAGGCAGTGAAGCTACACAGCCAAGTGTCACTGCTCACGCTGACTGCAAGGCAGGAAATAAACCCACAAGATCAGTGGCAAGAGCGTGCAAGTCTGTTAAAGGCCTGGCATCCTGCTGGTGGTCAGGGCCAGAGGCGAGACATGCTTTGGTGTTTGTTTATTTTAAAGGACTGCAATGATGGATCTGCCACAATCTTCTGGTGATGGTGCCCCCTTTAAAGTATCCTAGCATAGGCTTCAGTTCAGCAAAATGCTTTGAGCACTGGGTTGAGTTTTGCTTAAGCCAAAGTCATTTAAGCACATATTTAGAATTTTCATTCGACGTGGGCTGTGGGATCAGACCTAGACCCTTGTGAGGCCCTTTTATAGTTCTCCTTTTTAAACAGCATTGAGCACAAGATGGGTCTTCATTTATGGTTATGGCTCACAGTGTAAAAAAAAAGCAATAGTGGAAGGGTTTCTGATCACTTCATAGGTCTTTAGCTCAAGAGTTACATCATCTTGTTAAAAGCAGAGTTACTCCTGCAGCTTTAGAAGGTGGCCCACTCTGCCCTGGGGACGTTTAGAGCTGGCGTTTAGAAACTTTGCAAGTTCCTGAGCACGCCAGGAGGAGGGGACAGGGCTGTATCGTGAAAGGTAAAGGTAAATCCCCAGTCTCTCTGTGTTTTTCTAGGAAGAAAGGAGAAATGACAGGAGTCAGAGAGAGGAAAAAACCTTTATTCCAGGTGATCATTCTGAAAAGTGGGAGGCTCCTTACAAGCCAGGAGGTAGTTGAGGGGAGGGACTTTCTTTTCAGTTAAATAGAGAAGGAATAGGAGCAGGCAGCAAAGGATGAGAAATTTAAAACAAGAGAGAAAGAGAGCGAGTGAGAGCAGCACCTCCTAAATGGAAGAGTAAACAGGCACTCCGAGGCATTAACTTAATTGATTGTTCTGCAACAGGCTGAACGCTGTGTTATTCTGTCACCGTGGCAACAACCCAAAAAAATTGTCAGCCTGTTTGGATGAAGTGAAGCGAAACATTCTCTAATTTGCGGTGATCCGGGTGTTTGTTTTCCTTCCGAAGAGGCGGGGGCTCTATTGATCTATTGTTTGCACAGAGCTTTTTTTTAATGGCAATATGGGGGAAAGAAGGAGGCTGGGGTGTGCTCCCGGGGCAGGTGAGGCAACAGGGATGTCTCTGCCATGTTTCCCCAGATCTGCCTTTGCAGGGTGGCCACACGAATCCAGCTGAAACTCCAGCGGTAGGAACCGTCCGTCCCAAGGAAGCTTGAGGACAGGGAGAAGTCTTTGGCTGTGATGAGCTTGTGACAGAGCTACTGCTTCAGTCCTTCCTGTTCTCGTCCCTTTGGGTTCTTGCAGTGCCTTCTGTATTGCAGTCTCTGGTGTTAGGCGAGGACAGCTACAGCTGCCTCAGGGACAAGAGCAGCTCTGTCCCCCCCAACTCCCTTCTCAGATCCATGCTATTCTGTTTAATGTGTGCAGACCTGTGCCTGTGCACACCCTGGGCTTGTGGGAATGTATCGTTGCACCCTCAGTGGAGAAGAGGACTCATGTTTGAGTTTTATCCGAGGACCACAGCTGCGGTAAGATAACGAAGTGTCCACTTCGTTAACAGCAGCAGAGAGATGAAATCCCTGGGCCAAAGGATGCGGGATTTTGTCCCCTGGGATAGGGGGCCAAGCTGCTCCAAGGGGCTGTGCGGGACGGGAGGTGGGGAAGGCCACGGTGGGATGGGTGGGAAGGGTGAATTGCTGCAGGCACAGCTTGGGCCAGACCCTGCGGGGTGGCACAGATGGGAAGAGGCACAAGTTGTGCAGTGGCTTGTGCACCTCGTCAGCTGCGTCTGGCCATGCACAGCCCTGGGGGCCAGGAAAGGAGCTCCTGGGGATGCCAGTTGCTGTCAGCACATGCTTGGTTTCGGAGTGAAATGTCGCTGCAGCACTTGCTTTAGCTGGGAAATGTTCATTCAGAATGGGAAAGCCCAGGAGACAGGGGGGCAAGCCCACGTGGCCAGGGGTGAGCAGCAAGGCCTTGGGCCAAAGACATGATGCCAAGAGACGGGTGCTGTGGCAGTGGAGGGGAAAGCTGGCAAAAAGGTGCCTTACAGGTCTGCAGCAGGGGGAACAGGCAAAGATGGCTCCGAGCCAGTGGAAGGGTGAGTGGCAGAGGTGGCTCTAGGCCAGTGAAGGAGAGCAGAGAGGGTTTCCTTGTGACAGAGGATCAGTAAGAGGGACAGGCTGCTGATGTTCCTTGTGCATGGCCCTGCACGGAGGTTTCATCCTCTCGTTTGGGGTTTTCTGCACTCTCACAGCCTTCGGGCACCCCGGTAGGGAGCACGGTGTTTCCCATCCAGGCCGATTGTCCTCATTACTCCTCGGCAGTGTCCCAGCCCACGCACAGCTAGTCCAGCTGCTGCACAGGGGCTGTCTAGTTGATCCCAAAGATTTCAGGGAGAGCTGTAGAATATATTAGTGTCGAGTGCTGGAGAGTGTTGCTTTGTGGGGTGTGCAGGGGCAAAACCTCACAGTATGTCCCTGCACTCTTCCTGCCTCTCTCCTTGCTCCTTTCTCTCTTGTCCTGGGGGTTTCTCCTCCTCTGTTTGTACCGTTTTTGCTTTATCACCCTTTTTCTCGTCTCTCTCTCTCCCCCTCTCCCCTATTTCACTCTCTCCATCCGCTTTTTTAACTCCTCTGCTCTGTTGCTTTTTCTCACAGTGTAGATGTGGGTGGGGATAAGAAACTGTGGCTGGCAGGTGAGCAACGTCCCTGGGCACTGTGTCCTGCTTGGAGATCTGCCCCCCGTGCTCCTGGTGGGTGTGCGTGAGTGGGGGCACTGTAGGCAGGTGAGAGGAGCGCTTCATGTCTCCCTGGAGAAAGCTGAGCTGCCAGTGAAGTTTGGTGGTTATTGGTGTCAGGAGAAGCTAAATAACCCTGTAACTGGTATGAAGGTGAATTCACGGTCTAGTGAGCACTGAAAATACGAGAGGGCTCTGAGACAGGCAGAATGTGGAGAGGGGAATACAACTCACCCATGGCTCAGGGCAGTGCTATGTCTCTAGACCGGTGCAGGGACGTGTGCTGTTGCCATCCTGAGCGTCAGCAGCAGCACACCACCTTCTGGGGGGCTGGCCAGGACGAGGAGGGTGCTTGATATTGCAGGTTCAGCGACAAATGAGGCATGCACACATTGACAAGGCAAGAACACCCGCAGAGAAAGTCTGTGTACCTCTGGCTGTGGACAGCCACGCAATGTCTGACTGCACAGCCCTGTGTGGCCGTGTGCCCACACGGTGCCACAAGGCTGTGCACATACATGTGCACAAACATGCAGACAGCCGTACCCATGCAGGATCTCGCAGGTTCACATCTCTGCATGTCCTTGTGTGTAGATGCATCCACAGCTATGTGAACAGGGGTGCAGGCACACACATGCTACAAATACAGTCCTCTGCCATCTGCATCGGCTTGCAGTCAAGTCAAATTCCTCTCTGGTGTAAGTACACTCTAGTCAGGCAGCACAGACAGATTTATCCCAGCGTATCTTGAACGTCTGTGCAGTTACCTGCTGTGAGCGGGAGAAGAGTTGCAGGAAATCTATTCTCCTTCCAGCTGGGAGAGGCTGATGCCGTGGAGTACCAGGAGATGTGCAGAGAGGAAGCCCCCTTCAGCTTTTCACCTGGAGCTGGTGATCTCCTTATGCTGAATCCCTGGAACAGGGGAATTGCATTTGAAGCTCAACCAGTGGTGATTTAGTGTTAGATGTTTGCAGAAGAGACTTTGATTAATTCGTAGTAAAATCAAGTAGCACTTGGGTGCCAGCACCACATTCCAGGGTGAGCCAGCGACCAAGGTGCGCACTGGGCGGGCTGCCAGGTGCCTGAGCAATCCCCGTGGAGGTGGCAGCGCCATCCAACCCACAGCCTCTCCCTGCTTGGGCTTCTTAATTATTAATTTATTTTTCTCCCTTCCTTGGCAAAAAAATAGTATTTGGTAACGACCTCAAATTGCAAAATGCTGATGATTTGGAGAATGTGTCACAGAAGCTCCAGGGTGATAAAGGGGAGACAAATCCCAGCCAACAATCCGGCTCAGCCAGTTTGCCTATTTATTAAAGAAAAAGCCCAGATCATTAACTTTTTTGTTGTTGTTCTGTTTGCGGGCAACTCCCTGCTGGCAACTTTCAGGCGCCCAGTAAATTAAACTGAGTATCGGCCTGGTTCGGGGCAGCCTGAGCACCTAGGTAAAGCTGTGAAATGCGTTAGAAACTGGCTTCGTTTATGTTAGCGCATGAATAAACCCTTTAGGGTACCATGCAAAAGTGCTCTCTGGCATAAAAGTGGTGTCGGAAAATCCTCACTTGCTGCCTTGTGGAGGGTCAGGTATTGTAACTGGAGAGCTGAGCTTCACTTCTCCTCCCACTGCTTGTTCACACAGTTAATTGCCCCTTGACACGTTGCTGTGCCGTGTTGGTCCCCAGAGAAGCAGGGCTGGAAGAGAGCATCTGTAGGCACAGGCTTTGTTGGTTCCCCATTTGCCTGCTTGGTTTGGTTGTTGAATAAAGAACAGTTTAGGGATGGGCTTGCCTGCCTGGTGCCTCTGTGAACTCAGAGAGTTCCTTGTGCTATCAGGGAAGGGTGATCACGTCCCCCTCCTCTGGAACATCCCACATGTTCACTGAAGTAGTGCTTCAAGCTAAATCAGTTTGCTGAGGGCTCCAGCTTCCCTTAATTCAGTGTCAGGACTGGGCTTGCATGGCTATTATTCAAGAAGCTTTATCAGAAGCACAAAGCTAGCATCTGCCCTCCTGCTTCCCTCTGGGCATCACCAGCTCTCCTGCCCTGGGTTTGGCACACAGAGACTCGAGGGACTGCCTCCTGGAGCCCATTTGCAGGCAAAACTCGTTTCGACTCCTAGAGAGTCTCGGCTGTTACACTGGCTGGAAGAGCGTGGTGGCTTGTCACTAGTCACTGGCAGAGCAGCGCAGAGGTGCAGAGAACCAGCTAGAACTGAGGAGCTCGTCTGGGAAAAGGGAGCAAAGATGCCGCCGAGATTGCTAGCCTCTCCCCTTCCCTCTTTCAACCCAACTGAGTTGTAATTAGGGCTGGATTTTAGGTTTTACTCTCAGCTGATGTCCGAGTTCTTTCCCTCAGAGGCAGCCACCTTCTTCCCTAGGCCTGGTTCATGTCCCTCCGCAATCATTTCTCTGGTGAAGCCTGCCCAGACCCGTGCTCACGTGGGTGCTGATGGGAGGAGAGGGGTATTTTTCAAGGTTTCTGCTAGGTTTTTTTCTTCTGAAATACAAGGATGTGCAATTTTTTTAGTTTCAATTTAGCATTGGAGAATTTTATAATTTAGTAATTAAAATCTCTGATAGGCTTTAGAAATTGCAGCTAATTGAATTTAATGGGAAGATGATTTTCAATTTTATTTGATTACCCGGACCCCTGGCATTGGTATTTATGGGAAAAAAATGGGAAATGTGCTGTGTGGGCTAAGATGGCATAATTGAATTAGGGCTAATCGGATTTCTTCGTCATGAATTTCACTATAATTTTCCTATAATTTTCCATTAGATATCTAGTTTACAAATATTCACAAAGAAATGAAGCTCTTTCGGAATGGAGATTGCTGGCTAACAGGATTACAGGGACGATAGCTCGGCATTGCCAGCCTGGGCTCCTTCAGTAATGCAATCGCTGCGTCTGCCTCACACTTACCGCCTGCCGCTGCTCCCCGCACCCCCTCCGGCCCACTGCCAGGGCTCCCAAGAGGCCACAGCCATGCTTCCTCCGGGGTCTTTGCTGCCTCTTCACGGCGGTGTCCGTGTGCCACTTCACTGCACACGTGTCCTCGTGCACAGCACACGTCCCTGCTGGTGCGGTGCCAGCGTGTGTGCACGCACGGCGTTGATGCATACCCGGGCTTGCTCAGAGTCACTTGCGTGCATGTTCGCATATCCCCTGTGTCAGCACCGGCGATGCTCAGGCAGCCTTGTTGCACAAGCAGGGCCAGCCCACGCGGATGCGCGTGTGCTGCATCATGGGCATCTCTCTGCATGCACTCGTCACTGTGTCTCACGCACGAGGGGATGCTTTGCTTTCCCTCCCTGTTGCTGTGTTAGGGATGCTGCTGTCACATCCCCGAGAAGGGGTCGCAGTCAGTCCCCACTGTATGCAGTCCAGGGTCTCCTCTCTTTGCTCTTGCTGCCCATTTCTTACCTCCTCCATCATCTCCCCTCACTTCCCTGCTGTCACTTCTAACAAATGAGTGTCTGTCCCACCTGCTCCATCGGGGACAGTCCCCAACATCCCTCTGTACCTGCCTCAGTGCCCTCACATGGAAGCAGGGTTGACACAGCCTCTGCCTGTGATAGGGCAGGTAGAGCAGAGCGAGTAACGTGCCAGGCTCCCTCTGCCTTCCCTCCTTTCTGCCTCTCACTCCTGCCTAAGCCAGGTCAAATCCAGCGTGAATTTATGGAGACCATCTCTACTCCACAGCGTCAGAGTCCTGTAAAATCCAGCCTGTCTCTCTGCCTGTCCCATCTCTGTTGCTTGCTGGCTGCATGTTGAAAGCCCTTCCCCATCTGTTGGTGTGACCCAGCCCATTGCAGAAGACAGTTGCTGGGGGAGCAAGTCATTGCCCTGAGGAGTAAGTAGGGTAGCAGCTCCTCTCTACCCAGAACCACTTGCCATCTCGGTGGCATCAGGCCTTCCGCGTATGTCCAGAGCGGGACAGTCTCTGCAAAGACATCCCTGACAATCCAGCCCTGTCCTGGGTGCCCAGGCAGGTATCCTGCAGCAGCTGTACATAGGACCTCCCGTGTTTGTACACTTATGTGTGAATGTGTGTGTGTGCACATGACATGTTCCTCGTGTTTTTGTTTGCATCCAAGCGTGTGTGTGAGGAACACAAGCTGACTTGCAGCTCCTCTAGACAGAAGTCACCTTCTGGTTTTGTGTTTGCCCTGTACTCTGCAGGAATGGGTCTTGCCCAGCCCTTGGGCAGCGGTTTCCTGGTGCCTCCAGAGGCCATCCCAGTGCCTGGTGTGCTGAGCTGGGGCTCAGGGGCTTCGTGGGGGCAGCTCTGGGCTGGCTCAGGGTGGCGTTTGCTGGTTTTGCAGGCAGAGCACCTGCTCTTCAGTGCCAGCTACCTTCCCTGTTGGATGCGATGCCTGGGTAGGACTATCCCCTTGTCTCCTTGCCCTGAAATCCCCAGGCTGCACTTTTAATCGCTGTAGTAAATTGTAACTAATTGTTAGTGCATTCAAACCCCTGCCACTCCTTCCCCCTAAGTCTTCTGGGCCTCTGTGGAGCACAAGGACTGCCGTATGGCCTGCTCCTGGTACAGTCATTCCCTCTGGGCAGTGGTCAAGAGATGAGCAGCATTTGGCTTCCAGCGGATACTGGAAGCTGTGGAGTGTCTGGAAGAGCAGCAGCCACATGGTGGGGAGCTGGTGTCAAACTGTTTGAGTAATGCCAAGGACTATTAAATGGCAGAAGCAATCCCGGCAGAGCCCCACCCGGCACACTGAGACTCAACACAGCCGCTTTGGCAATGCTTTCTGGGCACCATGTGCCAATAATGTGATTGAAACTGAATTGAGAAGGAAGGAGTGAAAGAGAAGGAAAGGGAAAGAAAGCACGGATTGTCTGCTCCTTGCCGCCCAGGCCCCGAGGCCTCCGGGCGCCTCCCTTGACGAAACAGAAATCAAACAAAATTACAGAAATAGGGCAAGAGCATTTGCCTAATAGACTCCCCAAGCAGAAGCAGGAGGAGGAGCACAGCTCTGCCAGATCTCCAACCTGCAATCTGAGAGCCAGCGCCCTGAGCCCACATGAATCCAGAGCACGGCCCGAGGCCCTGGGGTCAGCTCCAGCTAAGGAGGGAGAAACTGCCAAGAAAATGGGCTAAGCATAAAAAACAAAAGTAGAAGAGACACACAAAGGGGGATGTCCCACATATCAGCGTGACTCACCCCCTGCTCAGCCCTGGCACACTGTCTGCGGGGAAAGCATTAAACTGTAATAATAATAAATTAATCATCCTCCCCCCTCCCATTGCACTTTTCATCTGAGGATCTCTGAGCACCTGGCAAACATTAATTACTGAGAGCTCCTGACGCCCCTGGGAGGGTGGGAAGGGACAAGGAGAGATCTCTTCACCTGTCGCGAAAGGGCAGCCACGGCTGGAGCGGATGGGGTGGCTCTTGCCATGGCACAGTGGCACAGTTCAGAGCAGGGTGAGGGGTGCTGCCTTCCCTTGAGTGTTCCTGGGGACCAGGGGGTCCAGGAGTTGCTTCGTGCCAGGGCACGGTTGGAGGCAGCTTTTCCTCAGAGAGGATCCATACCCTGGAGGGATGGGGGAAGAAGGGGAGATGCTGCCCTAACGGGTCGCACAGGGGTCCCCAAAGGAGCAGAAAGCTCCACAGCCTCTGAGAGAGGAAAGAACAAACTTTTCTTGGGTAAGAGGCAAAGGAGGGAGGATGGGGAAATAAAACCTGATCCTGTGACTGGAGATCGCTGAGATAGGAAATCAGGCCTTGCCATTGCGTCAGCTGCAGGGCGTGGACTTCACCTGAAAAAACACCTTGGCAAGTTGTTCCTGCAAGGAGGAGTGGGAGGGACAGTGGGAAGTCTGCAGAGGGGATCCTCCGGGTGTGTTTAGGTTGTGTGTGTGGGTTCATGTGTGTCACGGTGTATGGATATGTGTGTATTTGAATGTGAGTGAGCACAGTATCATTTTCTTTGTTGGAGTGCATATGCATGTTGCGTGTGTGTGCTGGGATGGGAGGGGTGGGGAACATTTGTATACTGATGTGTGAACGTGCTCAGCTTGGTGCATGTAGAAGAACAGGTATGTTTAGAGGGTCTGTGTGGCTGCATATGTGCAGTGAGACATCGATGTTATAGTGTGTGTTCCCCCTCGTAAGGAGTCTGAGATACAGCTGGGGCTGCTCTCTTAGGGAACAACGGTGGTGAGCAGAACTCTCACTGCTTAAATATTAAATTCATAGGAGAAGTGAAAATGGAGAAATCTGGGTGATGCAAGGTGCAGTGAACTACGGGACCCGTCAGCAAGCTGACACCTGACATAAAGCATTGGGTCCAAACTGAGCTATTACAAAGCCAGAGATGAACCAGCCCAAATGTTTCTGGCGCTGTCCATTGCTTCCCTGGGTGGGATATTCCCTGGCAGGTGCTGTAGCGCCTGACTTGGGCATAAGGACCAGGGCAGGCTCTGACAAGGATTGTGGGTGTTGGCTGGGCTGGTGTCTATGTTGGGGGCCCAGTGAAACGCAGGCAGGCAGGATTTTAAAGGCAGCACTGGGTGACAGTGCTGGTCAGAGCCGATGGCATGGTTAGAAAGCAGCAGGGGAAGTCAGGGCAATGCTGAAAATGTTTTGCCCATCTCTCTTAAAGCAATAGCTTGCCTGCAGCAGGTGGGAAGGGGAGCCCCGTGCGAGGGCTCAGTTGGGGAGCGCTGCTTGGCTGGGCTCCCGCTGCCTGGTAGCTGGGCAGCACCCCGGGCAGGGCACGCTTCCTCCTGCCTGACACTACTGTCCCCACCCTACTTCCTGGCCTGGAGGGTCCCTGGGTGGCTCCGTTTCACTACACTTTGTTTAGATTTTTTCCGGGAGAAGCCAGAATACTTGTGGTTTTCACAAATGACTCCCCCTCTCCTCTTCCTTCTCCCTGCCCTCTGGCCCGGTGCGCTGCCCGTACGCTTTTATGCATGCAAATGCTGCGCTTGCTGAGAGCTAGGTTAGATGATGAGTTGCAGTTGCAGCGTTGGGTCTCTGGGCTCAGGACACTCTCTGAGTGCAGCGTGTGCTGGTGTGCAGAACCAAACAGACCTGGGCTCCTTCCAGCCCTGTGACTAACCTGTCCGGCCACTTTTGGCGAGTCACTTCCCTCGCCAGTGCCTCAGTTTCCCCATCCTTGCAGTGGGGTAATGATGCTGGCCTCCTTTGAAAAGCACATTAAGTTCTGCTTATAAAAAGACTTTAAGAGCTGGTGAGTTCATGGACTGCTCCCCAGCCCTGTTGAGGAGCCCTGCTCTGCCAAAATCCACGGAGCCAAACGTGGTGTGCTCACAAAAACAGCCTACAACCTGCTCAAAATACCTATTTAATCAGGTAAATAATCTGCTCGTTTGTTTTAAAGAAAGAGGCTTATATCTGTGTTTACCCAACACGCCTCTTAGAACCTCCCTCGCATTCTTTGCTACTTAGAAAAATAAAGCAACAAAAAATGAGGAAATTCGCTGCAAAAGAAAACCCACCCCTCCTGTGGGCCAAGCGCTCCCGCGGCGGAGCAGCGCTGGCTTCCTGTGGGGCATTGGGCAAGATGCTTTAACGTCCAGGATTGTGACACCGGCCACCCCGGGCCCAGACACCCAGCGTTGCCGGCCGCCACCGGCGACGGGTGCCCCACGGGCTCCCGCCCTCCTCGGTGCCGTGCCCCGTACCGCACGGCCGAGCCCGGACACGCGTGGGACGGCTG